>VXAU01000951.1:8977-73500 GCA_013399695.1 Formicarius rufipectus | reverse complement strand
TCTAGCCATGATGATGATGCACAAACATGTTATGTGACACATAAGAGGCCCATGAACGCCTTGGTCTTAGTGACTCCTAGGAAAAAAGTTGGTAGCTATTTCAAGTATGTCTAATTTCCACAATCTGTCCTATTTTTGAAAAAAAGCTGGTCTATCTTTATACACTTAAATGCATGTCTTTAGTGAGTAATTTACAGACTCTGAATCCCATTTGGCAGATATGCTCGGGAGCCCTGAACTGTAACCTCAGTTTCAGGGAGACCCTTCTCTCCTGCATTCTCTGCCAGCTGCCCAAAGCCTCCTGCTACCGAGGAAGCTACTCCCACTCACAGTGCAAGAAATTTATATGTCTAACAGCACCATGAATTTTACGCAGCTTTCAGGCTCTTAGATTGCTAAGAATTCTACCTCCCAAGCCTCCTTTACATTTGGCCTGAAGTGTTTTTTCATAGAGATGTATTTAGTACAGATGGCAAGCCATAAAACTGTTAGAGAGATTATTTATTCTAAACTATTTCATCAGGAAAAACTCACCAATATGACTCAGTTCATTTCCAAGGCTACCCCAAGGCAAAACATGTTGGTAGAAAAGTCAAATAAATCACACATACAAAATACAATTACAAACAATTGTGATTTTTGTGGAGAATAAGACTTTAAAAGATGTAGAACTGGGACCTAAAGTCTTTTAGCATCTAAGGTTCTTCATGTATTCTGATCCAGGGCAGCTGTTTAACATGCAAAGCCTATTATCTTTCATAACCATTGGTCTACACATTGAAACATGCTTTTTCAATACAATCAGTTGCCAGATTGCCCTCTTATTATTACATGTTGAAATATTGAAAGTACAGCCTCAAATTCTGCAAAGACATGCATATCTCTCAGAGCTATATTCACCCGTAGGAAGGCTCCATTGGCTTCATACAGCATAGATAAGTCAAGTAAATAATACATGATCCTTGTGTAGATTTTGCTAATAGTTATCCAATATTCTTCTCCTGTACCTGCAGTTTGCCCTCTTTTCCCCTTGTACCATGACATAAAAACTGTTTCTTGGTGAAAGGAACCACATGAAATATATCTGGCAAGAAACAGAAGGCAACTCACAGGACATAGATGAGCTTGGAGTTGTCTGCCCCAATCCTCAGATATGTTCTATCCCCATCTTCAGTAAATTCTTCTCAGTTAAACCCTCTGCTCTATCCTTTGAGATTCCCCAAAATTTATCTTGGCATGTATATAGACAAGTGAGCATTCCTCCCAGGGACACAGTAATACCTCCAGAGGAGATGGTAGAACTACTCTGAGATGATTATTTGAACTGAGGGAAAGCTTAGGATATCACAAGTTTCTTAAAACTTTTTCTACTCCGCGTGAATTTGAGTCTATCACAACATAATGAGCAGTTTGAGGCCACAGAAAAGGACAGCAAACAAGACAAACATTCAGAAAACCTGGAGTCAAGTAGGGAAGGAGAGAAATTAATTTCAGAATAAGGATTGTGGTACCAACTGGATACAGAAAACCTGGAAAGACTGAGCAATCTGGCCAAAGTGTCAATACACCAAAAGAGGAGTAATGATGCACACAGAACTCACATGTAACTATTATCACATAAACAAAATTACCTGGGCTGTGGTGTAGTCTCACGCCTCCTGACATGCTGTTGGGTACCTATCAGAGTGCCTAATAAAGGTTGACTACTTCTGTCAAATTTCTGAGACTATTTTAAATGTCCATGTTAGAATTATTTGAACCACAGCCTCCAACTGCCTGTTTCTGCATTCTTAGTAAATGGAAACTGTAATGACTACGTCAGAGCTGAATGTTTACCCTAGAGACATCTGCATTCAGTGAGAGGAATTCAAGTCTTCGAGTTTAAATAAAGACAAAGAATAGTGTTTCAATAACATCAACAAAACCATGACTTGCATCAGCATCTTGCAATACATCCTGAGATTTTTTATCTTTCTAGAAAAATTGATTACCAGAGGGACTTGGCCTTTCTAAACATTATTGGATACATATTTGCTAAGTAGAGGGCAAACAGGAAAAGAAAGGAAAAAAAAACAGAGGGGAGGAAATTATGAATAGAGGACAAGGAAACCAACAGGAGTGCATGAATGATTGGCATGAGGTCAGCAGTGAGTGAGGCATGAAAAGTTAAAACCAACGACTAGGAGGCTTAAGGTTGGCAGTATCCAGCCAGTACTTCAGAGTGCAGCCTGATCACACAATCACTCCCTGATGAGCCCCAAATTGTTACTCCTGAACTTTCACAAATTGTGAAGACAAGAAAAGAATGACATGGCCTTGAAAGACAATGTATACATTTTCTGACATTCTAAAACAATAAAACTCATTATAAATCTATGTTTTGGTGAATCTGAAAGCACATTCTTGATTTTTTGAGCTTTTCTTCATAACCGAGAGAAGGAATTAAACTCATGGTTATAAAAACTTGGAATCTCTGGGGTTCTTTTATGCAATAACTGAGGTTGTAACAGAAACATTAAAACTTAGAAGATCTCTGTTAAGAATTAACAAAAGACTTGTTCCTTCAAGCCATCTTCCATGACTCTTCTTCCTTATTCAAAATTGTAATTGTGAATGATCTGAGCAGGAAGGAAATTATATTTCTGGTATTCTCTCATAGTAGCAACAAAAGATCAGCATTTTCTGAACATAGACAAGAAATAGATGCACAAATATTTCCTTCAGTAGGGTTGCTACCTTTGAATTTTTCCATACTTGCATTACAGGCTGTGCATTAGGAATGAGGTCCCATGAACAACATGAACTCTTAAGTACCTCATGACCACTTTTCCCTTGCAGGCCCTCAATACCTACCCTGAGTCCAGAATCACCACATATCCCATCTTTTCCTCTGGTTAGCAAAAAAATATTTCTAGGTTTCCAATCATGCTCTGTGATCATATTTCAAGGACAGAGGGAATAAATAGAGGGGTTTGGAATTGCTGAAAAATGTCTGTGACGGATAAGATGATACCCTGAAACACAGGAAGCATTTCAGGACCTGGGTGCTTAATTCAGAACCTGAGTACCTGGAGTTTGCACCAGATGTACTAAAAAAGCCATCTGGGGTGCTTCAAAAGAAAGCAGAAATAGTGAATTAATCAGGCAAATCTCATCTGAAGGTTCACAGAATTGAACAAGACAAGGTTTGCAGACACAGTTGCAGACACAGGTGCTTTTGACTGCATTAAAAGATGAAAAAGTGTCTTGTTCTATCTGGTGTTCAAACCACAGAGCACACAGCTGCATGTCAATGTCTTTACCAACTGACTTACAGAGAATTCCTTGAGCAGCAATAGTACTTAGCACAAGTAGCCCAAGAAAAGAATGACACTTTAAACCCTCAGTGCTTAGTCACAGGTACCACAAATATGAAAATCCTTCTTTGTGGCAGATAACCTACATGCTTTTAATTTCTGTTACACAAATATTTTCTTATATTATATAAATGAATTATTTTCTTCATTTGGTACAAACAATTGTTAGTTTCAAAAGGAATAAAGACCCCAAGAATGATTAATTCTTTTTGATTTAGAAAATAATTCTATGGAAACATTTAACTTTAATTTTAAAAATTTATGGAGGATTTCTCAAATCTGATTTAAATCCCGTAGTGTATTGGCTTTTGTTCCTTATTTTTTGTACAAAATACAGATCAAAGCTCTTTATGTTATCTTGGATAACAACAGAGATTTCATGTAATGTAATCCTATGTATCCTAGTTTTTCATGCATTCTGGGCTAAGTCCTGAAGGAAATAAATGCCACAAAGTTAAACTGATTTACATCAGCTGATATGGCAACTTACACCATGTGGTGATTTAGCTTGCTTTAATTATTCTGAATTGCCTCAATTTATCCTGCACATCCATAGGAAATTAAAAATACAGGAAATGCCACTTCCATTTACAGTTGCTTTTGACTCTTCTGTACTATCTCGATTTGCCTGTAGAAAAGAAGATTGTATCAGGCAGCCTAAGGATGGATCAATATAGACAAACTGACAAATACATGAGTGTTTCATTCCCATGATGTTTGACAGGTCACTGTCACATCTTATATTTTTTCCATATCTCCTGTAAGGAAGCATAAAATATAACACAGTGAAACACCAGAAGAAGGGAACACAGCAGATTTTTTTTTCTCAAGAATTCCAATATTAAAAAGTGGAAGGAAATAATAATACATTGGCAAGTCACTTGTGTGGTGTAGATCAGTCTACCACCTTTAATTTTAATGTGGCCTTTCCAAAGCAAATGATTTAGCGTTAGAGAGCCTGTAATGCTTTGAAATCATTACATCTCAGTATGAAAACTTACATCATTAATCATCAGCTACATCATTAGACTTTCCGGAAAACAGCTGGACTAAGAAAGATGGTGTTGCCAATATGCTGAGACAAGTCTTATTTTCCCACCAGAGTGATGCAACAGCCTTTGAAAGAGACAGTTTAAAAAGAGAAGGCAGCCAACATCCATTTTTATCTATTTCATAGAATCACAGAATTTCACTTCAGTCATTTCATTAGTATCAGTACAATGTTAAAAACAGACCCTTCTCAGACCAGAAAACTTTGCTGTAAAACCTCTCCAAGTGCATTGTGTACTACAAAAATATTTTGTAATCTCACTTCAAATATTTCTCAGAAAACAGAGGTCACTTATTCTCTATTAGCTTGAATGATTTTAAAATAAGCCTGAGATCATTGTGAAGTAAATATTTTCCAATAGAAACGTTTCACGCTATAGAAAAAATTCCCAAGGTCAACTGAATTTCCGAAGTAGAGGGGTTTGATTTGCTCAGCTTACATTTCTCTCTCAGAGCACAGAAAAGAAGCAGAACTTTACCCAGGATTTATATTCATTTCCTAACATTTGGATATGACCTTCCTCACTTTTTAAATGTCACTGGGATAATGAGATGATATGTGTGGGTATTTCTAGCACAAATATTTTCATGTGCTACCCACTACTCATCTTTTCAGAAGCTGAAAGATCATGCACTATTGGGAGACTGCATGTAGATGTGCCTTTCAGGGGCATTGTCTTCACAGTTTGTTTACCAAATGTATTTGATCCATTTTGTTTTGATGGTAAATTGCAAATATGATGTCAAAGCCATCTCCCAAATAATGGCCTCAAAATTAGGACCTCTATGAAAAACAAGTCTGTTCTTACAAATTGGAAGAAACATTATCTCAAAATTTCCTCCAAAATGTTATTGACAACTCACTTGATCTGCTTTATGCCTTTCTTCTTTGAAGAAACCAAGTATTTCTGTGATCTTAATGTAGGGTTTTAAGAAGGCGACTGCACTGTGAAGGATGGTCTTTGTCAATAACAAGTCACCAGACTGACAGACACTTCCCAATTGCTAGTTTTCCCATCAGACTTGTAAAACTCTATGAAAACACTGACTTATTTTCATTGCTCCAATTCGTCTTGTAATCTTGCCCTACTCATTCAGGCAAGATGAAAGCAAACAGACAGATGGAGGGGGACAAGTTCAATAGGAACAGAATTCATGTAACTGCCTTACTCTCCAAAGCACTCAATGCAGTGTGCTGACTGCTGATAGACCCTTAAAAAGGAATCTGAGTTCAGCACAATAGCATGAGGTTGCTTTTTCAGTGCCAATTTTGAACTAGTTTAGATGATACAATATTCCTGTGAGAGAAAAATTGTATCAGAATGGTGTGGATGCCATTTACTTATTTAGATGAAACCTCTAATCAAAATAGTTTAGGAAACAAATGCCTAATTACGTTCTACATACAAAATAATTAAACATTTAGAACACAAAAATAGCAAGCCTGGATGTTAGTATTAAATATAATATTCAATTTTATCGAAAAGGACAGATTAGGCCAAATCAGGAAAAAAATGTAGATCACCCATGGGATAAAAAGCTGCTGGGGAAGGAATTTATTAGCAAAAATATTATTCCTGGAATAGCACCAGAAATTCATGGTACTCACACTTGTATTTCCCCATATTTACTTCCACTAATTTATCAAGAAAAGATGCCAATGTAGCAGATGAATATTCACTTAATATTCTGAGTTCCTAATCTTC
The DNA here is from genome assembly GCA_013399695.1 of Formicarius rufipectus. NCBI lineage: Eukaryota > Metazoa > Chordata > Aves > Passeriformes > Formicariidae > Formicarius > Formicarius rufipectus. The sequence goes on along the minus strand of VXAU01000951.1, from coordinate 67,388 downwards.
GCAGTTATATTGTACTATTTGACTCCAGTCCACCCCTCCTGAATGAAGTGAAATTATACCAGATGGAAAAGATCCTCCTTTATCTCCTTTAGGGCACATTTTCACTACATAATCCAGTGCAACATAGAAACGTGCCAAGCAACTGCAGTGCCCAGTGACAGCAGTGTTGTTGCGCCATGACATTATCCCAGCTCAGCTGAGCTCCCTGCTAATACAACAATACTCTCCGGGGACTGGAACTTGCTCTTTCAGCCTGCAGTCAAATTTCCCAAGAGAGTACAGCGGGAAGAACCTAGCAGCCTGTACAGCAGCCAACATTTATTATTAGGAGCGTCAGAAACATTTCTGAATATAAGCTGAATAGTGGTGTCCCTACTTCCTATTTCCAACATTCGTGAAGTTATTCTTGGATAAATCCTAAACCCTTCAAGGGCTCTCAGAGTAGCAGACTAACTTTGGGATCCACTGCTGCTTCATGTATGTTTGAGCTAAACAACTGAAACGGCCAGTAGGCGAAGCTGCTGGCAGATTATTGACTATTTGGTGATATGACCTAATGCCCATACTAAAAGGGCATAGTTTATACTTAATTTAAAAGCTCAAAAAGCCCCTAAGCATTTTGTTGAAATTCCTTATTTTCAAGTGCAGAGAAGAAAATATGTCAGCACACTGTGAGGAAGGAGGTTTGGGGTTTTACCCACACATCTGCAGGAGGCTAAGGTTTCCTTTGTATTTCAATTCTGCTTAGCTGTCACAATTTGCATACCAAATATACAAATATAAATGTTCCCAAAAAAGGATAAGCAAAAGGAAACCATTGTGGGCAACCTTCATTAGGTAACAATGACTGGGCCAACAATAGGTTCTGAATTCTGCTGCAGCAGAATCCCTGGTTCTCCTCTGCCCCTTCTACCATTCCTTTGTAGAATAAACACCAAAGGACTTAAGATCAGAATGGTATATAATAATTTTATCATCAGTAGTGGTTAAATCAATAGCACTCCTTGTGATGCAGTAATAATTCATTATGTCCTCTTGTCTTTTATCTTCCAAATATTTTTATTAATTGTAGACTTAGCAGTCAGCTTGTTAAATGTTTTCTGTTTTCCCCTGTACATTTCTCAGAAGAGTATTTTCTAACATTATTACTTTCCCAGATTAGCTGAAACAAATAGGGATATTTTGTACCAAGTTAAAAATTAAATGAAAGTATTTACACTGTAGAATCCTTAATGCTATACTGCAAAAGGCCTTCATTATATCATCTGTGTCAATGCTCTGCTAAAGTAGAATCAAACACTAATAAGAGGATATGGCATCTTAAGTAATAAAATAAAACTGTGTCTGAATGAAGCAATAATGTTACAAGTCCAGAGATTTCCTGGCTATCTTCAATTAAAAAAAAAAAAAGAAAAAATATTAAATAGAAGGTTTTACTGAAGACTTAAGAGAGAAGTGGCCTGAGGAAAGAGCGCCCAACAGTGGTACCATGTTACATGCTGTAAAATAGCTGGGTCTACATTCATAATCTGCGTTTTTGTTACATACCCTTCCTCTGCACCTTCATGAAACTGCATAGTAGCCACAAAATGCAAGAACTACTGGACTGTTGATCAGTGGTAGGATATAGAAAAAGACATTCCTGAAAAGGAGGATGCCACAGTATTCTGGTCCCTAATCTTATAACTGTAACATGTATTTGTGTTTAATTAAAAGTAAAATTTCATTTATTTACATTTTAAATTTCCAGCATGTTTTTAGGATAAGACAGTGGAGAAAAGGGAATGATAATCCTGCACCCTAACCACAAATGAAATGTAGAAACTAGGAGAACAAACAGTTATTTCCATTTCCAGATTGAATGAAAAACACAGCAAAAAATGGAAATTCTGGGCCTCCATCCACTCTCTGACCAAATATTCTTTTTCCATTATTGTATATAAAGAATGGATATTAATAGAGGTAGCAAAAGTGAGTGTAAACTAGGTATTTCAAATATTCTGGTTTCATTTATCAATCTGAGTACTAGCAATCAAGGAATTTTGTTAAAAACTCCAATGATTTTTATCTTGACAGTGCCTCTTTAATAACTAAATGTAATTCATATTAATTATTTATCTCCTTTAAAGTGCACTGAATATCTCTGCTGAAAATTACCACGTTTATATTTATAGAACACTAGCACATGTATAGATAGCTTTAAAAATCATTATTTATGCAGTGATGTCTTTATTTATAGGAATAGAGTTCAGTAATTAGCATCATGCAAAAGATGCCCTTCATTCAGCTTTAGTAGAGTGGGCACAGCAGGGGAAAACAAATGCTAAACACAAATCTATGGTAGGTTCAGAAATCAAACAAACAGATTTCTATCTATGGGTCAGCAAGGAAATGTCTCTAGTAGTGTTGGTAAAGGCAATGGAAATAATGCCACTAGATCTACTTTGTCATTCCTGAATTTTCAGTGGCTGTTTTAGTTCCTTACTATTTAAGTGTTCTACTCAGTGTAGGTAAACCACGTTTACCTTGTTCTTTTAAAAGAAGTGGAGAAGAGCTCAAACAGAAAAAAAATGCACAAAATACAGTGAGCCCAACCCTGTTTTCAAAACTCTTTACTTGTAAGGGTGTGTAAGGACAGCAGTATGAAAAAAAAAAAAATCACCTGGAGCAATTTCTTCTAGCCATAGCAAAAACAACCCTTCTCCATGTCAGTGAAATGAATGACCTCTCTGTTACATGGGATTTTACATATTGTTAAGGTTCTGAAAAACTCCAAACAACCTTCACCCTGTATTTACAGTTTATATTGAAATTGGCCTGCAAAATACAAACCATAAACATTCAGAGGTTTACAGAGAAGAACCTTAAGGCTGTAATCCTGTGGCCTTGTTCCTAGCAAGGCTGAATGCAGTTCACTTTTGTTGCCATCATGAAACTAATGCACCATCAATATTTCATGCATATAATTTCAAATGAGTAAATAGCTTTCTGCAAGTTGCATAATTTGCTCATAATCTCAGTGAGTCTTGTTCCATTTAAAGCTAAGTGCTACCATTTTAAAAATGGCCCCACAGGAATGATTCAGCCCAGCCAAGAATGATTATATCTTACAAAACCCCCCAGCCTCCTTCTTGCTGCCACCCATTCTTGCTGCCACCCATTCTTACTGCCACTGTGAACACTTATCCCAGTGCAAACACCAAAATAAAGCCATGCAACATACCCCACCAAATCTTTAGCATTGAAACTATTTAATCACTAAGGTAGAGAGAGGAGAATGAGCAAAAAGCTAAGCTGTGACATATGAGGTGTGCTACCTTTAGTGAAGGTAATGAAACCAAGGGCTCAGCCATTAACCTTCAAGGAAGAAAAACCAGGCCTACTGCTTTAAAAATTGCTGGGACCAATCTTTCACCATGACAAGCATTAGTAATGAATAATTAAGCATTTAATATAATGTTGCTTTGGTGAAAAATGATAATTTCACAATTGATGTCCCCTAAACCTATTCAATGTTATTATGTTGCAGTAAAAGCAGAAGAGAGCTTTGATGAAATGCTTGTTTTTCAGTGGAGGGTTTTTTTCCTTTTTTTTTTTTTTCCTGATGTTTGGACTGAAGTAGTTACAGTTATTAGGTTCAAATCCTTTCAGAGATGAACAGTGGCCCTGCTGAGAGAATTTCATGAAAAATTTAGAAAGGAAAATTCAACCTGGAAGAATTTAACACCTCATGCCAGCCTGCCAGAGGTTGAACTGTGTTTCCTCCCATAATATTAAGCTAATGTCAGGGATATAAATCATTCAGCAGATGCAAATACTGAAACCTTCCAAAATGAAACATTAACAACTTGAGAAGATATTTTGATTGATACAGTTATTTAAAACAATTTAACAGATGTTTTCTTACTTAGCTCCTCATAATCAAGTGTTTATTGTGAAAGAAATATTTGAGTAGTAAATTATTTGAACTGTATTCTAAGAACTCTCTTTACAGTTAAGAAAACTGAGGAGTTAAGCTGCAGGAGTCCCTCACAGCCATTTCTCTCTTCTTCAGTCTGCTATACTAGTAGAAAAAAAATTTTACTGTAGATTCTGACAAAATACAAGTTTTGGTAGGTCTGATGAGGAGACAGGGCACTTTGTTAGAACATATCAGACTAAATTATGTTGGTCTTTTTTAAATTAGTTCAAATATAACTGCTTTAGAACCCATTTTCTAATATACCATGGAGGGATTAAATAAAAAATGACATTTTGTATACCATAGGTAAGAGGCCATGGAAAGTCTTCACTTCTCACAGTTTTAGGTATGACGTTTGCTGAGGACATTCACTGTACATTTGGTATAACTTCTCTTAATCAGGCTGAGGTACTGCAAGTTTTCAGTGTATCATGAATTATTCTTGAGAAACAAAAGGCTAAAATAGATGTATCTAGTCCTTCAATAACATGATTTAGGCTATATTTTTCTCTCAGTGGAGCTGATTATTCTCCTAACCTCACAAAAACTGAATTACCTGACATTTATGGTATATCTTTTCTGACTTTAAAAACCACCACGGACTGTGCGGAGTGTGCTTATGTGCACACACACACATGTGTTTAGAGGTACCAATGCCTGTGAAATAAATAAAAACCAAGAAAGAATATGAAGTTAAACAATTCTCCAGATAGATTGCAGTCTGTAACAGTTATGTAGAAATGGCCTCTAGCTGGTTGCAACAGCTTCTTTTCACAGGGTTTAAAAATGCATCAGCTACAGAAAAATCTACTAAGCAGATTACTGCTGAAATTCTGACCTTGAACAGTTCATAAATGAATGATTAATCCCAGGCTCCTACAAAGAGATGAACTACAGGTTTTTCTGAATGCCTAGAAATCTTTCTGGAAGACTATCTGCAATAACCAGAGATGGAGCATTATGAGTCTCTAAAGTATAACTAATTTTCCTTTCTCCTTATAGTATATTTTTCAAATTAAAAAATGCTGGACTGATCTTTTCCTGTCCAAGTTTGTTCTTGAAGGGAAGACACAGCAACTCCACCATGATTTTAAGTAGATCTGAACTATGACTGTTTCATTTTGCAGTAGAGAAACAGAGATACAGGGTCTGGAGTGAAGTTATCAACAGAAAAACAGGCACCAGTGCTACTTCATTTCCCCTAGTCCCAAGGCCCCTGGTTCTTTTGTCATAGAGCATTATCTGTGCCTTACTCTCAAAGTTTATGATCACCATGACACCCCATTCCAACCACACACTTTGAAAAGAGTCATCTTAAGACTAACACTGAGTGCACCAATACAAAGCCTAAATATTTATGTACTTGATTCAGTAGAATCTATACCACTTTTAATGTCACATCAGTAAAAATATCACTTGTTAGTCACTGCTGCAGGACAGTAAGTCATGACCAAGCTCCCCTATCCCAAACTATTAAATAAACCAAAATAAAGTAGATTGGAGATAACAGCTGAAGGGTTTTTTCTGCACATTTCTCTTCAAGATTGTTTTTCCACAAGTGACAGAATTCCATAACTGCAGAGACATTAAGCTGGAAAACCTGCTTTTTTCTCTTATAGTCATTGAAGGCAACGAGAGTGGAGCCACTGAATCCACATAAGGGAAGAGGAAAATAACAAGGCTTATTTCCTACTTCCCATTAGTAAGTGGTGTCCAGGCACTTTCCAGGAAGCAGCACCTCAGCTTATGTTAGTGGTTGCCCAGCAGGCATACCTTGTAAAGAACAAATACTCCCACTTCCTTCCTCTTTCTTTAGCTTTTATATCTCAGCTGATGTCACATGGTATGGAATATCTCCTTGGTTAATTTGGGTCAGCTGGCCTGGTTGTGTCCTCTCCCAGGATCTTGCCCTTGACTGGGGAGGGGAGGTATGTTGAGAGACAGCACTGATGCTGTGCCAACGCTTCTCAGTGGTACCCAAAACACTGCTGTGTTATCAACACCTTTCCAGCTACCCATGCAAAGCACAGCACTGAGTGGGATGCTAAGGGGAAATGAAGTTCACTTCAGTCAGATCCTATGCAAGCGTAACACAAGGCAACACTGTGTATTCATAGAGTTTAACAATGATTATAAAATACAGTTTGACTATCTTCCTTCCTCATTTGCCACTAAAGATTCACTTTTTTTCTGGTAACAATTTGCTTTCAGAAATGCTAAGGTACAAAATATAATTTATCTAAGACCATGGGAGATTAGGTCACTTGATAGAGATTTGGACCTCAAATACTTGTATTTTGGTCTTAGTCAAGACACACTCTTGTTGTGTGTCCATGCCAATTACTCTAATCAGTTCTCTGTCAGTAAAATTGGCTAAGACACTATTATCTAAATTGTTACAGAGGATCAAAGCCAGTAGCAATGACAAATGGATCAGTTACTTTGGTGCATAAAAGCAAAAGGGCACCTAAACACGGAGACATGATTACTGGGCAAAGTTAGGGTATATATAGCATAGGTAATTTGAGAGCTGTTGTTTTGCACATATGCTTATGTATATATAGACATGCCTCTACCAAAAAAAAACAAAACAAAACAAAAAAAAAAAAAAAAAAAACCACNAAAAAAAAACCACAAACAAACAAAACTGAATAAAGAGTATGAAATTGCATGCATGAAACAGCAGTTTCTAATACAGAGTTCTAACACAGATCACAATCCTTTCCAAACAGAATCTTTTCAATTGATTTACTTTCAGTTGATGCTAATAGATCCAATACATGAACAAAAGGATCCAAGGAACAGGTACTGAGAATACATGCAGTCTGCATGATTCACAGTGGTCATTGAAGCAAACTGGCAGTTTTTTGAGTGTCTCATTTTGTCCATATAATTTTCACAGTACATTTTATCATCCGCAATATCTCTGCCAATAGAATCTGCCAGAATTTCCAGGAAATATTTGAGAAATTGCTCGTTCCACCATCGCCCTTGAAGATAAAGAAAAAACCCAAAAGCAAACCACTTTTGGTGGTCTGTGTGAACTGGGTTCATTGTACAATATGCTTAGATTTCACAGGACAAAAGATTTCTGCCTCAATACAGGGACCATCCAACCCTGAGATCCCTATGGATGAATCAATACCTTGAAGTGTAGCCATGACAACCACAGAGATCAAATAGGCTCAGCACACACAGTATTCACAGTATTGATTTTTCAGCAAAGGACAATACAGTGCTCTCAGTGCCTGAATATGGATGAGGCAGACTTCTCTTGCCATGTCTGAAGTGATGCTGCTCAGGAGAAAGCAGCACTTCAAGGAATTTCACATCACTATAGCGAGGGTGTCCATTCTCCAGTCATTAAGACAGACTGCAGCCTTTGTGTTCACAGCTCACAGCCCCAGGTTTCTGAATAGTTGGGTTAGCCATGATCATGAGAAATAAATCTTTACTATTCTCTTGGGTTGGAAACAAATGTCACTCACATACTGACACCTATGATCAGGGTTTTAGATCTGCAACTCTCAGCATTTAAAGTATGAAGCTACTGTCCTTTACAAATACTTATATATATATATAACACCACCAGCAGTTCAGAATAGCTGTTCCATAGAAGCAACAGAATGCATTAGTGTAGGGTTGGGCTCTATTTTGTTCATGTTCTGTAGGGGCTAGGTTAAGAGATTTGATATTTGCAACCTTCTCTAAAACCATAAGGATTACGATGATTTTGAGTGGTCTAGAATGCTATGATCATGCAATTAGCAGGCACCACACTCAATGATCATGTCCTCTGACAGTTAAATTTAATTGGAACAATGGAACAGTGAATTCAAGTTGTGTCAGATAAAAAAAGATCTCAAGATTATGGGACATGTTCATGGAGCCATAAACACTGGTAATATAAAAATTTGCTCAGAAAATATCATTTTCCTGAATTTTCAATTAAATATTTATAGCTATAAACCAGGATTAAATTTTTCCACAAAACATAATTGCAATTTTCTGCTTCCATTAAAAAGTAAAAATAATCAAACAAAAAATACCCCACTCAATGCATAATTTAAAATAGCAGCCAAAAAGTCAAGGAAGTGTCAACCAGGGTGCATTAATTTCCAACTGACTGACTGTGATGCTTCACAAAAGCTCAAGTTGCTCCTACTCCCAGGTACTTGATCAGTGGCCTGAAATTCTCCCTAAGTCTGTGCCTAAATTTACCAAATAATTTTTTTATAATGCCACACTGAAGGTACGAGCTTCCTGACCTAAGATTGGCAATGAATGTGTGCATGGGTGTTGCAGAGCACAAAGCTCATGAAAATATGGCCATGGGGCTGTGATGGGGCTCAAGTCCAGTTCAGGTTTTTCCATACTGCATGGAAGCATGGGAGCGATCCCTGGAATGAAGCACATTTGAACTTCTTGGAGAAAAATTTGTTGATTAAGATGAACATATCTCAAGATTGAACCACAATAGCCACAGTGCTGAGCATCTCAGGGAAAGAATTTGCATCAAGAGCCAAGTAGGGATCTGATGTCTTTGACAGGACAAATTCCTCTCATTAAAGACAGATTTCAGCTGAACATTTCTGACTAAAAATATTCTAGTTTTGGTTTGTAATTAATTTGACATTTTCTGTCAGAATAAAAATGTATTTTTCTTTTGAGTGGATCAGAGTATATTTTTGTACTCACTCTTTAACTTTTTGGCTATACAACTGCTATGGCTAAACACTGTAAAAAGAAACAAACTAAAATACTGTTGCTTTCATGTGTCAATTAATACATAAAGAAATTCCATTACCTGTACTGTATTGCTCATAGAATCATATAATTACATACAAGGTCAGGTTGGAAGGGACCACAGGCTGGTCATCTGGTTCAACTTCCATGCTCAAGCAGGGTCATCCTAGAACACAAGGCACAGAATTGCGTCCAGATGATTCTTCAATACCTCCACTGAGGAAGACTCCACAGTATCTCTGGCCAACCTGTTTTAGTGCACAGTCACCTGCTCAGTAAAGTTCTTTCTCATTTCAGGTGGAACTTTCTGTGCATCAGTTTTTGGCTATTGTCCCTCGTCCTATTGCTTGGTGCCACCAGGAACAGCTTGGCTCCATCCTCTTGGCACCCTCCTTTCAGATACTTTATAGACATTGATGAGGTCCCCTCTCAGTCATCTTTCCGCTAGGCATCACAGGCCCAATTCCCTCAGCCTTTTCTAATGGACTTTGTTGCCCTCCACTGGAGCCGCTTCAGGAGCTCCATGTCTGTCTTGCCCCAAGAAGCCCAGAATTGGACACAGTACTCTAGATGTGACCTCACACCTTCGGGGCTCAGTAGAGGGGCTGGAACAACTGTCGACCTGCTGGCAATGCTCTTCCTAATGCACTCTCAACATTTCTTTACCCTGATCTGCTGGGTCAGAAACTCCTGAGGGCTGGTTGTGCCAGTGAACACAGGTACAAAGAAGGTGTCCAGTAATTTTGCTTTTTCTGTGTCACCTGTTACCAGGGTCCTCCCTCCATTTAGTAACAGGCCCCCATTATCCTCTGTTTTCCTTTTGTTATTAATATATTATAAGAAGCCTTTCTTGTTGTCCTTGACATCCTTGATCAGGTTAGACCAAGTTAGTTAGACAAGAATCAGTGCTTCTGACTTTGAAGCTGCTCTGTAAAAAGTCTCATTCACTTTCTCCACCTCTTGATCAGGCAGCCTGTATCAAACCCCCACAAAAGTGTTATCCTTATTAGTCTGGCCTTTCATCCTAAGACATAAGCTCTCAACTCACTTGTCATTCACCCAAGGGCAAAGTTCAATACGTTCCAAGTCTTGCATCACACAGAGGGCAACTCCAGCACTGCACTTTCCCAGCCTGTCTTTCCTAAACAGTTTGTAGCCCTTCATGACAACATTCCAGTCATGTGAGCTGTCCCACAGCACCTCCACATCTGCAATGAGATCAAAGTCCTGTGACTGCACAGAGATTTCTAGTTCCCCCTGTTTGTTCCCTGTACTGCGTGCATTGGTGTACACAGACCTCATAGAAGTATTTGATTGCATCAATATTCCAGTAGGGGTGCAAAGGGACATCCCAATGGTCCTGTCTCATCTTTACATATTTGGGTGCTTGTACTCATTGGAGATATCCTCAGTTAAGCTTCCTTTTGCTACTTGGGTGGTTACTATATTTCTCCCCTTCACATACCTTATATCTATTCAGCCTGGTTATGTTACTGTCCCATTTCAAATCTATTTTAAAGCTCCTTAAGGAAGACAGCATTTTAAAATTGCAGTGTTAGAGATCCAAAAATCTTGTAATCTTCCAACTAGATTTTCTTCAGCACTTGTTCTTTTTTCCTTGAAAGCAAATATTTCCTCTTTCCTTGAGTATATCTTTAAAAAAATAAGCCACTAGAGGAGATATAGATATGCCAGAGTAGATTAATACTCATCGGCTGCTTATATCAATCACCAATATCAATCTTACATCAAAAACTACAATAATGATAACCACTATGAGGTAATTGCAAATACAGAAATGAACTTTTTGTGTGCCAGAAATAGTTTTTAAAAGTGCAAATTGTTAAGGATTATGTTAAGGATATTTACACTGGGTATTTTCTCTCCAGACTTGTGTTGTACTGCTGCAAGTTTTCAACTGATATTCATTGCTGCCAATGTTAATCCAACTATTTGTTGCCTATGAAATTTGGCCAATTTGAAGCAAGAGCAAATCATTCTGTTCTGCAGATGTACTCAAAAGCTAGGATTCCTAGTACTACATTTTAAAAAACTTCAAATTACGCTTTACCAAGTGCTTCTCCTGTAACACATTATTCCTATATGGATAGTCACAGAGCAGCAAGAACACATAGGTTTGCTATTACAGCTAATGAAACTTCTGCTGTATCTGCTGCCTCTTGTTTAGGCCACACAAGAGATTTGTGTCTTTCACTCTGTCTTCTCAGTCACTTCTAAACAAGGGGCTGACTTTTCCCATCCTACTCCACAAACCAAATTGAGCTGATGAGAAACCATCCACAAACATCCAAAAGAGCTGGAAGAATTATGTCTAACAGTCAGTCACCATACAGGAAGCTCTGGTTAGGTTCAAAGATACGTCTCTAAAGATAAGACCTGTTGGTTATATATTAAGTGATATCTCATAGCCTCAAGCTACATAGATAGCAAATGTTAATATACAACACAACCTAAGTAAAAAATTCTCAGCAAATCGAAGTATTAGTACTTCTAAGGAGAAAAATTCATGCACATCCACCAGCAAAAAGTCTTTCTTGAGGCAAAGCAATTTTCCAAAAGTATTGCTGTATTCCATACTGTATAAAACAAACCTATTGCAGTCTTTGGTGAATGAACTTGACTTGCTTCTCCGCGTGCTTCATAATACAACCGTGATAAGTTTTAATGGTCCATGACATTTATGCACCTGTTACCTTGCTGTAGATTTCCACTCCTTTATTAAAAATAATGTGGTCTTGTTTCTAATTGCATATATCTATCCACAGTTCCAAGAGTCTAATTCTTCCTAATTTACAGATAGCTGTTATTTAGAGAACCTGTCTGTACAATTCATGAATTGTCTGTAAGATTATGTCTCTGAACATGCCTATGCCAAAATACAGTTTTACTCAATGAGTTGCCTTTGCCTGCATAGTTTTATTTTCCATGTTGCATACTATTCAAGAGTAGTAAATAAGAACTAACAGAAGATGATTGTTTACTTAAGCACTCTAGCACTGAAAATTATTTAGCATAGACAAGTCAATTACCACCAAAACATGTCTCTGAGCAATATGATTATGCACACAACCATGTTACCTGTCTGAGTTTGCTATGACCTTAGAGAAACTTATCCAAGTGATATCTGAAAAAGGGTTTGAAAAGTAACAAAAGGAAAAACTCAGCTCTTCACCTTCTGTGGCGGTACATTTTTTTAGTCACTAAACCCAGAGGGGAGTGAGCTGTCTGCACTGAGGCCATTGTGAAGTGGAGGAAACATTGGTATTCTAACAGACAAGCCTCCCACAGTTTCCAATGAAAGGAATAATTAGAACAAGGAAGTTCATTGCAATAGCTCCTGTATTTTTTCTTCAACAGACTAAAAATTTAATGAAAAACTGCTGAAACTCCCACTCTGTTTTTCAAGTGTTTTATTCATTTGCCATGCTCAAAAATACATTTATGAAACAGCAAAAAAATGTTTCAAATCTGTAAAGATTGTGGAAAAATGCTTCAGATGTCTTCTCAAATACAAGGTCAGACACCAGAATGTTTCAAGCCCATTGAATTTCACTTGGAAGGAGTGCCTCTCTTTATACCTAGTAGTATTTGGGGGGGACAGTGTTGCAATAGCAATTGGCTTGAGTTCAATCCTGTGAATCAATAACCTTCTCTAGAATCCTTACCACTTTTCCTAGTCTGTATTTGTCCATTTGATAAGCCTTTGCTATAAATAACACTTGGCATTTGTTCTGATTAAGCAGCAATTTTCCTCAAATTCATATAGTTCAGTTAAGTCAAGGTAATTCTGAATGTCAATTTTAAACCCCAAAATGCTTAAAAATGTTTTACCTGAAAGTTTCTAACAAATTCATAACTAAATTCCCGCAGAATATTTACTTTATATATAAAGCTTATATAAAATATAGATCGGTATCAAATCATAAAATGGTTTGAGTTGGAAGGGATCTTAAAGATCCTCCAGTTCCAAGCAAAATAGATATACATAGAGTAGCACAGTAAACTACATCTCCAAGCAATAATTATAAATAATGCATTTTCCAAGATACTGTGATCACAGTAGAGACCTGCTTAAGTTGCTACACTGCCTGTGATGGCCAGTGACACCTTTTAAGTCCTTTTAACAGTGAAACTTGATAAATCTAGTAGTTTAGGTACTAAAAACAGTGTAAGACAGAACTGCGTGAATAAAGAACTGCGTGAATACAGATGCTGCAAGGCTGACTTGTGGCACATTTCTGCCAAAAGAAAAAGGAAAAAAGTACAGTTTCTTAAAATGTTTCTAAATCATGTTTCTCTCCCAGGAGACCACAAGCATTAGCCTAGAAAACTAGTGACTTGCAGACTGACCTGTTCACCTCTATTTGCCTGCTAGAGAGTTTCCAAGGGCTAAATTCTGTGTAGTGGTTATGAAAGGTGTGGAAGAAAAACATTTAGTGGGCAACAACAAGGGAAATATTTTCAAGGATTTATAGGCAAAACTCACCATTTGTTTTGCTGACCAGGAAGATAATTTGAAGATACTTTTCTAACATCATCCAGCAGTGGAGGTTTCCACAGCAATAGAAGTACCTGTTACAAATGACAAAACAAATACAGCTTGGTAAAACAAAGACTCCTGCAAGTAATTCATTTATTCCCTCCCATTCCACTTCTAAGATGAGCTGAACTTTCTCATTTTGCCAATATTTATCACAGTCCATTTCAAAGCTTAGATCAGAAACTTTGGCCTGGACTTTAACTTTTAACCTAATAAGACCTTATTGTGGTTTACATTGTTCTGATACTCTGTATATACATCTCCTGAGTCTTCAATCAGAGAACTTTTGGGCAGAGAAAAACTGTAAACGTTAAAATATAAAAGACTCTTACTGCCTGTGAGCAGGTGTCCCAGCTGTTTTATAAGATTTGCAGGGTCAAAAGATTACTTGCTCTTATCCCAAATGTCAGACACATGGTTACAGTAGGCATACATTTAATAGAGGAGATTAATTCTTCCTGCTCCATCAGCACTGGAGCTGCAAACACTTTTGCACTTGCTTATGCCAGTGCAAAGTCAATTTACAGGATACCAAATACTGATGAGCCAACTACAGTAGCTGGAGTGCAGTAGTAACCATCCGTAACAGCTTCTGACAAACTGCTGAGCCTTGGATAATTATGAAAATTAAGCCTGAATTCCTGAATATTTTCAGCTTTCCCAGGCATGTTTGGGTATAACTCTAGTCACTGCACAGAAAAGTTAGAATAGTATGACAGGTAAAGTGGAAAAGAAAAAGAAATCACAAACTTGTTTAGAAAATGGTTTGAAGTTTGATATATAAGAATGCATAGACAAAAGGCATTTCTGCCAGCAGCCTTTGCACACCTTTGCTCGCATAAAGCCTGTGCAATCACACAGGAACATCAAGGTCTGCTGAAGTGCCCAGAGGGCACTATAAATCTTAATGGCCTCAGTGGTCACAGGTCTGTGTCTGATCCTGGTTTTCCTCACCGGCCCTGATCCAGACCTGTGGTCTGATCTTCTAGCTTGATATGCCTCACCACCACAAACCTTTCTGCTGCTGAGGGCTATTGATTGAATGTGGCCATGGTCTCTGGGTCTGCTCTGCTGCCTTTGGCCATGTGCACCTGTGTCCCTGCTTGCTGGGCCCGTGCCCTGCTGGCTGCTACCTCGTGAGACAGCTCCTACATACCATCCTGGGGGACAGCTGGCCTTTGCTGCTCCCTCCAGTTACTTAATCAAATCATGCTCCAGTGAGGAACACAGAAATAGTCTACCTCTCTTTGTACACATCATTCCTCATTTAGATTCCATGTAATAGCAAGCATTCTAAAGATCTGTCAGAATATCTCCATCGTCCTTTACAACTGAGGAAATTATTTAAAATTATTTTATATTCTCTTGCAATTTTCTTTAAAGGTTTTTGAAAAGTTATTTAATTTCCAGCATTCACCTGGTGCTTGGTTAGAATGCCTGCTCAAACATAGACTTGGTATTGAAATTCCATTTTCTGTAACCTTGGAAAGAAACACACATCAATGAGATGCCATGAAAAGTGGCACTATAATGAAGACAGGAATTTCCAATGACTAGGAAGTCAGGCAGGGTGACAGTCATGACTTAGTGTGACTAGCTTAATTTTTCAACTTGTCTTGTTGCACAAAATCCCTCTTCAGTCCCAGGTGACAATCTTAGGAGTAGCAGCCCACAAAGTCTATTATTCTGCTACAAAAAGAAACTAAACTAGGTTGGTTCAATTATTTTTTGAAAATTATAGATTGCTATTCCTTTTCTTATCTCCCTGGTACTTATAAAATCTTGCTTTTTTATTTGTTTCAAAGTTTTTTTCTCGGAAAAAACTGTCTGACCAATGGTTCTTTGACTCTCCTTTTTTCTTTTCAAAAGATAACATGATGCATCTGTTCACTTTGCTGTGAGGTATCCTTCACAAAATAACCAGTGAGACCCATTATTCTGGTTGTAATCAGGCTATGAAGAAGCTGGTCAAGCAATTGATAGGAAAATCTCTGCTTCATCTGTCCACACTGTACTGTGTTTGTACCTGAGTTCTTTCAACTCTTTGGAATAATAATTGTACTAAGTAGCTTCTCATAACATAACTTCTCTTTTTTTTTTTTTTTTGGTGAAAACCAATAGAAAAAGCAACAATTAAACACTGCTGCTTTTCAGCATCATCAATCATCAATGAAAAGAACAGATTTTCCTCAAAACCCCTTTTCCTGATAATATAGTTAAATAACTATTCTTTTTTCACTTGATGTCTCCTGATAGTTGTCCTATATATATTTTTAATATTCTTTTATAATTTCCTTATACACATTCTTCATAATTTGACTTAGTTTATATTTTTCAAATACTTTTATCCTTTGATGTAAGTAATGAGTTCATTATTTTGCCAAGTCAGTCTCTACCCTTCTTACTTCTTTTTCTCCAACTAGTACTGTATTTTTGAGAAGTCAAAAACTTTTTCTCACATTTCTGNAAACTTTTTCTCACATTTCTGAATAATATTTGCCTCCCAGATCTCAACCAATACTCTCAAATTAATTATTCAGACTGCTTTTATGTTTGTGGGTTTTTTACCTTCATAATTATCCCAAAATTAAGCATACTTTTCTTTACCCACACTGATTCCCTCTTTCAATCAATTTCTTTCTTCTGAGTAAAAACTGTAGATTTGGCTTTTTAGACTAAGGATCATTAAAGGGATGTCTCACTCATTCTTTACTAGTTACTATGCCTCTGCTGATACTCTTGTGTTTTAAATATTTCAAGAAAAGTTATGCAATAAGGAGTTTTTCACATCAGCCCTTGGAATCAATAAAGAAGTGGCATATAAACCCACAACATACTTTATTTTAGAATACACTAGGTAGTGTATCAAATGCAGAGATGCAATTCTTTGACTGAGAAACCAGGGAAAACATCCATCAGCATATATATACTGTCATTTATTTTTAGAGTACATTGTCCATTACATAAATTTTAAATTTACATTTACAGGAGTGAATGACAATGGTGTTGAACAATAGCTCTGATTTTGATCCAGGATCTATGATTCAAATATAGGCAGCAAAGCCCACCACACAGTCCATAAGAACAAAGGTAGTCACCAAGAAAAACATGACAGATGGCAAAACCAACAAATGGTGGAATACTGGAACAATGACTGACAAAATATCCTTAGGCCTGGCATCTGTCATGACATCTCCTAAGTCTGTTGTACCTGGACTTCAATCAACTGAACAGCATTCCACTGATTTAAGGAGAGGATGGGAGAAGAAATGAAGCCCTGAGGTCAGAGAGAGATATGGTTCTAGCAGGGGAATATCCAGGGTAAGTATTGGTCTGGTGAAGAAATACATATGGATTACAGAAACGTTCCTCATTTTTAGAAGCACATTTTGGAAGAGATTCTGTCCTCTGACATAAGTAATAAAAAGCACAACATAAGGTAAAAAAGCTGGTTTCCATCCAAACTAAAATGGTAAAAATATGTAACAGCTTGGCTTTAAAAGGATGTCCATCTGTTAGTAAACTAGTGATCATACCATACCCACAATGGTCTAACAAACTAACAGCCAAAAAATTATTGCCCACACCCACAACTCAATAAATATTTATGACTGGGGTTTTTTTGTTTACAAAACAAAAAAAGTTTTTTAAGTGATGAAGGTTTTCCATTTTAAAATGTCTTTAAACTTCCAAAGTCTTACAGAAATATGTTACTGAAAAATGTTCCCGGACAAAACTCCTCTTCTTACAGGTTCTTGTGGGAATACGGCAGGCCAATTCTTTTGCCTTAGTAGGACTATCTTGATCTCAACCCTGATCATAGCATTTAACATTCAATGCATGAGTCTGCAGAGGTAACAGTCTTCTATAAAAGTGCACTTGGCTAGAAATAGCGTTCTTGACTAACTGACTGGAACAAAATTTAAATAGCTGCACTACCAATTTCAGCAGATTGAAGATTGCCTGCTTAGCAAACATGTACCATATTATTTGCCATACCTTTGCCAGCTGGATCTAAAGCTAACTTGAGCATAGCATCTAAGCTGGAATCATGTTCCAAATATATACAAGCTCTTCAAGGCTTGTCTCTTCAAAAAATTTTACACCATTAAAGAAATGTGACCAGAGACGGGGAATACTTTAATTTTCTTAGGCTTTAGCATCTCCTGCTGGTTTCACCAGAGCTATGTTTGCAAATGAACAAAGCTGAAGTCCCAGATGGAGTGTTTACATTTGTTGTACTTCATGCAGCACAGGCCCTGCACTGATGCACCATAAAAAAAGATGCATGAGACACATGTAGAGCTGTTCAGCTGAAATGCCATGATAAGAACCTGTTCCTACTGCTTCATATTATGAACCTAAATTTCAAAAGTCTGGAAATGAAGCATCAACTTTCAATAGAGTGTAAACAGCAATATTTATTGAAATTGCTTACTTTACTTTTGTTTGACTCTCCATTTATCAATGTTTTTTAAAAATGCCCAAAGTATATAATAGTATAAGCCTTATATTACAGCACACAGAGAGTCTTTCTCTTAGAATGGTTGCAATGATTTACTATTTTAAGTTCAGTGCAATAACAATCCAATTGGAACACCAGAACTATGATTCTGCTGTCATTGGTTTCTTGGTAAACAAAATCTCATACAAATTAAAATGTCTTAGGTGCCTGGCCCACGAATGTGAATGAACTCCCTAGAAAACACCTTACTCTACAATACCAATCCAAAATGACTCATTAACAAGGTAACCTCTGACCTTTGAAAACACATGAACATTTTTCATCTTGTTAATTCATAGATACCTATAGTCTATCAACTCTCCCTAAGAGCAATTTCTGAAGTCCTTCAGCCAAGCCAGGTGTAGAACAGTGCAGGCTGTATGTAAAGATGATCATACACAGCATAGTCTCTATCACAGAATCGTAGAGTGGCTTGGATTGGGGTGGACCAAAATGATCAACTAACTCCAACCTCCCACTAGACTAGGAAGTGTCCAATCTGGCCTTGAGCATTTGCAGGAATGGGGCATTCAAAACTGCTCTGGGCAACCTATGCTAGTCCCTTAACATTCTCTAAGTAAAGAATTTCTTCCTAATATCTACTCTAACCCTATCTTCATTCATTGTAAAGCCACTATCCCTTGTCCTATCCTGTTTTCCCCTGCTCTGGGGCTACCTGAGTAACAAGAAGACAGCTGGGATTCAGTGTGATGTGGGCCTGCAGAGAATGAAGCTCAGTCTTTCTTTGTTTTCCTTGGCTGCTTGTGATCGAGTTTTCCTAGGTGCTGCTAACCTGGAAGATGTAAGGCATAGTCCTTGAACATCTGACAATGTACTTTGCAGCAAAACTGGTGCTGTTTTAAGTGTTATACAGTGACCTCCCAAATGGTGCCTATTTTTAGGAAAATCCTTTATAGTATTAATTTATAGAAAGACTAGACTAGAAGGAACCTGCGTCATCATGTCTAATCCCCTGCTATTACAAGCAGTCATGTCATATAATCCTTTTAATAAACTGAAGTGCACTTGGATACCACGGTGATGAGTACTTCATAAATATGGATATTTGTAGCCGTGCAGAAAATAAAATGATAAAAAAGTGCAGTGGATGAACAGAAGGATTACAAGTGACAAAGGTACAGCACAGGTCTAAGAGTAGACACTAATGAAAACTTTACTGAATCTTTCACACCATCTGAAGTAAGAGTTATGTCAACTAGGGAGGTGGTCAATTTCAAACACAGGACTTACTTATGAGAAACACAAGAGTGGAAAAAGTAAATAAGGATAGTAAACAACAACAACAACAACAACAAAACCCACTGTCAGTATAGAAATCTTACTCCGTTCTTCACAGTACGTGATGTAATGGCAGTAGGTCAAGAGAACAAACCCACAGGCATTTACAGATTTATCCTGAAGTAACTTAATAAAGCAGGTTTATAGAAGAAAAATATAATTTCCTTATCTTTGTACTTACCAGAAAACCAGAGACCCAAATCAGATCTAATTTGACATTCCTAATTACAATAATCAATTTTATGCTTTGTGTGCCTCTAGCTTATTTTCCTGTGCTTGATTTTCCTGCATTTGCAGGTTAGTTCTAGAAGGTAAATCTTTAATGAAGAAATTTTGGTGGAATTTATAACCATTGTAATTTTTATTTCAGGAAGGTTGATCAGTTTCAGCATAAAACTGAAATCTTCTCCTATATATCCTTGATTCAATCTCCTTCCATTTAGAAAAAACTCTCCTTTAGAAGCCACACCTTTATCACACAAGCCACCAGAAAAAGGAGTTCAATTTCATAAGAGACACCTTCTATTTACAGCCACAGGGAAAAGTAATGAAATTTAATGAAAGCTGTCGCTCTAAATAAAGGCACAGAGAACCTCTACCCTTATCCTGCTGAAAATGAGGTTACAGGTTACACACAATGAGTAACATTCAAACCCTTTGCAATTCCATTATCTCCAATGGACTTATAGCAGAGATATATTTGGCATAGTTTTCATTCCAGACAGAGGAATGGAGAGTAAAGAACTAATCATTTTCATTCATGCAAGTGCTCAAAAAGAATAACAGGAATACATGTTATAACAGGTCTGAGTATACAGAGTAAAAACAAATGCACTTTTTTTAAAAATACTAAATACATGATCAGGTAAAAAAAAATAAATTCTAGGTTATTTGTAACTTTCTAGAGAATCCCTAGAATGAAAAATTAAAGCATTTACATGGGGGAAAAACATTCCCTGATTTCCTATCTAGTGCAAAATTTCTGTTGAAAACAAACAAAGCAAAATAAATTTAAGCTCTATCAGATAGAATATCTGATCCATTGTAATACAAAGGATAGGTATACATTCCCTTGAGAAATTAAACATATCATTTTGGTAAATCACCAATAGAAAATGCAAGTAAAATAAGCTTGGTGGTTTGGTTGGGGTTTTTTTCAAGTCATTGCAACATCTTTAGTCATCTGGCTTATGAAAGAAAATGTTGAAGGTTGAAAAGCTTTTACAAGGGAATTCTCAACATGGTCACAATACATCAATTAGTATTTAAGAAAACATTTAGCTTTATTAAATAAATATTAGATGCATTATGTTACTACAGATATACTAAAAAACCAGTGTGATGGTTGACCCTGTTTGGTGACAGGTGCCCAAAAATCTGCTTTATCACTGCCTTCCACAAGTGGGCAAGGGGAAGGAAATGTAATGAAAGGTACATGGATCAAGGTAAGGACATGGAGAGTTCACTCACCACTGACCATCAGGGGCAAAACAACTTTGGGAAATTAATTTATTACCAATCTAATCAGAGTAGGCTAATGCAAAATAAAACCAAATATGAAAAACCCTTTCCTCCTACCCCATCCTTCTTCCTGGGCTTAACTTTACTCATGTTCTTCCCAACCTTCTCCTCCCCAGTGGCACAGAATAGCGGCTGCGGTCAGTTCATCCCATGTTGTCTCTGCCACTCCTTTCTCCTCTCAGGAAAGACTCTTCACACTCTTCCCCTGCTCCAGTAGGGGGTCCCTCCCACGAGAGACAATCCTCCACAAACTTCTTCAACCTCAGTCCATCCCATGGGCTGAGAAAGACTCATGAACTGCTCCAGCATATGTCCCTTCCACAAGGTGCAGTCCTTCAGGCACAGGCTGCTCCAGCATGACCTCCATGGGGGTCACAAGTCCTGCCAGCAAACCTGCTTCAGAGTAGGCTCCTCTTTCCTCAGGCCACAGGTGCTGCCAGGAGCAGACTGCTCCATTGCAGGCTTCCATGAAGACACATCTTCCCTCGGGTAGCTGCTCCACCATGGGACTCTCCACGGGCTTCAGGAGCACAGCTGCCTCCCCATGGTCTGCACCACAGGCTGCAGGGGAACCTCAGCTCCCATGCTTAAAGCACTTCCTCCCCTTCCTTTATCACTGACCTTTGTGACTGCAGCATTGTCTCTCACACATTCTCACTCCTCTCTCTGCTGCTGTTGTTCTGCACAATTTTTCCCCCCTTCTTAACTATGCTATCCAGAGGCACTACCATTGTCACTGATGGACTCAGCCTTGTCCAGCAGCAGCTGCACCTTGGAGCCACTTGGCATTGGCTCCATCAGCTACGGGGAAACCTTCTGGCAGCTTCTCAGAGAAGCAAGCCCTGTGTCCCCCTGATGCCAAAACCTTGACACCCAAATCCAATCCAGAAAAGCAGAACAAGCTGGGTTTGTTCCTGGTTTTCCTTGGTGAATGGAACTGAGCAGCTTGTAGCTATACAGCAAAATATTCTGTTCACACATCCAGAACAGGGTAGCTTCATTCATACTGTCTTTGGAATTTGCCCCTGATTATCACTGTGCCTTGATACATACCCAAGCATTACCTGGGAATATGCTGTTTGGTCCAAGTTAAAACTGTGCCCAGGAGCAGGCCAGCTACTAGTTCTGCAGCGTGGACAGTCACAGAAGTGCTCAGGACTGTACTGCTGAGAAACAGTACAAGGTAGCTGTAGCTTGTCATTCCTACCACCACCAGTCAGCTGCAGTGTGAAGGAAGTGAGGCAGACATTAAACAAAAATGTATAGGGCCCACGGAGACTAGAAGACCAACATGGTAAACAATTACAAACGTGTTTCATAGACATGTGTCAATGCACCAAAATTTAACCTCAGTGGAATTTCACAGAATTTAATCACATTGTGGAATTTCAATATCAGACCCAACATTGCAAATAAACTCACAATCCTGTGTGTGAAGATGATTGCCCAGAACTTCTGTGAGCACTCAACACTCTTAATTTAAGGGAAGTAGGAGTCCCCAAACAGTCCTAATAATCATTGCACTGGATTAGTCCAATCATTCCTCTGATTGCACAGGTTTGTGGCACATAAAGCATTCCTTGCACTTTGATTAAGTCTTTCCCCAGTCTTTAAGGCCATTTTTATGCTATTGTCATGTATTTATACAATTAGACCTAATTTATTCAATTAGACCTAATTACTTAATTGTTGTAGCATGCATGATGAAATAATGAGAATGTGCAATTAAGATGTGCAATTACATAATTACAATGTGTAATGACATTAGATATAAATATCCTAAAATGTTATGGGAAAAATATACTGTTGAAATCGAAATTTTTTTAGGTTCTGCTTCAGTTTTAAAAAAGCATTCCTCAAAGCTGAGGAATTTTCTTCTCATTTTTTAGTCCCAAGTTAAGCACTGCCTATTTATAGAAAGGAAATTTATCTTTAGGTAGGAAACTAGAATGAAAAAAATATATATGCTGGGATACCTGAAGTTATTTTTATTTGGTATATTTTTAGAACATCATGTTCCAATTTCCATGTGTCTTTTCTATAATCCGGAGCAAAACTGCAAATTTGACTGCTGTGTACAAACCACATATCAAATAACACAACTTTAGAATTTAATGTGAGTGTACCACATGGAGCCAATGAACTATCAAAGTAATAAACAAACTAACTAATTCCAGCCTTGCTCTGAAATCTGGTATCAAATCCTCTCAAAAATACACAAACAGGAAAATACCATGCTCTCAGGAATTTCCTAAAATATCTGTTTCATCTTCCCAAGGTTTGGGACCTCCCCAACTGTCCTCTCCTTCCCCACCCACTGAGAGATCCCATAGCTGCCCTCTAAGAGTTCCTATTGATTCCCAGGAAGACATTCTACTGCATTCTCAATGGTGCATCTCAAAAGGCGAGATGTGTCACCTAAAAGATGCTTACTGATTAAAATTAGATTTAATTCCTGTAAGCATTTTAAACCCCACAGACAAACAGAAGCATGAGGTGGATTGCACTGTAGTTGGGGCAACTTCATTGCTGTTGGTAACACACAAGCATCCCAGACTACCTCTGAGCTCCTTACAGAACTGGTGGGTAGAGCAGCAATAATTCTACAAGTAAAATGAGCAATAGTGATTAGAATTTTTCTTTTCTTCATAAAATAAAAGTATTTTAACAAAAGATTTTGACCAGATAAATTTGAACTTCCCAAACATTTATTTTGACAATGTTCCCACTCTGAAAATACAAAATAAAAAGTAATTTTCCCTGTCAGTTCAGTATAATACTTCATGTTTATTTTAAAAGCCTTTAATTAAAACATACCAGTACTGAAATATTTTCATTTCCATTATGGGAAATTTTATTGTCAGGTATCTTTCTGTTAATTTCACTAGAAAAAGGAAAGGAAGGGAAGGGACAAGAACCACATAAATAAAAGTTTGGTAATGTTTTCATGGCCAAAATACTGATGTTAAAACTGACTAAAAACTGTGCATTGATTTCTACTATCAGTATATGAAGTATAATATCAGAAGAGTATTTGAGGTGATAGAAAGGTAGACATTATTCCTCTGAGGAGTACAAAGAAAAATCCCAAACAGCTTTAAGTGGGTGGCCAGGAAGGTATAAAAGGATCAATAGAAGTAGAAGGCTACAAGATGTTTGCAGTCCTAAATTCTAGACAGCCTAAATTCTAAATTCCAGCCCCAAGACATGGGAAAGCTGTACCAAAATGGGAGCAGAGCTGCCAGAGTTACAGACATGCATTTCACTCCCTCCCAGCTGGGTGGTCTCTGTGGAGGAGGTGGTGCACAGGTAATTAGGTTGGTAATTTGGACCTCTCATCATATGTCAGTTCCAGTTCTTCCTGAGGCAATAAACCTTCTCTAGGCATACCAATATACACAACACCTACATGGCAGGGAAATCCCACCTGACCATATGCCTCGAAGCCTAAGATTTGTAGTCTTTGAAATTTCATTCTGAGAAAAACATCTTCTGATGCAGTTTTACAAATCTTCCACAATGTACTTTTCTTTAAAAAGGTAATTCAATTTCAAAGTAAGTTATAAAGTAACATAATTTTCCCTTATTAAAGAGTTCTCAGATAATAGCACACTATATTTGGGCTTACCAAAATGTTCTTCTCCCTTTTTGAGTATTTCAACCTTAACAACTCCCTAATGTCAGACCTGAAGGCTTGTCTGAAACACACAGTTGTGTAACAAGTGTGTGCTTCAGGTTTAAAAGATGCTCTGCCTTGTGCTACCAATTCAAACTTGGCTTTTCTGATGCTTCTCTGTTTTTTGTATGGCTGCACATCTCAGTATCAGAGACATATAAATGTAACCCTCCTCTAACCCTTTAAATGTACATTTAAATTTTTCATCATTGAGATTATGCTGTCAGCATAGTTATGAAAATGGGATCCTGACAAGAAATACATGGTTGCCAAATTTTCTCTTCAATTTTTTTTTCCATTTTCTGACAGACAAACCCATGTAAAAGAAGGGCATGAGGAAGAAATATTTATGTTGTGTTAATAATTTCCTTGCAAATGCTAGAAACACTGGCAATAACAAAGACATTTTTTCTTTTGACATTTAAAGAAAGCCTAACTTTTTAAATCTGTCAACATTGTCAAATGATAAACTGACTTTGTGTGTCATCTGATCAGAAATTTTCTCATGGGAGAGGTTTGCATTTTATGTTAGATTAGATTATCCTGATAAGTCTCTCTCTATTTTTTGCCATTTATGATAACACTTATTGTAAAATGGAAATTAAAGTGGAAAATGGTTTTGACTGAGAACTGTATTGGAAAACAAAATTATTACCTCAAATGTGATAAAGTCATATAAATCACCTGCTCATAAATCCTGCATTGTAATCCTCTAAAATCTATCACTGGTCTTTATTACAATCTTTCTATTTTGCAGTCTTTCACCTGATATGAGGCTTGTGGAATTACAAAAAATATATCAGTAGTAAAACTCTGATCATGAAAGCTGGCAGGGTATGTAAAAGTTAACTACACTGTGTATTTTACCCTTTGGTTGGTTTACAAGAAAGCCAATCATGCTCTGAATACTGTGGTGGAAAACAATATATCTTTCATCCAATTAGCTATTATACGGATGCTTGGGACCACATGGACTGAGCCCTGGAAAGCAATCACACTGGTCTCAAGGAGATAAGATAATGCTGGAGGGTTTAGCTGGTCTCTTGTTTATACTGTGAGTTCATATAGCCTGAGCTCTTGGCACTGGTCTGTCCTGGTTTTCACCCCTGAGCTGAGCCAGCTGTCAAAGCCTAGCAGGTCATTCTGATTTATGTGCTTTCAGTTGGGCACTTTTGAAGAAAAGCCTGAAAACTGAGCTAAAGATCTGTTCCTAGAGTCGGTTTGGTTAGTTGGAGTTACTACATAAATATATCACTTGAGCTTTTAAACAAGACTTGAAATACTGATCAGGAGAACTCACTGTTCAGGAAACAAGGTGAAAGATGAAAATTTATTTTCTTCCTTGTTTTTAAAGAGACATAACAACATATAAACAAAATTTGCCTCTTGTATATCAACCTGGTTTGGTGTGGACACAACCAGGACAGCTGCCTCCAACTGATTGAAGAGATATCCCATACCACGGTGTCAGTACATAAAGCTGGGGGATGAAAAAGGAAGGGTGAACACATTCAAACTTGTGATGTTTTGTCTTCCCAAGTCACCACTACATGTCATGAAGCCCCTGCACTACCGGGAAGTGCTGAACACCCACTTGCCCATGGGAAGTGGTGAATCAGTTCCTTGTTTTGCATTGGTTGTGTGCACAGCTTTTTTTTTCCCTATTAAACTGTCTTCTTCTCAACCCACAAATAGTCTCACTTTTACAATTCTATTTCTCTCCTTCATCCCACCAGGAGCAGGTGGGAAGTGAGCAAGTGGTGGCATAAGGCTGAGCTGCCAGCCTTGGGGCTGGGGTTAAACCATCAGCTCTGAAGTTGTACATTCATAGATACTGTCCAGCTTAAGTCACAGTAGATCAAGAATGATGCAGCACTACTTTCCTCATAGATCACAGGCATGCCCTACCAAATGCTACATCTTATCAAAATTAACTAGGTCAGCTGCTTAGAGAAGCCAGTCCAGTCAAAATTCAACCGAGCAAAAGGAAGTTCTTTCCACCCCCTTTAACTGGGTAATGGTTGGGCCAACACAGGATGGCTGGAAATACAGGACCAACACTTTCATCTTGAACTGTTTGTGAGACAGCAGGGTAAGGTAGAGACTGTAAGGGCAAAAGAAAGACGCACAACATTTGGAGCCTCTGATAGCAGGGAGTTTTTAAATGCTGATCAGTATTTGACAGTACCAGCAGTCTGTGGAAATACTGCCGGACTGGGCTGTTACTTAACATTTACAAATTAATATTGCATTCAAGATAATGAATGGCTTGAGCACACATGCTTTCACACACCACCTGTCCATTCCCCTCTCACTTCTGTTATTTCTTCTCACACAGAAGATAGCTTGCTAATTGCTGTGCTTGTATGTAGTATGACATGACCACAGGGAATGAAGAGATGCGAGGGAGGGTGAGAGAGAGAGAGAATGCACTTGTGCTTTGAGTAACTGCTTCATCTTGTCTCTGGTGGTAAGAGTTTATTGTTCTAACCCCTTGGTCACCCCTTTAAAACAGGAAAGGGCAATAGCAACACTTCTTAGGCACTGCTGTGGCAGACCAGTGATATATAGCTACACACCACCCCCAGTTTGATCCAGTCAACTGCTCCTTTCACTGGCATTCACAACTGAAACAACCAAATGTGTCTATTAGCACCCATGAGACGAGCACTTAATCAGTAACCAGTGAGACCCACATGTTATAGAGCAGGATGAGAGTTTTGGATAACAACTTATTTGTTATGTTGCCATCAATCAGAAGGAAGAAATTATGTAAAACCAGACTTTTGCAATAAGCTGCAACAGCCATATGGAAGAAAATGTGGTATCATCAGGGAATTTTGAAATACCCAAAGTAGTTTTTGGAAAACTACAACATTTCTGGGGAAATTCATAAGTGCGGACTTTCGAGAGGTGTGTATTTTAAATGGTAATGCTATATTTAAATTTATTTCCAATATAAAGTACATTAATATTTCTGCTTCATTTATGGTAATGATGGCAAACTCTTCTGCTAGTGTCAGACTCAAAACTTTTTCATTAAAATACTGCTATTTCAATGATCTGATGCTTTTCTTTCAATGTTAACAATGAATAAGTATTGAACATTAAAAAAAATTAGTCATTTTTAAGCTATTTGATCAGGAAATATCCCCAGGGAAGAGTATTTGTTTTGGAATAATGTTGTGTTAAGAGCACACTTCAATATCTGTCACAAGATATTTGCATCTGAAAAGATTGGCTTAAATCAAAATAGCTAATTTACATAAATGGTAAATTTATATGACTTTGCATTTTGTCAGCTGAGACCTAAGCATTTTTCCAGTTGCCCTAAACAGGAATTTTTCCACAGGCAGCGTCAGAACAAAAAGGTAACCTGAGCACACACTGTAAGTTAACCATTACATCCATTACATGACTACCACGTTAAAAAAGTGATACTTATATTTATTGCTCAAAGTGTTTCCTATCCAGCCTTAACTCCATACTGCAGAGTAGTCCATGATTCACACTGTCTGTAATAGGAGAGGATACAATTTAACATGTCTCAGGAATACTCAACAACAGCGCATTTAGTACTTGCATGCCCACTAAAACTCGCACTGGCCTTGAGCCACTACAGCTAAAACTTAATGTGTATATAAAATGGAATATATACCTTCTGTATATGCTGGGCAGGTATTATACATGTAAGTTATAACTAGCAAAAACAATAGGAAAAAATCTAAGTGTTTCTGTGTGAGCACTTCATTTTTTTTCTTGCAAGCTGGATTTAATTTAATATGGGTACTGAAAAGCAAATCCTGCTGAGGCCACTAAAATCAGGTAATTTTTTTTTGGTGTATCTGTAACGTATTCATTACGGATTTGGATTCTGGTTTTTTACTGTATAGAGTTATTGTTTCTCCCCTGTAATAAAATTGACAGCTAGTAGAGTTTTCCCTTTCTGTCTCCCTGTGAATGCCTGCTAGCACTCTAAAACCATTAACACAGCAGCATATTTCCTGCACTTTTGTAGAAGACTGGAGACCTGAACGATCAGCATTATTATTTTATACTGCTCTTTGCTTTACCACTTGTGTGCTAACCCGATTAAGAAAGTAAATGTCAATTTGTTCTTCAGAGATAGTATACCCGTGTTCTTTAGGACAATTTTTCATGGAGGTGTTCACTTTTTATGTTTGCAGTTCTTAAAGGTTTGAGATGCTACTTTTTGCAATCTATATAAGAAATGATAAGAAACAGAAAACCTCAGGCTTTCTGCATTTTTTTATATTTTTCTGTGATGATTTCTGTCTCAAATAAATGAATCAATTATTCTTCATAATACCCTCGTGAGTTCAACATTGCCATTTCCATTTTTCTCTGTATCAATACAGATGTTAGAAGCTTTTCTTCTTGACTTGGGAGAGTAAGGGCAGATATTAATTTGCTGAGTGGATTTCAATTTCCATATAAAGCAGCTGGAGAGGAACCTGTATTTTAAAGCAAAGAAAAGCCCAGAGAAATGTACCATACTTAAATTACAGTATATCAAAGCTGACAGTAGCATGCTTCCTTCATTCTCCAGCACCTCTTTGTTCTGTCCCACCCCGCTCTTACATATCCTTCAGCTTTAATAATTTTTATTACTTACTATTTATGCTACTCAAAATATGCCAGGTATTTTTTTGAGGCAACCCTTGCCCTAAATAGCATAATAAAATAATAAGTTTATAGTACCAGAATACCATTTCACCTTCTTTTATAGCCCTATTACTGTTCAATCTGAGAAGCTCTGAATTTAATGCCTTTCCCCTCATCTCTCTGTGCCCCAGGGAAGGACCACCATCCTCACTGTACAGATGGGAAACCAAATAGGTCTATAGTGTACAATGAGTAGAGGTCTCAAGCCAGTTTTTCTAGTCTGTAGTCTCATTCTAATGTGATCCACTTGTAAATGGGCAGGGCCCTCTCACTGATGTACATACCAACTGTCTTAGCAGCAATACTGTGTTATCCTCAGATAAGTTTTTTATAAGTCTCCTAGTGCCACCTGTCTAAAGGGCATGAGTGCTTATAGAAAAGTTGATTCGTGGTTGTTCTCTTAAACAATTGGATTAAGCAACAAACATCCTGCAGCTGCTTACTCTGAACAAAGTAAAAGAAAGAGTCAGATTTTAGCTCCCCCAGACAGTGTGTCTGTCCCCAGAGGTTAATGGACATATTCTTGGGGAATTAGGCAAGCATCCATCTGTCTCTTTTGAAGGCTGAACTCAAAATGACTACTGGATCAGTAATAGCAGGGGCATTTGAAAGTCTGCCTGCTAAGACCTAGGTAAACTAAGAAGTCAATGAACTATCCCCTTCCCAAGTCACTAGGACACCCAAACACAGGAATCTACTCTGCAGAGTTTTAATATTCAAACCTATTTGCACAAACCACCTTTCTTTCTCCATTTTCCCCTAGGCAGTAACACCTTTAGTCATGCACTGCACAGCCACAAAATTGAGGCATTCACAATCTGTGGAACAGCTGCCTTTTGATTTTTTCTTCCCTAAATATGTTCCTCTGCCACCAGAGGCTGAAAGTGTTGGTTTTGATTATAAACACCTCCTACATCCCTGCTGAGCAGATTGCCATTCTCCCTCCCAGCCTACCTCAGCAAATACATCAGGAAAACTATCAGTATACAGAGTTTCCCTCCCTCCTTTGTTTAGAAAACTGTATCCTGAGAGTATGATACAGGTGCAGCTTTCATACAAAACAGCCCCTGCAGCAAATTAAAAATACTCTAGTCAGGATAAATTGGAGTCTTCTAGGGAATTTTCCCTCATTTTCTGAAAAGTTGGTAACCGCACAAAAATAAATAACCTTCCAACCATTCCGTCTGTTATAAATGAACATATAATAAGTCTGAGTA
Source organism: Formicarius rufipectus (assembly GCA_013399695.1). NCBI lineage: Eukaryota > Metazoa > Chordata > Aves > Passeriformes > Formicariidae > Formicarius > Formicarius rufipectus. The sequence continues at coordinate 37,217 of VXAU01000951.1, read as the reverse complement.
AAAATGTTTCTATAAAAAATAGTTTTATGAATCACATATAACAGTATTTAGCCTTTTCTTCATACTATTTCCCTTTAAATTAATAGTGAGGAAAGGAAGAATGGAGGGAATAAATAAAATACAAAAAAAAATTATTGGCAATTTATTGGGATTTTTTTTCTAAATATCATCGCATTCATCATTAAAAATGCTATCTTTCAAAAAGACAGACCTGTGTGGTCACATTCTTATAAACTCACAGATCTCATGTACTTTATTCTCTCATTTGTCTATCTGACATTCAGCTGGAGTCATACTGCCAAGTCGCATGCAGTGAACACAGTAGTATAACCAATAATCCCTCCTACACTCCAGCTTAGCTGGAAATGTCTTCCATATGCATGTGCACCAGTGTCTCCCTCCTATACAAATGTGAAAACAATCTTTTTTCTGCTCCACAGCCATCTCTCCCAGCCAGTGGGTTTGGCAGCACAACGTGACCCGCTGCCCAGATGTATCCAGGGTAAGGGGAGGTTGCAGGATAAGGGCAGGACTGTGGCACTGCTCTGCAGCCAAGAATATTTTGTTGAGAAAGATAATAAACACGAGGAGCTCAGCTGGACAATATAATGTCCAGAAGTGTTGTCACCTCTGAGATACAAACCTCCTTTGACAGCCTCTGCAGTACATGCAGTTAATATTCTATATGAAACTGTGGTTCATGCTGCAGTCAAACAATACAGTTCTTCCACAGGTACTTGATCTAATGTTCAAGAGAAAGCTCTAGAATAAAATACAACCACGGGTGACATAAAATAAGAAGTGTTTATATTGGCTAGAAGTTGAACATAATACAAACAAAAATATGATCAGATCTCGTGCCAGCCTTCTGGACTTAGAGAATTATTAGCTCTTGGAACCACCACTTCCAGACACTTTTTTCCACTGTTGTGACAAGGTGCACTCATTCATATAAACTCTCATAGAATAAAACTACCCCATTTACCTCTGCTTTCTCAATATAAATAAATACATATATCCAATTACACAGCAGAATCAGTTATGACATAGTGTGGTATAACACAAGTAACTAACTGTGTTGCAGGCAGAAGAGTTCCAACTCAGAGAATTGAGAAAAAAACAAAACAAAACAAAAAACAAAAACAAAAAACAATTAAGTTAAACACTTAGAGAAACACCTTGCCTCCCCCTTTTTCAGACCCAACTTCAGCCCAAAATCTCTTTTCTTGCCTTCCCAGTCTCACCTTCCTGTATTCCCAAACCCTTCAGCGCAGCGTTGGGTGGCACAGGAGGATCTGATCAGTGCATAGAGGTTTATTTCTACTACCCGTTCTTTCTTGCTGTTTTTCTTCCACTGGCTCCTACTGCTCCTCTGCCCTGGTGCAGGACCCTCCATGTGACCCCATGCCTTCAGGGATGTCCTTTCCCCGGTTGAGAGTCACCAGGTTTGATCTCAGCAATGTCCCTTTCCACACTACTCCCCCACTTCACCTCCCTTTTCTTCAAGTAAGTCTATTCACTTGCTTCTTCATGTGTCCCCTTCTCTGTGACATTCTGTGTGTCCTCTCATCCATCTCCAGTTACATCCCTTCACAGGTATGTCCTCCCAGCACCCAGGATGCACCTCCCAGTCCAGTGGCACCCCTGCCCTAGGACTGGCCATGGCCAGCACTGGGCAGTTCACGTCCTCCTCCCAGCAGGGCACCTTCATACCAAATTCTGTGGCTGCTGCGCAATGAATGGAGCTGTTTGACTCAACAACCTCATTCCCTGTTCTACTTGATATATCTTCTATGTATTTCCCATTCCAAAAATGTTCAGTAGCATCCAATAGTCCCATTGAAATCAAAAGGACTATTAATGTGATGAAGTGCTATGTTCTGTGTTTCTAAAGACTGTTTTACCTATTCTCGCTGCCTGGAAAAAGAAGTGGTAAATTTTTTTCAGGAATTCTGCAGTTGTTAACCAAACACTGGAGATGCTCAACAAAATTGTGGGATTTACTGGAATGGTTTGGAAATAAATTCTGAGCTGCCAGTGATGGTGAACAGGATCTGTTGCAACAGGATCTAACTTCCCATTATCATTGAAGTGGATGTGCTCAGGGACTTGGCTTAGTGGTGGATCTGGCAGTGTTAGGTTAGTGGTCAGAGTCAATGACCTTAGAGGTCTTTTCCAGCCTTAATGTTTCAGTGATTCTATTAAATAATTCACTAGCTTGATCTACTCAAATTTATGTGTTGCAAACCAAAACATTTATCACCAAAAATATAATAATTGTAAATTAAGTGACAAATAGACAGCTCATGCTAGTGAAATGTCTCCTGTAGTCACATTAGTGCTTTGGATGTTAAGACCAAGTATATATATACTGCCTTGTCTTGTATATAAATACTGGCTTTGTCTGGGGAACTTTTGAGGCTGACACTGTAGGACCAGTGACCATCTCCATTTCCTAGTTACTGCAGTTACTGTAGAAAAGACTGTGAACTCCTGAAAAGATAGATCTCAAGCATTATCTGTCCCAGATATGGCCTAAACCTATTCTAGTTGATGACGAGGAGTTTGGACACAATTTTTTTTTCCTGCATTGTAAACCTTAGGCAAAAATGAAAGATTCCTTTTTCAGAGTGGAGAAGAGAGTTTTTCCTTTTCATCACTGGGGAAAAAAGCTGAAAAAAAAAAAAAAAAGAGTTTGTCACCATCTGAAAGACATTTTTTCATTTCTCTGGACTAATTAGATGGCTTGAAAAAAATACATGGTAAAAAATTGAAAGAGATCTCTGTTTACTTTAAATCTTTAACAAAATAATTTGAACAAGGTCACATACTGTAAGGAGAGATTGTAGTTTTCCTTCTGAAATAAGTATGTCTGAACTGTGTTCTGCACCAGAGCTACTTTTAACAGTAACATTTACTAAAAATATTAACAAAGAACTTTGTATAAAGCATGAACGTGATCTTAGTACTATTAACATTACATTTACGATACTAACAATAAATGGAAAGTATATTTTCACGCAAAATAATAATAAAAGATACTATTTCTTAGGTTATAGCTTTCAAAAGCCAAAACCTCTGACATTTATTTTTAATAAAGCTTTTATTTTACCAGTTATTACCAGAAATAAATACTAGATTCATTTCTATGCAACACTTAATTGCATCCAAACATTTGAAAAACAGAGATGTGATAAATTTATTGACAGGTGTATTTGTGTCTAGGCTTTGGTAGGAGGGGTGACTTCTGTGAGAAGTTGCCAGAAACTTCCCCCATGTCTTGACAGAGCCAATGCCAGTTGGCTCCAAGATGGACTCGTCACTAGCCAAGGCTGAGCTCATCAGCAATGGTGGTAGCACCTCTGGGATAACATAGTTAAGAAAAGCTGGTGGGGGGGGGAACCTGTGCAGCAGAGCCAGAGGGAAGAATGAGAATGTGTGAGAGAATAAGCTCTGCAGACACCAAGGTCAGAGAAAAAGGATGGGGAATAGGTGCTCTATGTGCCAGAGCAGAGATTCGCCTGCAGTCCATGGTACAGACCGCGGTGAGGCAGCTGAGCCTCTGCAGCCCATGCAGGTCCATGATGGAGCAGAGATCTACCTGCAGCCCATGGAGGACCCCATGTGAGAGCAGGTGGATGTCCAAAGGAATCTATGAACCTGTGCAAAGCCCATGCTGGAACAAGCTCCTGGCAGGACCTGTGACCCCATGGAAAGAGGAGCCCACACTGGTGCAGGTTTGCTGACAGGACTTGTGTCCCTCTGTGGCAGAGCCAACATACAGCAAACTAACCACAGCCCCCATTCCCCCTGCGCTACTAAGTGGAAAGAGGTAGGAAAAATCAGGAGTAAAGCTGAAATGGGAAAGAAGGGAGGGGTGAGGGGAAGGTGTTTTTAAGATTGGGTTTAATTTCTCATTATCCTACTCTGATTTGGTTGGTAATAAATTTAGTTAATTTCCCCAAGTGGAATCTGTTTCACCTGTGATGGTAATTGATCTCTCCCTGCCCTTATCTCAAGCCTTATATTTTCTCTCCTGCCCATCTGAGGAGGGGAGTTATAAAGTGGCTTTGTGAGCACTTAGCATCCATCCAAGGTCAACCCACCAGAACAAGAGAAAGAAAATGTGATGACGACTAAAGAAGTATAGTTATAGAAAAGAAATAATTAAGCATCAGGAGTCAAACTAAATATAAAATATCAAGTTCAATCAGATGATAGAAGGAATCAGCAAAATTCTGTCCAAAGACAGGAATGACCAAGACACTCGATACCTCATTTTGTACAACAATCCTGAGTTTAACAATAGGATCAAGATGTTCAAAAAGTCTATTTTATCCATTAAAGATAATAATTCTCTTCAGCTGGAAGATCAGCATGGTATCTTAACTCCTCTGACTGAATATATTTCAGCAAATCTGACAGGCTGAAAAAGTGTGAACCTAACACCTGCTGTGTTTAAGTACACGTATGCTGTAGCTGTAACCGTCCACTAAACAAGGCCAGAGCACAAGCTCAGTTGCAGCTGGTTCCTGCCTACAGAGGCACACACCAGCTTTCATGCTCCCAGGCAATGTCCAGGCATGGATGCTACCAGAGAATAGGCCAAAGACAGCTTCAAATAGACATTCTTCTTTGGTTAGGAGGAAAGTTTAGGTATCAGGATACTAGCCATATCAGCTAGTTACTGTCAGGGCCAAAGTGTTGTTCCTGGTCCATTTTCTTCACCAAGTATGCATGTAGCCATAGGGTGACTTTCAGAGCAGTAAGACTGAAAAGTAAATCAGTGCCCTTCTATTGAATTCCATGAAACTTTTCAGTTTTGGTGGAGAGAAAAAGCATCATAAGGAGTAATGACAAGAAGGAACACTCAAAAGCAAAGTGCACTGCTGCCTTTTTTTTTTTTTTACTAGAAAACTTAAATTTTGCTAGCTGGTACTAAGAAATTGATTAAGCATGTGTGGAACATCTCTCAGAAATCACTGATTTTTCATGCACTTACGCTGGTGTTTCATTCTGTGTAATGCTTTATGAGGAGACAGACTGTGCATTAGTGAGGAAGTTAAGTTAATGGGAAAAGGGGATTTTAAGAGTTATATGCATAGAAAATACTATTAAAATACTAGCAGTTTCAGGGGAGATACCTGTTGACTTACTTGGACTGTAAAAACAGATTCTAATAAGTCATTTTCAGACTAGTCAGACACAAAATTTACCCCAGATTTTCACACAGAATTACTTAACTCCACTGATACAATAGCCCCTTTGAGCCAGCAATAGTTTAACACAGCTCACAAAGTGGCCCACAGGACCCTCTGATTATCCCCAATAAACAGTAGGAATGGCAGTTTCCAATGGAGCAAACAGGGCTCTGTACCATGATACCTAAATGTTATCTCTAGTTTTGCCATTGACTCTCTTTAACCCTGAACAAAACATTTAATTATCCTGCATTGAGCCATTGCTAAAAGGAAATTTCAATTCTTACCTACCTGAAAACTGTGTATTGAAAATATGCCTAATACCTAACTATTACTATAAATAAAGCACCCAAAAAACCCCTTTTACATGTTAACTTTAGGCTAGATCAGGATACTGTCACCTAAACTCATGCAATGAACTTATGTAATTATGCTTGCTTTAGACTAAATCAACACTACAGCTATCAGTACTCCAAAATCCTGAGGAAAAGTTTGGACTACCTTGGCCATATCTGAGTTTTGCTGGTCTGTATTTACATGTTAAAAAATACTCAGCTGACCAATAACATGAGATTGCAGCCCCTTCTCTAATATATATTAACCTAATGCTAAATGCCTGCCAACATGAACTCTGTAAAGCTTGCTCACATTTCCTGCTAAGTCTTCATTTAGTCACTTTATAGTATTTGTAGATCAAAAGCAACTCTCCAGCTCCGCCTTAAGCACTGGATAAAGCAATTTCCTTTTAGTTTTAGGGTATTAGACCCAAATGCATTTCTGAAAAGTCTCAAATGGAGCAGATAAAAAGGCAAGCAATGGATATAAAAAGAAATAATCTCAACTTGATACCTGGTAAAAGGGGATGATTTTTGTGACTGTTGATTTCACAAATCATTAAACATAACAGCAAATATAAAAAGAATGTTTTCTGTCCATTTTTTAAATGTAGAGGCGTAGGGGGGCTTGTAATGCTCCCCTATATGAGTGGCCATTAGATTGAGCAGTACATGGAGGGCAACTGCACAAGTCCTCTCACAGTATCATCCTGAAATAGCAGATGCAGCTCGCTGTAGCCCCAGGGGCAGAAACCACAAGTACTTACTGTGATTGCAGTCAAAGGTCTTATCTGTGTCCAGGTTATCCTTTTCTTCTCCAGGAAAAAACACAGTGATTCACCTTCAGTGAAACAATACAATGCTGCTATAGAAGAAGACATCAGTCATTTTATGTACATTTATTTCAGAAAATCTCTCCTTAACCTGCTCCTCTGTCTCCTTTGCTGTGCCACTCAGCTGATACAAACAGCTGCAGTCCTTGAGGTGCCTTTTTCAGCTCTGACTCCAGCTAGCCTGTTACAGCACCTGACAGGGAGCTGTTTTTCCAGTAGTTTATCCGAGTATAACTTTTACCAACAGTGTAGTACTGCCATTTCAGTAAAGACCTTCTTTAGGCTTTGCTTCAGCAAGGCAAAGAAAGTAATGAAGAACAGATCCTGGATTCAACAGCCCACATTTAAGAATCCCCTACCATGGCAGTGCACCCTATTATCTGAAGTGAGGTTTAAGCTTTATGCCAAATCTGACCTGAGCACCTTGCCCTCTGACATCTGCTGTGAAGACACTACATCTCTCATATTTATAGCTTTGAATGCTCATCATGTTGATCCACTCAACAATCTTGAGGTACTAAAGAGGAATGTCATTGTTTCTTAGAATATCAGCTCCAATGTTTCAACAAAAAAAGTGCAACTGAAACAAACTAAAATATGTTAGAAGAAGAAAAGCAAGGATACAAGAGTTTGGACTTCTCTATAGAATCACATTTTAATGAGTTTAAACTTGAGTTCCACCTTTGCCACTTTTGATTAGTACATTATCATTTTCTCATATGCTTGAGTAAACAAGGTTCAGACAAGTCAGGACTACCATGTTGGTTCTAAGAGAGTAGGAAAGAAAATTCCTTTTTTCTGAGGGTCAAATAGGAGTGTCACACACTGTTGAGAAATTAATTTCTTCAACATCTTGCACTTAGATCAATCAGTAATGCCAAAAAAAAAAAAAAAAAAAAAAAAATTCCAAAATCTCTTATGCAGTGTTCCTGACCTTTCATCAATGGTTTGTCAATAAGAATAGTTTGGGGAGACTGAATAATAGAAAAGAGTGCATGCTGAAAATCAAACTTGAATTAATGGACAAGTATTAGTACTTAAAGCTTGCTTTTAATACTAGCTGTGTTTTGTTTTACAGCAATGAATCGAAAATCATTGAAGACAGAAAGTGTGCTCATTGCCATCACATTATTGAGTAAGTTCTAACACTTCTATTGCTTTGCTCTATTAACAACTATCAAGATTCTGTATGTGATATTTCAGTAACTAAGACTATGTTTTATTAAAAAATTCCAGGCTATCATGGTGATCAAGCCAGATTAAGTAGTTTTTTACTTCAGTTATACTTTTTTTTTTTTTTTTTTTTTATGAACACAGAGGGCCATGTGCTGGAAAGTACCAATTGCCTTGAGTTAGACTTTGTAAGACCATATCCTGAAAGCACTGAGTACTCTTCAAGCTTGAATCACAGTAGTCATGAGATTTTGATTCAGAACTTGTGAGTCAGCTTTTGCTCAACACTTGATTGAGAAAAACTGTTCCTGGGACTGACCCAGAGAATGGCTGAGTTTTACAGAGAACCCCATAACTCACACTGACATTTGTACTAATGTCAGTGATCATTTGTGGTGTTAGCTCCTCTCAGGATCACACTCACTATGAAATACCAGTTCTCATCGAGAGCCCCAAATACCAATGCCCTTTCACTATACAGTCCACTGATTTCCAAGGATTTGGTCTATTAAAAGCAGACTAAGAAATTAGTAAGCTCTATCTCAAAGGGCACATTTTGCTTTTTTACTTCCACTAAGTTATTTGATGATATGAGAGAGAGAGATCATAACATTGACACTGCCAAGTAGCAGTATTGCACACAAGAGTGGCAGATACCATGGTTGTTACACATCTTCTCACATCTGGGCAGAACGCAGTAAGGAATAAGCAGTCCCTTACATCTGGCAAGCTAAGAGAGCACTTGAAAGGCATTACAGGCTATTCTCTTTCTGCAGCAGCAGTCAGGCCAGTGCTCCTAACCTCCTAAAGGTCACAAACTGATAAGTTACAAACTACTGACCAGTCTCCATCACTAATTCAGCCAGTAATGCAGTTGGTTAGTTTGGACTCATAATCATGCAGGCTGTTATGCAGCACTAGTAATATAAGAATTAATGAAGCAGCAGTTGCTTTGCTCAAATTATTCCCCATCTTTTCCCTTCCAGTTATTGCCTGACTTAAAAAGAGAGTCCCTGAAGGCACAAAACATGCTGGATTCCCAAGGCCTACATATCAGGACATCCCTTATGCAGCCTTCATCCCCCTCTAGCTGTTGCTACCACATCCAGTAAAATGCGCAGGTACTTCTGAAATATTTTGACATATCACTACCTTTACAAAACAGCTTGGATTTCAGGCACAGTTTTTAAGCACAGGTTGATTTATAGGCATACAGGCATATGGTTTTTCATCAACTGGGAAGCAACTAGATTCCTTTATTAATCAGTCATTCCAAAGAACTTGTTGAAACGTAACTAAATAATTCACTGTTGAATCAGGATGTAAGAGAGTACTGAAGGGCTGGAGGCCCCTTTTCTAAAAGAAAACTGCAGCTAGGATTTGAGGAATTTAACATAAATACATATTTTGATAACTTGAAGGTAAACACTCAGTACAGCACATGGAAAGAATGAGTTATCAATATAAGTTCCACTACAAAATACAAGGGCTACATGTGGATGTCTGGTGTGTTCATTGGACCAGTGAGCCTTCTGACTGGAGACATGCAGCCACTTGGACATTTCTGGTATGTGTTTATACCACTGGAAAAACACAGACAAAAAGAAAGAATGACAAGTCAGGGCACAAGGATGAGACAAATGATGCTATGAGCAATACCCACATGCAGCAGGTAAAAAAGCTTGCAGTCTGAAGGGAAGGTGCAGGTTGGCATAGTTTCCAGGCCAAAGTAGAGGTTATAGCACACAGAGCAATGAGAGAAAAGCAGAGCAGCAAAGCAAGACATCAAGCTGTTATGTGCTGTCTCACAGAGAATCATAGAAACGCTATGGGCATAGAAAAGACCTCTAAGATCATCCATCCAAACACTAACCCTCGATTTAGTAATTTCCTCCTCAGCCCAAATAATTTGACAAAGGATTAACTCATGGTATTTCTGACTAACACAGACCATGAAAAAAAAGTCAATTATCCTAAAGACAGTAAACCTGTAAGTCCTCTAATTACCTAACTATTAAAGTCCTTGTTTATGATTGCATGTGGAACCCTCATATATATGTATATATATGGTGTGTGTATATATATAATATATATGGTTATTCTATACACACTATATATATATATGTTGTATATGTAATATATTTANTATATATATATGTTTATGTGTGTATGTATTCATGAAGGGAGAGTGCAAAGAACACAGAGCCAGACTTCAGTGGTACCCAGTGACAGGACAGAAGCAACAGGCACAAACTGAAATGCAGAAGCCTCTATCTGAACACCAAGGAACACTTTGTTACTGTGAGGATGATCCAGCACTGGGCACAGGTTACCCAAGGAAGTTGTGGACTCTCCATCCTTGGAGACACACAAAAGCTGTCTGGACGCAGTCCTGGACAATCAGCTGTGGGTGGCCCTGCTTGAGCTGGGGGGTTGGATAATCTGACCTCCAGAGGTCTGTTTCAATCTCAACCATTCTGTGGCTCTGTGATTTATTTGTATGCTAGATGCAGATATAAACATAGGCAGGGTCTTGCAAATATAACAGGGGAAAAACGGCGTTCCAGAAAAATGCAGAGCTAAATGAGCTTACTAAATTCACTATGTGAAATTCCTTAACACATATTAGTTTAAAATATATAATTGAGTTTTATGCAATACATAATCTGAAGCTGATCAGAGAACTCTTTATGAACTTCAAAGGAATATACTAATAACAGAAGATCAGTATTAGCTAAAGAAAACAGTGTAATATTGATTTTAAAAGAGAATGCATATATTTACATATACAACTGTTGTACCTTAAATATAAAATAACAAAAACCATAGCAAAAGTAAGATTATATTTCTAAAATGTCTGAAAGAGAAATCTCCCACATGAAAATAAGGATGGAATGAAGGTCAGTGAGACCTATGCATTCCACAGCCATAAACAAATGGAATGCTTTTTAATATATTTTAATAATTTACCAGGAGATTTAAAATCCTTTGTTTTGAAGCATTTTCTTCTTCCTGTGATTTATGTTGACTGCAATACTTCTGTGAGGTTTTGACACTTGTTTATAACTTTATGTCAAACTTTAATGTTTTGAGGTTTTTGCCTCCAAATATTTATTTTAAAACATTTACAAATTGATCAGTAATGCACTCTCTCAAACATTCTAGGAACATATAATTAATATAAAAGCTCGACTCTAATGTGAAAGCTTAATACTTCAGAGATACATTTGCACCGCATTTCGTTGTCCTCAGGTGTCTGAGGTCCTTTTGTCCACCTCCCCAGTTGTGTTCTTAGATTTGACTGTTTTGTCTATGTTTCCTTATGCCATCCCTGATGACTTACCTGTATTTCTAATCTCCCTTATGCTGACTTGTGAACAGTATTTTCCAGTGGTCATTTGTTGGAGCAGGCTAAACAATGCAAATAACACCATTATTATTGACAGTACATCTACTGTACATGGTGGCTGCTAACACCCTAATAGGAACCTGCACAAATCATCTGGAAAATTGTTTCATTTTGCCTCCCCTGGTCCTTACATTTCTAGAGGTACATGCCTTGAACCCTAGTCCCTCCTGCCTCCTCAGTTGGGGGTACACAGGTTGCAGGGCTGGTGCAGATGGGCTCTGCTGTCTATTAGCAAAGCTCTCCTGCCTTTGCTCTCTGTCCTCACTGTCCTGTCCTGCAGTGCAGTGACTGGTGTGACTTTGTAGGCAGCTGCACAATACTATGAGGCCAACATAAAATACATAATGTGAACTATGGAGTGTTAGGGTTGATGTGTTTGTTTTGCCAGGTGATGCACATTTGCAGCATTAATCGAACACTGGGAAGCAGCAAACTTAACCTTCTGGGAAATCATGCACTTTTTCGCATCTTGAACTTTCTGCTGTAATAATGTTTTTCTCATTTACCAGAAAAACTTTAGAACCAACTGGGAGAAGTTTTTAAGCTGTTTCTCTTGTCAGAATAAATTTCTTCAGTAAGTTTAGAAGAAGTGTTATACATTATAAGCAATATAAGCTTACCTTTGACTGGCTCCTGAAGTTTGATATAATTTTTTACAGTCAAGATCTTTTACTCTTTTTGTTATAAACAGCATCTTATTTCTCTTTTTTTTTTCCACAGACTATAAATATTTACATGAAACAAACATTTGCAAAAAGGATACCGAGTTTTACTTTCTATTATAGTAATCAAAATGTAAACAATGTCCTTCTTTCTGAGGTGCTTCACAGAACAAGGCAAAAAAAGAAATTATTCCTTTCAGAAAATTGTGGTGATGCTGCTAAACCAGACCTAAATCTTCTCTTCAGCTTTAAATAAATAAAAATATAAATAAATAAATAAATCAGTGTAACTGTTCCTGAAGGTAGTAAGTGAGCACATTTAGTGTTTTTGCCGTGAGTTGAAAGCCCTTTGCTGACATGAGGCAGGCACGCCGTTTGCAGGAGCATCTCTATGGAGAAACGGCGGCACCTCGCGGCCAGCCCGGACCGGCGCCTGCCGGGACACCCTGCGCGCTCCGGAGACCCCCCAAAACATCTGCTGACGTAATTTAGCAGTTCTCAGTCGGTCGCCAAGCAAATGAAAAACAAGATTTTTTCAAACATCTTTACCTTTCAGCCACCAGTTTTCAGAAACACCTCATTTTGATTCCCCATTCTGACCTCTGAGAAAGTTAACATTAGCCTCAAAACTTCAAGTGTGAATCTGGTCTCTAGTTCAGGAAAATATGCGGGAGCCTGGAAATTTAGGCTGGTATCTATCAGAGCACACAGGAAATAATTCTCTATGCACACACAAAAAAGCTCGCACTCTTTACCCAGTGATTTTAATATCTTTGTTTTCACAGGGCTTGGTTACATACTCCACTGCAGAATACTAAGGGTAAGTATTCTGCATCTCCTTCCATTTTTTATTAGAAAAACCCCTGTTCAGTTCTTCTCTTCTCCCTCTTCAGAGAGGTCTCAGAATTTTCTTATGGAAGCTGAATTCCTCTTTGACTAAGTGCATTTTTTGATAGAACCAAGCTTGCCAGGCTGCCAAACTGAGGCAGCTGGGATAAGGGATTTCTCAAAACGTTCAAGAATGATAGACAAATTATCTCATGAAATCACATCAAGTTGATGCATAGCATTATGAGATATGCATTCTCTTGAAATTGCAACAGTGCAAGTACTCTTGCCTGAGAACAATTTTCAATCTACCCTAGACTGGAAACTAAACAGATTTGATTCTACTCTAGTTCTATCTTCTGACAGATTCTGAATGATAATTTCAAAAATCATACAGAAAATGCCTGGATTCCTATAAAACACAGCTTCATATAACATAGAAAAAATCTTTTACAAGGTTTCTCATGCTCTGCAATCCACTAGCAGTCACACAGCAGAATTCACTGAAGGAGCTTTTTACAATCCCTCATAAACAGAGAAGGAAATTAAATATTTTAATGCTGTTATATTAAGTGATTGTCCTTCATCACCTGGAAAAATGCTCTCAGTGCTGATGATCTAATTCCATTCAATACAGCAGAATTTAACAGAAGTCTTTATAGAGGGTGGGATATTCGGAGAAATCAGCCTTATAAAATAGTAAATTATTTCGCAGATCGATGTTAAAACTAGAGGTTAGATACCATCACAACAGCTAGCAGCATTCTAAAACCTACTTGACAAAACTGGAAATCATACATGACACAAACTACAAACATATGTTTTTAGGGAAGAATTGACATAGGTTAGGGATCTTAGAGGAACACCTAAGCATGACCATTTCAGACAGGCAGTTCTGGGGCTCATTTCTCATTATACAACATTCCAGGGAAATTAGTGAAATCAAAATGTAAGAAAAGAGTATAAGGATTATTTCACCTGAAATAATATTACTCTGAGGGCTACAGCCACGAACACAGTGCACATGCTCCTTACTCGTGCTGGGGGAAAGTTGTTTTGCTTCAAATCATCAACTGACCATTAGCTAACTCAGTTTCACCACAAGCAACTCTTTAGAGAATGTTAGCACTTTCAGCTGAACTCTGGTACCAGACACTGCTGAAACAGGTCACCATATCTTAGGTTTGAGACAGTATAGCAGTCCCTACATTCCTAAAATTCCCATTTAGTCAGTGCAAATTAGATCTAACTGAATGCTCCTGATGGGCTTACAAACATAAGAATAAAGTCTAAATTAGGTGGAACATTACTACTAGTAGTTTGGCTGCTGTATTTCAATCTAAGCCATATGTAAGCTCAAAGCAAAATTCTGCAAGACTGGAACTTCTGCTGTCTTGGAAGAACACATACAACTCTGATAGTCGGTGTAGGTACCATTAAAGAACTCCGTGAAATTGTTTAACAATGTGGCCCCGAATAAAAAACCCACACCAATTACCGCCTAACATTCCATGTAGTATTCATAATTAAATTCTGTAACTGTTTGCAGTATCTATACATGTTTTGATGCACCTTGTAGAAAGATTGGGTTTTATAATATTTGTTAACATAGAAATAAACATAAGGGTTGGACTTGAAAATCTCAGATGTCTCTTGCAACCCAGTTGAGTCTATAATTCTATGATAGTATGGGCAGGGAATTCTCCCTATGTTACTTAACACTCATTATTTCAATATTGAATTTAGTGATTCTTACTTATTATTTGTACTGTGATGTAACAACAAATCTTAGCTGGTCATTATACCAGGTACTGAACTATTGAGGAAATACAAGGCAATGTCTGACCCAAACTGTTTACTGTTGGAGACTGAAATGAAAAATGAAAACACCATTAACTTCATTATGTACCTCCAAACATCTTTAGACCATATAGAAAGAGAAGAAATAAAAAACAAAACAATGTGTACTGTAACTATCAAAGCATCTGTACGTGTTTAAAAAATATAATACAACATAATGTACTCTTTCTTCTTCATTTATACCAGTTCAGTTTTCTTACCTCCAAAGTGGGGAAACTTGCTTTACCAGAAGTAGAAAACCCACCTTTGACTCATATTGTTCTTTCTGAAGCATTTTGATAAGGTTGAGCAAGCACCAGTTTGGGCTAAAATTAAATATTCCTTGNGTACAGGATATTTCCCCAAAAAACCAAATGGCAAAAAGAGAGAGAAAAAAAAAATACATGGATATATAGGTGACTTTCAGATATCTTGGGGTCTACCTTTAGAAATACAAATCTGGAAATTAAAGCTTAACATAAATAATTAAAAATCAATAACATACATATTGAAATTTCTCCAACAAACATGTCAAACATTTGTTATAGATACATATGCTCACTGGCTCTATTTGAGCAGTCTTGGGAATCCAGAGAGGTCCCAGCTGACTGGAAGCTGGTGAACATTATCCAATTTTCAGGAAGGGTAAGAAAGAGGACTCCAGAAACTGCAGACCTGTCAGTCTCACTTCAGTGCCTGGTAAAGTTATGGAGAAGATTATTCTGGGAGCTATTGAAAAATAACTGAAAGACAGTGCAGTCATTGGTCACAGCCAGCATGGCTTCACGAGAGAAAAATTGTGATTATCCAACCTGAGTTCCTTTTATGACAAGGTAACTCACTTGGTTGATCAAGGGAAGCCAGTTGACGTCATCTTTTTGGATTTCAGTAAAGCTTTCCATACTGTCTATCACAGGATCCTTCTGGACCAAATGTCCAGCACACAGCTGGATAAACACATCGTGTGCTGGGTGAGCAATTGGCTCATGTGTCAAGCACAGAGGGCAATAATGAATGGGGTGACATCAGACTGGTGACCTGCCATGAGTGAGTTCCACAGGGCTCCATCTCAGGCCCTGTGCTCTTCAACATCTTCATAAATGACTTGGATGCAGCACTGGAAGGGATATCAAGCAAGTTTGCAGATGACACAAAACTGAGAGGAGCTGTTGACTTCCTCGAAGGCAGGGAGGCCCTGCAGGGAGACCTTGACAAATTAGAGGGCTGAGCAATCACCAACCATAGGAAGTTCAAAAGAAGTGCTGGATTCTTCACCTGGGATGGGGCAACCCTGGGTTTGCACAGACTGAGGAATGAGATACTGGAAAGCAAAGCCACAGAAAGGGACCTGGGGGTCCTGGTCTGTTGGCAAGTCCAATATGAGTAACTGTGCCCTGGCAACCAGGAAGGCCAACCATGTCCTGGGGGGCATCGGGCAAAGCATCACCAGCTGGTCAAGGGAGGGGATTGGCCCACTTTACTCTGCACTGGGGTGGCCTCACTTTGAATATTGTGTGCAGTCTTGGGCACCACAATGTAAGAAAGATATTAAGCTGCTAGAGAGTGCCCAAAGCAGGGCATCTTCAGATGGTGAAGGGCCTTGAGGGGAAGCTGTATGAGGAGTTGCTGAGGTCACTGGGTCTGTTCATCCTGGAGAAGAAGAGACTGAGGGGACACCACATTGCAGTCACAAGTTCCTCATGAGGGGAAGAGGAAGGGCAGGCACTGATCTCTTCTCTGTGGTGACCAGTGACAAGACCCAAGGGAATGGCCTGAAGTTGTGTCAGGGAAGGTTTCGGTTGAATATTAGCAAGAGGTTCTCCCCCAGAGGATCATTGGGCACTGGAACAGGCTCCCCAGGGAAGTGGTCACAGCCCCAAGAGTGACAGAGTTCTGGAAGCATTTGGACAATACCCTCAGGCACATGGTGTGATTCTTGGGGATGGTCCTGTGCAGGGCTAAGAGCTGAACTTGATGATCCTTGTGGGTCCCTTCCAACTTAACATATTCTGTGACTGTGATTCATTTCAGGTATCATGTGATTTCCAATGCAGATTATTTTGCATGTCCTCAGGAGCAGGAGAGCAGACTGATCCTATGTTTCCATTTTATGCCAATGCTCTTTTATCAACTGTGGTAGATATTTTTTCTATTTTCCCTGGATAACACTCCTTTTTTTCATAGTTAAAAGACAATTTTAAACACCAAAACATTAAAGTACTCAAAGTGGGGGGGAGGCAAAATTGTATGAAAATATCCTCTAAACTTCTTTCTAAATTTCAATTCCAAACTTAGATGTTGCTATTCCATATTTAATCAAAAGCATTCAGGTGTCTGCTGTCAGTGAATTTAGCAGAGATTCACATGCCTACTATCAGCAAGTCGCAGTCCTTCCAAGAGCTTTGTGCAGTGACCTTAACTATTCAGAGTGCTGAGGAATTGAGAATTGTGATTGAAGCAGGTTCTGGCTTCATGAAGCATGATCTGAATTCTCAAAGTATTTAAATCAGCTCTTGCTAACTGCAAGGTACTGAGCACCATTATTCCCAATTATTTCTGAAATGAATTTTTTTCTTTCCTCTCTTCAAAGAGAATTGAATATAATCAGTTGCAAGGATATTAACAAAAGAGGCATCACAGAGTAACATTTGTAAATAAACAATGTTATCTTGTCAAAGTTGGTGTTAGTAAAAGAACCAGGCTATTATAGTGTAGCCAATATAGCAGAAATATGAAGTAGATATGGAGAGGAAATATGTTGGAAGTTTACTTTGAAAATAAAACAAGATAGCATTAAAAAGATCATGATCAGAAAATAATATCTATCATAACATCATTCATCTTCTTATTTTATGTGGCTCTTCTATTATAAAGTGTAATATGCAAGCCTTGGCAGAAAAATATGCTTCAGTTAAAATATTTGAAGTTTTAATTGCATTTAAATGAAAGTATCCCAGTATACTGTAAGGACTCGGTTTTGGTGTAAAAACTACACCAGAGTGTAACTACACTACATCTAGTGCCATCTGAAATGGTTTAATTCTTTTAAGATATCCACATGGATCTAGCAGATATCACACATGCCTGTCTGGGACAACAGTCAGAAGCCAGACAGGACAACATTTTTGAAGCTTGGGACCATGGGCCTTAAATGTCACTACTTATCTATATTTCGTCAATTGATTTGAAGGTTAAGTCACATATCAAATAATTGAGAATAATTACCAACTGATGTTTCTCAATCAGGTGATAAGGAAGCAATTCTATGTACATAAATGAATAACAAACCATTATGAAGATGGTTATAATTAAAGATGCTACAGCATCAAGTTTGAAAGTCTAATTAGGAGTCTAAAATTATTTCCTGATAAATGTGTGAGTTCCATTCCATCACCAATTAGTCTAAAATTTTCAGTTAAACCACCTCTGTTGATTTTTGAATGTATAACTGAAGACTCTCATCAACAAATTTCAAGCTTTAAGCCATAAGCAGCAGTACCTCTTCACTATTGAATTCAAGGGCTTGGGGATAATCTTCCATAAGCAAACAGGTGTAAGCCAGTGTGTAGTACAGTCTGTCAAAAAGTCTGTTACAGGTACCTGAATGAGACTGAGGTGCTTGGATAATAACACACCACTTTTGCTGATGTAGGACAGGCCTGAAATTGGCATGAAGAGCCAGGGTTGCCCAATAACCAAGTCTCTGTTTACCAGAGTTGTCATTTAATAAAATTTCTAGCAGCAGCTAGAATTGCTCTAACAGTACTCTTGGAAGACATGTTCTATGGCTGTTGCATGAACTCATCAGGAATGATCTGGTATCTGCTGTCAATCTAGAGCTGAAACAAGATTAGTATGCTCTTTTGGGGACTTAAACTTCTCAATGTGCTTTATATACAATGATTAATTTTGCTTCTTTTGACCATTTTTTTTCTTTTGTTCTGTTCTACTATACATAAAACAGGAGATACGTGGAAGAAATATTATTTATTCCAGTTTTATTTCAGGAAATTGTCTCATATTAAACATCTTAGTCACATCAAACACCATTCTTACATAATGGAAAGTCACATCCCTGAAAAGTTATTTCAATTGAAAAGGTTGATAAATACCAGGAATTAGCATATCTAATTACATACCTGCAGAGAATAAGAACAGAAATAGGAATGTATGCAAAGACACAGATGACACTAAAGAGTATTTGCCTAAACAAAATCACTTATAAGTCAGTACTTTGTGGATACTGAGAAAATTCTGAAATTCTGGCAGTTCAGATTACATTAGCAAATTATTTTTACTGTGTCAAATGGAGACAAGGTGTGCCTAAGGTTTTGTCAGTTTATTACAGTACTTGAGCAGTATGACCTTCTTATATGTCTGCTAGCTAAAATCCAACTAAGACCAAAGTAATTTTACAGAAGAAAGTAAAATGAAAGTCTGTGGAATAAAAAAAAAAATTAAAATATGCAGAATTAATTCAAGGTAAAAACAAGCTAATTCAGATTAAAACATAATTTAACAAACATTAATGTTACATCACTTCTTTAAGGACAAGCTTTTGTGTCCAGGCAGTTAGCCGTTCTGCCTCCCATTGAAGGAGCCTTACACACTTATTATTCCACTTACATTCTGCAGACACTGGAAAAGATGCATGAGACATGAGGTTACCTGGGGTTCACTTCACCATAACTAAATATTTATCTACAGTTTTGGAACTATTTGTAATAGCAATCCTGGTTGCCATCAGCAGAAAGAAACAGACATTTTAGGACATGATGCGTCTAATTTATCACAGACATAGGATCAGAAGAATCACATGTTTCCTTCAATAAACTATAACAGGAATGTTGATAACTAGCTCTAATGAAGACAACTGAGTTACAGAACATAAACTCATAGAATGGTTTGGGTTGGAAGGGAACTTAAAGATCATCCAGTTCCAACCCCTCCTGCCATGGGCAAGGACACCTTCCACTAGACCAGGTTGCCCAGTGCTCCATCCAACCTGGCCTTGAACACTTCTGGGGCGGGGCATCCACACATCCTCTGGGCAGCCTGTCCCAGCACCTCACAGCCCTCACAGTGAAGAATACCATTACACCATTTACTCAAGTGAATCCTACCTCTGCTACCAAAGACACGTTTTTCACTGTAGTGAAAACTTTACTGTTGACTCGTTCCTGGTTCCAGCTCTAAGGAAGACAAATGTTGATTTACAAGGATGAATAAAACAAACCACAACACCTCTGAGGCAATGGCTGCCTTCCCTTTAGCTAAAGGATATATTATTTTCTCTTGTGTTTTAAGGACTCTAGCTATATCTATATGACACACTGAAGTGAAACCCTTTGGACTTATTACATTCTATCAGGTAGCTAATATGTCTTTAAAAATACTCTAAATGTGTTTACAGGCTAGAGAGTAACAATCTGCTAAGTAATTCATGTTTCTGAAGTCTATAATATGGTACATACATTTGGTAGGATTTCTTTTTCCCCAAGGAAAAAGCAGTGGCAGTCCTGATTACATCACGCTAGAAAAATTGCCTCTCCAGCTTCTTGGCTGCATTAAACAAATGAAACTACTGTACATTATGTAAACACTTGTAAAAATGTCACTGGAAATTAAACAAGTTTTCTCAACCTCTTGAGGAAGATTTCTGCAGGTATTTCTCGATATAAAGTATTAGGGCTGCTTAGAGTATCACAACTCTCACAACTTGCAGTCCGATGTTTTCCTGCACTCAAATGAGCTGAATAAAATGAAAAGTGTAGAAAGAAAATCACTTAGGGGGCCTGTATGCGCTTAAGTCTCTCCCTCCAACATTCTTATGCTCTCTGCAAGAGCCAAGCACAGTGCACCAAAAAGTCTTCCTTTGTCAGAATGTGACACAAAGTGAAAGGCTTTGACACAGGTGAGAAGATGACTGGGGGAAAAATGATAATGGTAAGACATTATAGGGAAAAATACCTTTGCTGTTCCCTAGTTTGAACAGTCAGCATAGCCAACCTCTCACACACAAAACAATCTAAGGGGGCCTAAATGGAGGATAGATTGGAGTGGAGACAACACGGTCACGCTCTATCAAAACCCTTGCAGAGGAGGAAACTCAGCAGTACTTTACAAATGATAAGTTGCACAATATCTGAAACACAGAGGAGATGAAGGAAGATGTCCAGCAACTGCAGTAAAATTAGTCTCCTTGGACTGACACATGTCCCCATCCCAAGGTTATCTCAGGTACAATACTGAGCTATCCACTCCATGAGTATGACCACTCATCACTGAGTAAGATGTAAGAGTAAAGTCACTCAAACTTCACCTCAAACATAAATAAATAGTGTAAAAGTGATGAATGGAGAGAAGTGGAGGGAAAACTCCATTGTAACCTTTGGCATCAGTCAACAGGTTGAACCTGCCTTCTGCCCAATAGAGACAACTATTGGGTAAAAAAAAAAATCTCTGCTGAATGATTATCTTAAACTAGCTTTTATTGGGGAATAGAGCTTGTCTATACAGTGCTTTGAATTAGTATATTGCTTTGAATATATTTTTGCAGTCAGATACTATTAATGGCAATCCTTGACCATTAACCTGTCACAATTTCATTAATAAAGTATGTTAAACAGTTAATGTGACTTCTTCAAGGGTGCTAGCAGTTCCTGGCAGTGGGTAAAGGTGTGGACACCCATACGGGAGTTTCTCTGGCATGTGACCCAAACAAGTCAGTCAAACCACCCTCTGATCTAGTAAACTGTTCATTGAAGGGTCCCCATAACAGGACACTGACAGGCTGGTCAGGCACAAGGGTCTTGGCTTTCCTGGGTTGCTGACAGATTAATCAGATACCTAGGGTTTGAGTAAACTTCTCCTTTTCATGTGACAACATGCTAGCAAACTTCATTAATGAGGAACCTGAGCCAGCCCTACACAGTATATCTCTTGAAAATAACAGAGCATTCAATACAGACCCAAAAGTCAGAAATTCTTATATCTTCAGTCCATAACATTACATTCAGGACATGTATACATATTGTTTTCTCAGGCAGCAAAGTTACAACATTCTCACCATCCTCATCAATCACTCACAGCATCTGTTAGTGTAATAGGACAGCACACAAAACTAAAAATTTTTAATTTCTTTCAGAGTTTGGGGAGGGGAAGGAAAGATATTTTGTGGTGGTGTTTACACATTCACTAGTTATAATGAACGAGTGTACAGTGCAGGCAGTAACAGAAGATGGAAAATACTTGTGCTAACTTTGCCAGAAAACAAAATATAACATGGAACAAAGTCCCCTACTGCAACAGTAGTTTGGGCTATACAACTTAGTCCTTGTATGTATGTTTTCCTACATGTGGCATACAGCTAGTAATCCAGCATAGAAACAAAAAGGTTGGAGACTTGCTTTCTACAAGAAAAGGTGATGGGTAATGTGTACAAGCTAATCCTGGGAAGATTCCATTTGGACACAGGAGGAAAATTTCTCACAATGAGAACAGTCATCTGTTAGAATACTTTCCCCAGGTTAGTGGTGATTCCCCAACACTAGACTCTCTCAAAATTCAGCTGGGCAGGGTGATGGGTGATCTTGTCTCGACCAGGCTTTTGCCAAGAAAGGTTGAACCAGATGATCCTTGAGGTGCCTTTCAACCTAGGACTCCATGATTTTCAACTAATGATAGATCTGGGTATTAATGACCCCTAAATAATCAAAAAACTCTCCTCAACACATATTTTTAAATATATATATATATTTTTTAAGTAGCCTTAGCTATTTTTAGTATAATTGTTTTTGAAATTGAAGTTGCTATCTCTTTGGAATTTCTTCATTTCAACATCAAACCAAGCATCTAGACATCCAGAGCACTCTAAAGACCTATGAATTCCCTCCATAAAAATCGCCACTGATGTCCAGGCTAATTTAAATTATGCCTTTTTCCCCTTAGGAAAACTTCTGAAATTAGAGTCTTGTCAGTTGATTGGCAATTGGCATTAAGCCAAGATATAATTCTCTGGTATGGACCATTAAACCTCACAGTAAGGATTAATTAGTACTGCCAAAGTACTTTGAAAATGAAATGTGCTGTAAACTAAATAATTATTATTTTTATTATTATAACATTGTAAGAAAATTAGCAAGTGACTAAGAGAAAGTTTACCAGACCTCCCACTGGAAAATACATTAAGTAGCCTGTTTCTGAGAGATTATCCAAATAAAAATTATCCACCTCTATATACATCTAAATTTGTTTCTGTAAAGTGTCATAATGGCTCAGCACTGGTAATATAAAATGGGTTTCAATATGTGACCAGTGAGGAAAAAGAAATTTTCAAAGTAATTCACAAGCCATTGTTACGAAAGGGGTTTATGCCCATTATCTACTGTAGCCGTATATANCACTAGACTCTCTCAAAATTCAGCTGGGCAGGGTGATGGGTGATCTTGTCTCGACCAGGCTTTTGCCAAGAAAGGTTGAACCAGATGATCCTTGAGGTGCCTTTCAACCTAGGACTCCATGATTTTCAACTAATGATAGATCTGGGTATTAATGACCCCTAAATAATCAAAAAACTCTCCTCAACACATATTTTTAAATATATATATATATTTTTTAAGTAGCCTTAGCTATTTTTAGTATAATTGTTTTTGAAATTGAAGTTGCTATCTCTTTGGAATTTCTTCATTTCAACATCAAACCAAGCATCTAGACATCCAGAGCACTCTAAAGACCTATGAATTCCCTCCATAAAAATCGCCACTGATGTCCAGGCTAATTTAAATTATGCCTTTTTCCCCTTAGGAAAACTTCTGAAATTAGAGTCTTGTCAGTTGATTGGCAATTGGCATTAAGCCAAGATATAATTCTCTGGTATGGACCATTAAACCTCACAGTAAGGATTAATTAGTACTGCCAAAGTACTTTGAAAATGAAATGTGCTGTAAACTAAATAATTATTATTTTTATTATTATAACATTGTAAGAAAATTAGCAAGTGACTAAGAGAAAGTTTACCAGACCTCCCACTGGAAAATACATTAAGTAGCCTGTTTCTGAGAGATTATCCAAATAAAAATTATCCACCTCTATATACATCTAAATTTGTTTCTGTAAAGTGTCATAATGGCTCAGCACTGGTAATATAAAATGGGTTTCAATATGTGACCAGTGAGGAAAAAGAAATTTTCAAAGTAATTCACAAGCCATTGTTACGAAAGGGGTTTATGCCTATTATCTACTGTAGCCGTATATATGCATCTATAAGCAAAAGTGATTTGTGGATATCTATGGAAAATAAGCTGCAGAATTCACTTTGATTAGTCACTTGTGGTTAATAACTAAATCATAAATTTATTCCCACTATATTCTTTACACGATCTAGCACAGTATGTGCTTGGATCTCTTCATTTAAAAAAAAAAAAAAATCTAGATTTTTCTTCACACTGATGAAAAAGAGATTTCCAATGCTTCCAGAAAATACCTCTCTTCTCAAAGGCTAAATGACTTGCATTAGGTTTTCACAAATAATATGGCCTGATTTATAACCATCTTTGTTATCCAGAACAGCAGTTATGGTGTTCTTAGTTGCATATACAAAGCTTGATGACAGCCTTACAAGCATTAAAATAAATAAAAAATTTAAAAATAAATAAATAAATAAAATAAAAAATAATCTTCCTCTTTTCTTTCAGTCTAAAATTAAGTTTGTCTAGACTAATTGTGTATTGTAAAAGCATCACAGAGGCCATCCACTGACTATTTTACATCCTTTATGTGATATGGATGATCTTTCTTTCTAGAGAAAAACAACTATTCAAATAAAGAACCTTAGTTAAGCACAATTAGGTGAGGTGACCTATTCATTCCCAGCTTTGGTGAAGATACATGTGTACAAATGTAATCATTTGAAAACTGAAGTTATGATATCAGCCCCTCTACAAAAGCAGAATCTGGGATTTCATAATTAGTGCTCAGCTATTACTATAAAGACTTGTTTCATAATTACATAAGCTAGGGACCAACTTTTTCAAGAGTGAAAACTGAGGATTTCAAGAAAAATCATCAGGAGACTTTTGCCTACATGCCTTCAGCTAACCCTTCCCTTGTTTCCTTGCTCAGCAAAAAGAAAGAGAGGAGACTACGCATTTGAAAATTCCAGTGCAATAAATGGCACTGAGTCTATGAATAAATCCACATGGTGGGACACAGTAAAATCCTGCACAAAAGATGCACTTCTGAGGCTCTGATTCAGAGAGATAAGGTCCATGTTTTTTCTTCATATTCTTCAAACTGTGTGGCTATGCTCAAACACTGCAGAATGGCCTCATCTCTCTTTCCAATGCGTAATCTAAGCCTTAGCCCAGCAAGGACTGGTGCCTTCTCATTTGCATAAAGATAAGTTCTGCTTGGACTTTTGGGTTGTCTTCTGCTTTCTATCAGACAGGATGCTTTCTAAGGTATATACTGTAAATCAATGGAAGCAGGAATGCAGTTATTTTTAGACATCATTAGTCAGTTCCCTGGTTAAACCGGAGCAGTTGCACATGCAACAAAGAAGGCTCTGATGAAAGACAGATGGGAAGCATATTCAGCACATTCTGTGGAAGAAAATATGGGTTGCTATCTATCAAAAGCCACACAAAATGCAGCTCTGGATCTACGACAGTACATGAAATTTTTTAGTGGTAATGTATGGTCACAGGGCATAGAAAAGATCAAATGGAATGTCATTTATACATTATTTATACTAGTTTTGAGGACTAGAAGGCAGACTTTTGCTCTTCAGAGACTCATGCTGTTCATACAGGTTAAATCTTGGTGAAAAATGCATGCAACCTCTGGTTCGTGCCTTTCCTGCCCTTGAAAACTTCTTGAGCATGAAAGGATTACTCATCACTGGCTGTATTTTGAGCTCAACAGAAAGAGATTCACACACACTAGCTATAGCCACGAGGGAATTTCTAGAATACTTTGTACTAGAACAAACCTTTAGTTGGTCATTAATATGTTCATTTCCTCCATACTGTCAGTGATAATTAAACTAACCCTTCCACAAAGAAGATTCCTAACCTTGCCCATCTCCTTCATTCTCATTAAACTGCTTGTTAGAGTTAATTTCTATCAATGTCTTACATAATATTTAGCCTACATATTTCCTCTATAGTTTTAAAACAATTCTTCTTCAACCTTCATTTGCTAATGGGAATAATTGATCCTCATCCTCTTCTGAGAATTCTTCTGTGAATTTGTGACAGTTGTGTTTCTTCCATAGTTATTTATTTAATTTGAGGTTCAAGGAGCATAACTAGTAGAATATCCTGACATGGAATATTAAGTCAATCATTGTGGAAATCCTGATTGAATGTTCAGTCCTGCAAGGTGCTGCATGACTTCCACAATGGCAAAAGGACTCTCAGCAGTCCTCCTAGAGTCTAAAAAGATTTGAAAATGTTAAAAAAGATGCATTAAAGATGTTTGCGTTCTCTTTGGGTATTTTTCACACATCAGTGCTGATTGGGGATATTTTTCTCAGGTTGGGCCCAAATATATGTCTAGAAAATTTGGGGACACCTTACAAAATCAGAGTAATGGATTCAGATAGATGGAAGACACCTGTAATGATTGATACCAGTAATAATGGAAAAAAACCCTTTCTTCATTTAGCTACATAATTCTTTTTGTTATGAAGATTTTTAAGACAAATGTTTTCACAGAAAACGGTTGGGATAACATTAATTCTGGAAAAATAATTGTCATGGAAAATTGTGTAACAAGAACTTTCATTCTTAAACAATCTCAATTTTAAGAAATGAAAGAAAATAATTTTAAAGATAAGCAAAAATTCTGTTCGGTAATTCTAAAAGACTAATTCAAAATTAATATTGTATTAAATTTTTAAGAACAGTTTTGAAAAAGTTTGACCATTATATGCAAAAACTTTTAGAATTTATCAGAAAACAAAACCATTATTCAATATAACAGTCTTTTTAGAAAGCAAAACTTTTCAGCTAGACCATGTCCCATTGCTATATTCACAATAAGATGTTACCTCTAACATATAGTGCTCCAAAAAAGCATGTTAAGGTTTTTTAAAAGGGATAAAAACAATAATATATATTATCCCTATGCCATATCATCATGCCTAGACTTCATGAACGAAGATTTGGGAGGGTTTTACCCGCACTTGCTGCAAGTGCACTGATGGTTGATAAGGCCAATGCGAGATAGGCAAGTCCGGTTGCAAAAGGCACGGCAGAAAATCTCTGTAGGTGGTACTGTCAAGGCACGGTTCTTTCTGCGGTGTCTTTTCTCCTCCAGACTGATTCTGTGTGCAGTTTCAAAGATGACAGCAGCGTTATAGATTGTGTGTCTCCACGTCTCCCAACTGGACGCCAGAGTGGACCACTGATGGTGGTCAATATGGCCAGGGCTGAGGTGTTGTTTCAATGAGTCCTTGTATCTCCTCTTTGGGCCTCCTCTCTTGCAGTAACCAGTGGTGAGTTCACCATAGAGCACAATCTTAGGGAGGGGTGATCCTCCATCCTGGAGACGTGCCCTGCCCAGCGCAGCTGCGTTCTCAGCAGCATGGCCTCGATACTGGTGACCTCTGCCTGTTCCAGAACAGACACATTAGTCACATAATCAGACCAGTGGATGTTTAGGATTGTACGGAGGCAGTGCTGGTGGAAGCGTTCGAGGAGTTGCAGGTGGTGGCAGTAGATGACCCAAGACTCAGACCCATAGAGAAGAGTAGACGGTACGATGGCTCTGTACACACTGATCTTTGTACTTTTCTTCAGGTGTTTGTTGCGCCAGACTCTTTTATGGAGTTTTTCAAAAGCTCTGTATGCCTTTGCTAACCTGTTGTCAATCTCTTTGTCATTCTTACCATCAGAGGAAATGATGCTTCCCAGGTAAGTGAACTGCTGGACTGACTTAAGCTCTGATTTGCCTATGGTGATGTGGGGGTGATGGAAAACTTCCTGAGGTGCAGGTTGGTAGAGAACTTCTGTCTTCTTCAGGCTGACTTCCCTATGCCATATAAACAACTTCATAAACCAATTAGCAAGCCATTCAAAAACATTAGTGTTTTTGAACACCATGAGATTATTTGTATTTTAATTCATGTTCTGAACACTGAATCATTCTATATCAAAACTTACAATGATTACTAAATAGTTGGAGTACAGCAACAACCCTGTCATCTGTTCTTGTGCATAGGCTGTGACTGTGGCAATTCTTAAAGGCTTATTAACACCAGCAATTCCATACTGGTGTAAGTGATCCCAACCTACACTGTGTCACAGTGTATTAGAAGGACTGTATCAGACATGTGTCAATTAACAGCAGAGATGAAGTTAGCATGTTGACATGGCCACAAGCAATGACCATACTCACAGATTAAAAACACACTCTTTCTTGAAATCTATTTCAAAAAGCAGAAAGTTATGTAATTATTTGGGTTATATGGGAGTTCTGAAACCCCTTTGGTCCAAGCCCCACTCAAAGAAATAATATAGACAGTTGTTCCTCAAAAAGGTGTGGAAAAAGATTGCAAAGCTTTGTGAAATGAATCGAGCCGTTGTATTTTATCTTAGCTACACAAAAATAGGGAAGCAATCTAAAAAATTCTGTAACTCTGCTTCTTGACAGTGTATTGGTAGAAAGGGAGTGGTGGAGTCAAACCAGGGGCACAGTCCCTTCAATGGGACTTTTTGCACCCTGAAACTCATCCAGAAGAAATAGCTCTTCAACTGGCAAAATAGGCAAGCTGAAAGACATCTTTCAACAAACTAATCTCAAAATATTACATTCAAAATACTTCCTTCCATACAGTTAAATGAAAAAAATAAATTTTATAAACTACTTGAAATTTATAAAATTATTTTGAAAAGTTGTGTTTGAATACCACATCTTTAAAGAATGGCAATTGTATTATATTGTATTATAATTGTAT
>VXAU01000950.1:46963-62300 GCA_013399695.1 Formicarius rufipectus | reverse complement strand
ATTTCCTCTAAATTAAGACAATGGGCAAGAGATCAAGGCGTGGATTGAACCATGGGTTAAAACCCATTTTCCAGGTTATCCACGACTGTGAAACTTGTGCTGCTATTAAACAAGCAAAGAGAGTGAAGCCCCTCTGGTATGGTGGACATTGGGATAAATATAGATATGGGTAGGCTTGGCAGGTTGATTACATCACATTGGCTCAGACTCGCTGAGCTAAATGCTACGTGCTCACCGTGGTGGAAACAACTACTGGATGGTTAGAGACATATCCAGTGCCTCATGCAACTGCCTGAAATACCATCCTGGGTCTTGAGAAACAAGTATTGTGGTGACATGGCACCCCAGAGCGAATTAAGTCAGATAATGGGCAAGAGAACATGGTATTGAGTGGGTGTTCCATATTCCATGTCATGCACCAGCCACTGGGAAGGTTGAACGGTGCAGTGGATTGTTGAAAAACACTCTGAAAGCATTGGGTGGGGGGACTTCTAAGAACTGGGATCAACACCTAGCAAAGGCTACATGGCTAGTCAACACTAGAGCCTCTGTCAATTGAGCTGGCCCTGCCCAATCAGAATACCTTCACGTTACAGATGTGAAGTTCTGTACAAAGACAAAGTTCCAGTGATTCACCTGAGAGGTATGTTAGGTGAAGCTGTTTGGGTCAACCTGGCCTGGGGCCAAGGCAAACCAATTTGTGGGATTATCCTTGTTCACAGACCAGGATATCCCTGGTGGATAATGAAAAAAGGCAGAGAAATTCAGTGTGTGCCTCAAGGAAATTTGACATTGGGGAAAAACTAATTTGTGTCCTGAGTTATATGTTCCAGGACAAGAGGTCATCAGACAAGAGAGACTTGAACATCCCATGGGGCGAGAAATAATCAACAGGCAAGAAAAGTCCAAACTAAGCTGATGCTGATCCCACCGCAACAACATACCACCATGTGCAACAAGACAGCCTCGAGACAAGACCTACATAAGCACAGGATATAGGCAAATATGGGATATAGGTGTGACGTAAAATAGTATGGAATAAGGGGTGGAGAGTGTGGTGGTTTGACTTTAGGCCTTCCTGGGAGACAGATCACATGATTTGCTGTATCCAAGTGAAGTATTCCACCCTATTTTACATCAGCTTAGATACAAGGATGGATAGATGGAAGTTTTGAGTCAGTCCTTTTCTGGCGGCGAAGTGCATTGGTTGTGGACCTTGTTATCTCTCCGGGGAGAGCTGCATGTCTCTTTCTGGGAAGTAGACCTTGTTTATTTGTTCTTTATTGTTTCTCTGTGTGCATATAGTAATATTAAGTTCCTTGTCCTTCTCTGTATATATATATATATTTCTATAAATTCATACTGCTTCAGTAGTATTAGAATCCACTTTTCGTCTAGTGTGGTTTCCCTCCACCCCCCACCCCACTTCTCCCTGCAGTTGGGAGGTGGGGCGAAGCTGTTGTTTTGGGGCCTCTGGATATTTGCTTTCAGCCAGGGATAAGTGACCACAATCCTCTATACCAGGTGCTTATCAGTGTTTAGGGAACCTTCATGGGGCATCATGTTTCATCAGGAAGCAGCAGCTGGGTCTCCTCTGTAATTCTCATTTTTCCTTTACTCCACAGCACACAGCCGGGTGCACATGTGTAGTTGTCTGTGGACACACCATTGCACGTGTGACTGCCGGCACCGGTGTGCCTCCGTGTGCTGCCGTGTGTGGGGATGTGCTCGGCTGGGAGCCGGGGCAGGAGCGTGTGAGTGTCTGTGTGTCCGTGCGCTGCTGTGCAAACTGCGCGGCGCTGCGGGCGTACACGTGTGCGCCAACACGTGCGCAGCCGTGCGCGTGCACGAGCGGTGTGCGAGTGCGCGCAGCCCGCATGTGCGCATGTCCGCGGGGTGCGCGCGTCGCTGCGCACGCGCGGTGCCGTGCGCGTGCCCGGGCCGGACGTGGCGGAGGCGGCGGGGGTGATGCTGGCGCTGCGGCTGCTGCTGCTGCTGCTGCTGCTGGCGGCGGGCGGCCGCTCGGAGCGCCCCCAGCTCCGCGGGGCCGCGCTGCGGGATCTGGCTCGGGGCAAGGTGGAGGTGAGCGCGGGCAGGGGCGCGGGGAGCGCCGGCGGTCAGCCGTGCCCTCTGCGTGCCTGACGGGGTATTCCCTCCCGCAGACCTGCGGCGGGTGACGGCTGAACCGCCTCGGGGAGGTACGTACCGGGGCCGGGGGGGGCGCGGGCAGCAGGGCTCGCCCCGCGCTGAGCCGGGCTGGCCGCTCTCCGCAGGTGAAGGCGTTCGTCACCCAGGACATCCCGCTCTAGTACCCACCGGCGGCGGCGGCGGCAGCGTTGGGGCCCTGCCGGAGTGCGCGGGATGGA
Source organism: Formicarius rufipectus (assembly GCA_013399695.1). Taxonomy (NCBI): domain Eukaryota; kingdom Metazoa; phylum Chordata; class Aves; order Passeriformes; family Formicariidae; genus Formicarius; species Formicarius rufipectus. The sequence continues at coordinate 59,934 of VXAU01000950.1, read as the reverse complement.
ATGGCACGGGGGCGGTCCAGAGTGTGAGGGGATGGAGGATGGAAAGGGATGGTATGGAAGATGGGATGGGCTCGGGGGGATCAGATGGAGGATGGGGTTGGGTGAGTGGAGAACGGGATGGTTGGGGGATGTGATTGGCCAGGGCAAGATAGGATGGTGCGACATGACGGAGAGAATGGGATGGGGTGCAACTAAGGACAGTATAGGATGGGCAGAAATGGGATGTGATGGAGGACGGGATGGGACAGGGCAGGGGCTGCATAGGCCTACCCATTGCTGTCTGCTCCTTGACACATCATCCAGCCATAACCTGGAGATGAAACACCTGCCCGGTGCTGACCCCGAGCTCGTGCTCCTCAGCCACCGGTATGAGGAGCTGGAGGTGAGTGAGCAGCATGGCACCTGCTGCCACAGGGCCTGGAGTGGTCAGTGCCCTGCAGGTGCCAGGCTGCAGCCCCTGTCTGGATGCAGAGAATCCCTCTGAGTGACATGACCCGGGAAGAGATCAACCAGCTGCTGCAGGAGTTGGGCTTCTACCGCAAGGAGACGCCTGATGCCCCCGTGCCCGAGGAGTTCCAGTTTGCCCCTGCCAAGCCTCTGCCCTCACTGGTGCCCCCACAAGCACCCACCACTGACAAGACCCCACCCAAACATGACAGGGGAGAACACCCAGACCTCTAGAGAGGAGTGCTGCACTCAGGAGCTGCAGCCAGTCGCCAGCACAGAGAATGAGGGTCTTACAACAGCTGGGGATAGTGCTGTGGACTGGCAGAGATGCCCCCACTGCTCTTGCTTGGTGCTGCATAGCCTCTGCCCCAAGGATGACCTGGATGGCTCCAGCTTAGAGCAGGGCCTTCCTGGGCACTGTGGCCATCCCAGGAGTCCCATGTGCTGGTTGTTGCCTTCTCAACCCTGCAGCCCATTATCCCTGGCCAGTCAGGAGGAGCAGCATTCCTTGCACTCTGTTACCGTGCCCTGAGGTTTAGCTGCTCCCAGCACTGGGCAGCAGTATCCTACCTACATGGGACAGGATGAAACCCTCAGCAGAAAGCAACAGGTGCTAAGGGTAGATGTGCTGAGTCCTCAAGGTGAGAGAGCTGCCACAGGGAGAGGGCTTTACCCTCTAGTAGGGTTATCTTGTATCCAGCATCGAGTAAAGCCTTTATGTACAGTCAGCTGCACTGTGTCATCTGTTCAGGGCAGGCTTGATGGGTGCATCCTGCACTGCTCTGTGCCAAGGGGAGCTGAATGTCCCAGAGCTGCTCAGAGAGGTAGGAGATGATGGCAGAGTCACAGCTACTGCTGGTGAGACAAAAAACTTACGGACCAATTGTGCTGTGTCTGTGCTACCCCCCCAACCCAGTACAACAGAAGAATGAGAGTGGGCACAACAGCTTGAAATGAGCTGCTTGCACAGGGCTATGGGCATGAGCCCATGAGTTGGTCCTGCAGTGTTGAGCTGAAACCCCATGGCTGTGCTGGCCATGGCTGCATCTGGCCCTCAGCTGGGGAAGGAAGTGGGGCACAGCCAGGCCTGAGGGTGATGGCAGGGGGTAGGGAACCAACAGCCCTGGTCAGGGTGGGTCACTGAAGGTGCCCTTCAGCTCTGGACATCATCAATGTGTGAAGGAGTACTACTGTGTCCCTCCAGGCTGGATGAGCAGGGGGTTGTAGGCAGAGAGGCCAGGAGTAGCCAGACTGCCAGTGCTCCTCAGACACTGGTGTGTGCTATGCCACTGGCACAAGGACCTGAGACAGAGGCATCACCCTAGGTAAACTTTTATTGTCTGGCTGGTGTTGGTACATGTGTCAGCACAGGTGTAGAGATGTGACGAAGGGGCGAGCAGCGCTGAGCATGTGGTGCCCTGAACTGGGGAGGGGAGTAGGAGCTGCCATCCTGGCTCACTCCTTCGATCTCATGCTCCCCTGGGACCCGTCACCCCTGCCCGCTCCCCAGCCCACAGGTGCTGCAGCCCCCAGTGCGGAAGTGCCCCAGGTGCACATGGTGGTGGGAAGCAGGGTGTTGGCACAGCCGTGGAGCTGTCCCCAGGAAGGTGTCACCTAGCAGGGCCTGCAGTGGGCAGAGGGGCTTCCTTGCAGGGAACCAAGGGAACCACTGACAGTTGCTGCCTGCAGGATGCACCATGACCTTGGCTGGGCTGCACTGTCCTGCTCAGCCACTGACCCATGCCGTACACCCAGCCTCAGGGCGCAGCCTTTGCCTGGGCCACCCCGGAGACACAGAGGTGCTGCCAGCAGGGCAAACAATTACTGTAGAACAAATAACAGGCTGAAGCACACGGGGCAAACCAAGCCAGGAGCATCCCCAGCAGTGCCTGCCTGGCTCTGTACATGGGGTCAGCTCGCAGCTGGCTGGGGCAGAGGCAGCTCTGGCAAGGCAGAGGTGTGGGGGTGCCTGGGGGGCAGAGTTCCCCTGTCCCTAATGCCAGACCCGTGGCCCCCCTGGACCCTCCTGGGGCAGGCAGCTCCCCTGCTCACTGGCAGCCCTGGGGGCAAGGGCAGCAGGGGAGTGGGCAGGGCAGGCTCTAGCATTCTTTCTGCCGCATGCGCAACTCGTGGCGACGCAGGTGGTTGTAGAGGGACTGCACGTAGGTGAAGACACACTTGGCGTCTGGCTTCTTCCCCATGATCATCATGTCTTCGACCTCCACCAGTGGCACGCAGTCCACCAGCGTCCTGGAGAGATGAAGCCCTCAGGCAAGCTGCCCCATGTGGGGGCTGGGACAGGAATCCCACACTGCCCAGGGCCTGCTGGCATTGGGCACTGCTGTCCTCAGCCCTGCTCAGCTCCTGCCCACCCTGATACCCCACTTCTGGCACTGGGAGGAGCATCGGCTGCCTGCCCTGGGGGCTGCCTGCCCAGGAGGGTTTGAGCACCTGGCTGCACCCCTTGCCCTCCTGATGCTCTGCCACAGCTCTTGGCGCTGGTAGTCACACCCTGCTGAGGCTGTGCCTGCCCTCCCTCCTCCAGCCCCTGCTGGTGCCCCCGAGGGAGAGCTCTGCCTGCCTCCCTGCACGTGTCTCTGCAGCTTAAAGCCCCACTGCCTGGTCCTGGGAAGGCAGGGGCAGGTCTTGCTCACATGCTGCCCCTAACTCCTGCATTAAGTCCTGGACCTGCTCTGCCTCCTGCCAGCCCAGCTTCCACCCTTGCACCCTGGACTAGAGCTTGGGAGCTGCCTGCCCCAGGCTCAGCACACCCCACTGTTGGGGTGGGCACTCCTCTGCTTCAGTGAGCTCAGCCTGGCCTGTACATACCACCTCCTTTCCCAGCTCCAGCGTAGTGCAGGAGTCCACCCAGGAACTTGCTCCAGCAGCTACCAGTCTCGGGGGGCCCTGGCAGATCATCCATGGCTGTGCCCCCATCTCGGCTGCCTCATGGCTCTGCCACTGCCCCTCTGGTGGGGTGGCCACCCTGTCCTCACCACCCATCCAGCTCCCTGGGCCATCTCTCCCCAAACTGGGGCTCTTTGGGCGGTCGAGGGGGCTAACAAGATGATTATGGGTCACTATGTTAATGAGGCAGGGCATGGAAGGGATTCAGTCAGCTCCATCCTTTAGTCTTTCTACTGGGAGAGTAGGTGTAGAGGGGCACAGAAGCAACTCTTCCACTGCTGTCACCCCTGTCCTGGCCCTGTCCAGGCCCTGCATCCTAGCCAGGCATTGTCCCCTCCTGGGGACAGTGCTGGAGCACCCCAGCACTGAAGTCTGAGCTGGCATGAACTGGCAGCCCCTGCTGCTGCCATGGTTAGCTCATCTGCTCTGGCCCTTGGCCATCCTCCAGCAGGGCTCTGCCCCAAGGACAGGATGCACAAGGAGGATTCAAACCCCATGCTGCCACCCACTGCCAACAACACCCTCACCCCCAAGTCTTGTCTCCCCGCCTCTTCCTGCTGCAGTAGCCCCACTGCAGGCCTTGATCCTCCAGAACAGCCTGCCTGCCTTTTCCCCCTACCTCAAGGACAGACTCCCAGCTGGTGCCAGCCCCTGGGGAGCACCATGGCCCAGGAGAGTCCAACCCTGCGGCTCACAGTCCCAGTCTTCCGCTGGTGCCTTTGCTGCACTGGTCAGTGGGCTCTGAGCCCATGTCCTGGCTGGCACCAGCCCCATTTCATGATTTGAGCACTGTGGGGATGGGGGGCCTTAGCTAAGTCCCTGCTACTACCAGCCTGGCTCAGGGCTTTGCCCTTATAAAGCTATTGTTTGGGTCCTGGTGTGCCAGTGCTGTGCAAAGCTAGGGGAGCCCTGGCTCCAGCACCAGACAGGACGCCCTGAGACAGGCACAAACACTGCAAGATGAGCACTGAGTCACACTTTCCAGACTCTTGCTCCTGCCCATATATGAGCAGGCAGCACCTTGGGGCCGGGCATGCACCCTGGGGCAGGGGAAGGAGGCAGCAAGTACAAGCAGTGATGCTGCAGCAGCCTGGGGGGCGGTCACCCACACTCAAGGGCAGCACCACTCAGAGCACACAGAACAGCATCCCCAGTAGCTGATCCCTGGGTCAGGCTCAGCCAGGGGAGGGCTGTGTTCTCATTACCACCCTCCCCATAGCTGGAGAGTCAACAGCCCCTCAGCGTGACACAGTTTCCCCTGCCCACACCCTCATGGGTGCTATTCCAGAAGGCCTGAGGCCAGCCAGCTGCCTCTGCCCATCTCCTGGCTGCAGCTGGGCCCTGCCTGCCACCACCATGACTTGCCCCTTGCCCACTGGCATCCCCCAGCCCTATCCCAGCCTCAGTAGCTGCTTCCCAGCTGAGCCCTGGTAGTGGTGGGGCGTGGGCAGATACTTGGAGGGGAAGGTTCTCACCATTGGTCCGGGGGGGGGTGACAATGGGCTACGACTTTTTGGTTTTTACCAGCCCCTTCTGGACCAGGCAGCGATAGAATTCCTGAATGTATGTGTACACACACTTCCAATCTGGCTCGCGCATCCGGACCATGTCCTCCACGTCCAGCAACTGCGGACAGTCCGCGTGCTTCCTGGGTGCAGGGAGAGAGAGGGGCAAGCCAGTGACCACAGCCCAGTCAGGGAGGGGAGGAAGAGAAAACAAGAGACACAGATCAGTGAAGTTCCCATCCCCCTGGCAGCTGCTCTGCTCTGGCATGCTCTGGGGGTGCATGATGCAGGGGCAGGAAGGCTCCAGGCACCCCGTGGCAAGGCCATTCAGGGAGATTTGGGGGCACAAGCAAGGGAGGTGGGGGGCAGCGGGTGAGCAGTGTGGAGAGGCATGAAGTCCAGAGGGAAGGATAGACAGAGCAGGAGGAGGAGTGAGGTGTTCTGGTGCGCCAGGTGCTCAGGGAGCGGGTTCCAGAGCAGAGCGACACTCTATATAGCTCCCATATAGATGTGTCAGGAGGATGGCGGGGCAAGTCCAGCCCTCCTGCCCAGCTCTGCTTGGAACCGCGCAGCACAGCCCTGGTGCAGGAAGCTCAGGAGAGGATGCTCACAAGAGCTGGAGGAGGAGGAAGGACAAGAGGCCACCTGGCTTCCAGGCTGGAGAGATGATGGCTCTCTCAAGTCCGCGCACTGGTTCCCCAATTAAGGCAAAAGGTCCATTACCAGGAGCACCAAGAGCCAGGCCCACAGCTCCCTTCTCGCTCCACCAAACAGCACCACAGCACCCAGGGAGCTCATGGGAGCCCCCAGGTCACCCATGGCCCCAGACACCAGCAGGATGGGACCCCCACCCCTAGTTCTGCCTCTGGGCAGGGTGCTGGAGGAGAGGAGTGGATGGGTGGGAGAGAGACAGAAGGAAAGAGAGAGGGGCTGGCTGCCAGCCCTCCAGCTGGGCACACTCCCATCTCTCAGCACCCAGGAAAACCAGAAGCAAAAGGGGAAGGGAAGAGACTGAAGAAGCTGCAATGGTGTTTGAGCCCCTACAATTGTGAAAGGAGATACCTGGCATGAGCAAACCCTGCTCCACATAGGCTGCAGTCCCACACTTGGCACCCAGGATTGGATGTACTGTTGGGAGGCTGCTGCCCTGCCCTATGCCTGGGAACCCAACCCCCATGCTCACCCTCAGCACACCACACCGGGCTGCACTGGCCTCTCATGACTCTACCAGCCAGCTGCTGCTTTCCCACCCAGCACCCAACCTTGTTATATGCCATGGGGGGAGCAACACATACAGGCACCCACCTCCAGCACCATCACTTCCGTGTGCCTGCCCTCACCCCAGCAGCGAGCAGGAGAGCTGCCCCAAGCCACCCCAAGCCCAGATGATGGCATGAGAGGTACATACTCTGCAGAAGAGAAGGCCACCTCGAAGTTGTGGCGGCGGTTCTGGGGCGTCAGCTTACTGTAGTCAAATGCGTCAGGGAAGAAGTTGTGGACCAAAGCACAGAAGGCCATGCCATCACTCCAACTGGATGAGAAGTTCTGGATGTCCACATGCTGAGAAGGCAAGAGAGTTACTAAGGGACAGTGTGACCAGCCCTGGGATGGGAAGAGGAGATGGCACCCACCTCATAGCCCCGGGTCTTGGCTCTACACCAGTCCAGCAACATCTGCTTGATACTGTTGGCATTGGGCACGCCAAAGCTGGAGGAGCGCTGCACGGTGGTCTGCGATGCTGCAGGGTTTGGTGAGCTATAGCGGGAGACAAGGGGTATTATGAATGGGTGTTAGCTGCGGGGTGTTATCTGCACAGCATTCACTGCACCAGCCAGCCTACCCCAGGCCCAGCCTCACCTCCCACCTTCCTTCTGCAGCTTCTCCATCATGGCCTTGCGTGCCTGTGAGGTTGATGTCTTGGGCAGGTTCTGAGCCTTCATTAGCTCCTTCTTCTTCTCTGCCTGACGTCTCTCCAGCGCAGCCAGGCTGCTCTGCCTGGAGGCACTCTCATCCTCGCGGTCAAAGATGCTGACAGAGGGGTGAATAATGCAAAGGGAGTTGTGGGTAGCCCAGGGATGGGCAAGCATGGCCTCAGCCCTTTGCCAACCCTGGCACTTTGGAGTCCTTCATGTCCCTGGGACAGAAGATGGCTTAAGGTCCCCAGCTGGCAGACATGTGTCCATGCCCATGAGGGCCTCTGAACACAGTGAGCATACCCCAAGGACAAGGAGGCTTTGGGGACACCCTCACATGGGGACAACACAAGCTGTGCAGAGGGCAGATGAATGACGGGGACCCTGTGGGGTTGTCCCTGCAGACACCACCACTAACCTGCCTGTCTTCTTGGATGAGGAGCTGTAGGATGATTTGGTTTGAACAAATGTGCTGTTGCCATCTGCAGAGAGAGAGGAAGGAGAGAGGCCCTAGACAGGAGCTGAGGGGAGCCGTGCCAGGCATATGGGACTCGGACTGCATCAAGGCAGTGATGGCTCAGCAGCAGCAATGCCCCAGGGTTAACCCTGACAATGCTGTGGGGAAAGGGCAGAAAAAGCTCTTACTGTCTGATCTCTTCACATAACTTGACTCCATGGTTGTGGTACGGGAGGTCTTGGTGCCATCACCTGCAAGCACAAAGCAATGGAAACAGCTAGGCTGGGAGCAGCAGCAGCCACAGGTACCTGCTGCTGCCAAGCAAACTCACACCAATGCAGTGCAATGGGGAGTAATCCCAGGTAGTAGAGCCATGGGAATGGCAGGCAGAGGGAGAATGGGAGGCACGTGCCCCCAGAGTAGAGCAAAGAGGCCAGTGCAAAGCACCAGGGAGCTGGGGCATCTCTCCACCCCTGCAGCCACTCAGCTTGAGCCATCTAGGGACTAGGAAAACAGGGGTTAATGGGACAGGAGACAGGCCAAAGGTGCAGATGAGGCCCTGCCACTCCGAGAGGGTGGGGATCAGGTGGGAAATCATCTGAGCAGATCTCTTAATGATCACCAGGCAGGCTCTGAGTGAGACAGAGACTCAGCCCTGAACTACAGCCTGCTCCCAGCACAGTCAAGCCAGACCCAGGAAAAGCAGCGAGTGCCCGAGGAGCTATGATGGCAGAGCACTGGGAAGTATTCTGCATGGCCCCTGAAAGGCCAGCACACCAGTCAGTAAGCCGAGTGCTCCTCAGCCTGGCCCATACTAGACTGGATGAGACGCTCAGTCTTGGTGATGGTGCTGCGCGCCGAGCCATCAGCCGACCGAGCGCTCTGTGTGGTGGTGGTCTCAGTGGCATGGCCAGCCCTTCCTGCTGTAGCCTGGCTTCTAGCCTCCTGCAGCCGCTGGTCTCGCTCCTTCTCCCGCTGGTCTGCAAACACAGGTGGGAGACAGCATCAGCAGTGAGAGGCTGGGTGGTGGGCATGCTCCAAGCCACACCAAGAGTGCTACAGTTGCTGTTGGCATACCAGCTTATGGTAAGGATGATGTCCTCAGCTTGGCACAGCTGGGTGGCAACAGTGGACCCAGCATACACCCTCCTGCTTCCCCATGGCTGGACAGTCCCACTCCAGCACTCTATGCTGGCACTGCCACTGCTCCAACCCTAGTGGGAGTCACTGTTCCCAAGTACCTCGCTTGCGCTGGCGCAGCTCCCGCATGGCATTTCGGATCAGCCGTCGCTCCTCAAAGTCCGTTGTCTGATCCAGCTGCAGGAGGGGAAGGTAAACATCACTTGTCTGCCATCAGCTCAGGGTCACTTCATCTTCCCCCAGGAGCCCAAGCCAGAGAAAGAGGTACCATCTTATCCAGAACATCTTCATCCTCAATGCTGCTCAGCTCCTCAACATTCAGCTTGCTCCTTCTCTCCACCTCCCTCACTTGCACCTTCATGCCATTGGGCACCTCTGGCTCCAGCCTTGGTGCCTGGGGCTGCTCCACCACCTCCGGCTCCATCTGCAAGGACATCATCATGTGGCTGAGCCCCTGGCAGCTCAGCCACCCCACTACGCCTGGTCAGGCTCCATACCCCCATCACCCTAACACATGCTGAGTGCCACAGGCAATGAGGACCCTGGAGAGGACATGGCACATGCGGCATAAGAGCTCTCAGCTGGTGAGATGCCGCAGGTATCTGCAGGGCCCAAGGCAGGCAGGGGGGCACGACACCCCTCTGTGGCACCTGTTGCCCTGATAGGGCCCAGGAGTCCCTGAGCTCTTCCCAGTCTCGCTGCCAAAATATCTCCAGATACTCCTTGCTCTCCGTCAGAAGGTGGCTGGACCCTTCAGCAGGCAGGGATTGCCTGGGACTCCAGGCTGAGCAGTGCCTGGTGCCCAGCAGCAGCCAAGGTGCTGGCAAGGCTAATGTGCACTGCTCACAGCACAAGGGATTTCCATGGAATTAAGGGACTTAGTGGAGAGAAGAGCTTGTTCAGGAGATCAAGAGCCTCCCCCGCATCCCTGCCAGGATCTAGGCCAGCTCGGCCCCTGCCCAAGCACAGCCAGGGCACCAAGTCCCTTTCAGCACAACCCCCCAGCAATGCACAACAGGCAGCAAGCCAGGCCTGCAGTAGGGCACAGAGGCAGCAGGGATGCTGGAGCTGGCCTGGAGCAGCTATGCACACATGTGGCCCAATCCTGCATCCTGTAGGCCAGCACCTGGACCACACCAAAGTTGTCAGCAAGAGCTGATGCTACCCACACGTGCCCATGCCACCATCTGTGCCTGGCGCTGTACTGGAGGCAGGACAGCTGCCCGTGACCACCCACGGGGTATACCAGCAATGCAGAGCAGGTGGGCACTGCAGCCCTGTCAGTGGGAGCCCAGGGAGTAGCAGATCCACATGGTGCTGTGTCCTCATGCACTACGGCCACAGTTTCATCTCATGCCAGAGCTCCAGACACCCACAGGAGCCTTGGGGGCTGGTGCACCCTCCCACCCCCCACTGTGGGGCAGGGCTGCCCACACTCACACTACTGTTGGTCCGGGAGAGGTGCAGGACCGTTTGTTGGCGTGTGCTGGAGAAAGTAGGTGGATGGGCCACGGGGCTGTTAGGCTCCTCAGTACCCTCAAAGTAGGTGCAAGGGTCCTGTGCTTCCAGAAAGAGGGTGCTGACGTCTTCTTCAGGGGACTCCTGCAGCCCTGGTACCAGCAGGTCAAGGCAGCAGCCCTGGTGCCCTAGCTCTGCCTGCAGCTCCAGGTGCTCCAGCTCGAGTATCTTCAGTGCTTATGCCAGTGCCTGTACCCACTGCAGCATCTGTTCCAGCTGCCCCTCTGCTGCCCACCGGAATGCTGCCAGCTCCTGATCCTGATGCAGCTCAGCCAGCTCGGTCACCCCAACCTGTGCCAGCCTGTCCAAGCTGACCCCCAGCATGGTGGCAGTGCAGGCACTGCAGTGAGTCCCACTCAGCTGTCTGCTGCCCTTTATAGGGGTGTGGGGGCACCCCCCCCAGCTGGAGGCTGGCCCACTCCCTGCCTGTGGGCTACTATGGTCCCAGCAGCTGGGGGTCCCATGCAGGGGTGCTGAGCTGGGCGCTGCACTTGGCATCATGTCTGCCTGTGGGACCAGGTGGCTCAGCAAAGGGAACCCTGTAAGTGGCCCCCCGAGCCAGACACCAACTTGGAGGGCTGTGGGACACAGCAATGGGGACCAGCTCCGACTGCTGTGCTGGATGACTGACAGGGCCGACCACTGCTGTGCCCCACATGCCAAGCGCCCTTCCACTCCAGGCCAGCATTGCTCAAAAGCACACTGACACCTCCAGCCCCAGGCTGGCACCGGTGCAAGGGTTTTGGCCACAGCCAGGATCTCTGGAGGTCTCCATACTCCCATGCTGTCTGATGCCTGCCCCCGGCGGAGCAAGTTCCTGTACAACGGGCCTAGGCAGCACCCCATCAGCAAGAGGACACACCTCAGTAGCTACTGGCCCCAGGTCCCTGCAGCCCACTGGTCCCTCCAATCAAGCCCTATCTGGCAGAGCTGTCAGCATTGCTCCCTTGTCCTCCTCCTCCTCCTCCCTGCTCACCGGGAGCACACCTGGAGGCTGCGTCTCTCACCAGGAAGCTGATGGGTTTCAGGCGCACCACCCTGCCAGGCAGCCCCACTAATACCTTAGTAAGAGCTGACGGGTGCTTGGGCCAAGTCCGCCCAACCACATTAGCATGGGGAAGTCACCCTGCTGCTGGCAGTGAGCTGCCCACAGGTAGAACCTGCCAGCAGGTGTGGGCAGCACCTGAGGGCAGTCCTGCCAGGCTGTGGGCATTGCCTGCCTCATACTGAGGAAGGCTGGGCTGAGGATGGGATGAGCCAGTGGTGCTACCTCCACTAGTGTGCCACAGGCTACTGGAGGTGCCACAGCCACTGGCAGTGCCACGGCCCATTGGCAGCGCTGTTCCTGCAGAGGCAGCCAGGCTTGCTCAGGGCTGAGTGAGGCGGAGCCGTATTTGACATCCTGGCTCCTGCCAAGGCAGCATGTGGGTGCCTCACATTACCCTAGATGGGCAGGAGTTAATAAAAGAACATGAAGGGCTACACGTGGGGCTGTTTCCTGTGTGCATCCAGCCCCAGCATGGCCGCAGACCGCTCTCCCCAAAACACTGCAGTGCGGTTGTTTTTTCCAGTCGCACCCAAGAATCCCTCCGGGGCCAGATGGGCTGGGACTGCCACAACCACTTTCCACTCAGGATTGCGGAACAGAAACAGGCAAGATCCCAAGCCACGGCTCCAGGGTGGGCTAGAGACCTCCAGGGAGACCCACCCCACAGTAGACTCCCCTGCACCATGACCAAGGTCCATCCTCAGGAGCTAAAACAGGAGTGGAGTGGCAGTGGGTTTTTCCCTGAGCTGCTGCCACACCCTTAAAGATGTTTGAAACAGAGGGAGACTGTCACGAGACTCCCAGCCCGCTTCCCTCCCTTCTCCGTCTTCAAGTGTCTGTGTTCATGGTGGCATAGTCCAGACTGCAGGGGGCTCATGCTGGGCTGTGCAACCACTCACAAAGCCCAGGGTCTCTTGATGAAAAAAAAAAAAAAAATCCAAAACAAAAGTACCAGTTGAAACCAGACAGAGACTCTGGAGGGTGCTGCCACCACACTGGTTCCTGGTCCCCACTCCAAGCCCTGGAGCTGTCAGGTGATGTCCAGGGGCACAGCCCCACAGCAATAAGGTCCCCCGGGCACTCACCTTGGTGACATTGCTGCTGACACTGCTGATGTTGCAGATGCTGCTGACATTGCTGGGGATGGTGGTGATGCGAATGGGAGTGCTCCGCAGCCCCAGGGTCACCTCTGTAAGGGGAGCAAGATGCATGTGGGGTCTGCCCCAGTCTGGCAAGCTCAGACCCATGGCTGGGAAGTGGCTCTGGCTGAGCAGCCTGGCTACCCCAGACACCCTGCCCTGGAAGCAAGAAACCAAGCTCTGGCACAGGGAAAGGGCTCTGGGGACAGTCAGGGAATGGGGAAGCCAGGATCCCCTCACCACTGTGGCTTATCTTCCTCCCCCAAGGAAGGGCAGTTTCCGCAGTGCTCCAGCTGGAGCGGAGACCCCCTGGCGCGAGGGATTGCCACAGGAGCATCCCAAGCCAGCCATGCCTGCCACTAGGCAGGGTTGGGGCAGGACTGGAACAAAGCCTGGCAGTGGAATGGGACACAGCAGGACAGCATGGGCTTCCTTGAGCCAGCAGGTCAGTGGGGACAGAGGATGGTGCAAGGCTGCGGGGGGCAGGGCAGGGCCTGGGGACAGGCTGTAGGGCCAGATGGTCTCCCTGGACCAAGATGGCCTGAGTAGGCTGAGCGTGCCTGCCAAGGGTGAGGGCTGCCAGGCAAGCTCTGTTCTTCTGACAACACCTGTATTCGACCTTCAGGCCACCCCCCCCAAATGCTACTGCTGCTGCCAATCAGCACCAGCCTGGCCTAGCACTGCCTGCCTGCTTCCATCTGCCCTTTAGTGCCAATCATCCTGTCAGTGCCTGGCTGCCCACTGGCACCCAACTGCACCACCGCCAAACTGTGCACACAGCCCCGTTGGGAGCACACACCCACAGTGCTTACAGCCCTGCTGGCACCCATTCCGCTGTGGTACCCACCTTCCTGACAGATGCCCACTTTTCCCAGTGCACACCCTTGTGTGACACCC
>VXAU01000950.1:21838-36520 GCA_013399695.1 Formicarius rufipectus | reverse complement strand
GGGAGCTCAGGGAGTCGAGGCATCCCCGGGCACGCACCGATCCGCCCTCGGAGCCGCCGCGAGCGCGCACCGTGTCCCGGCCCTCTTGCTGCGGGACTCACCAGCTTCCGCAGCGCTCCCTCGTCCATCCCGAGGAGGCTGTCCTGGGACATCTCGCCTGCTGGGCCCGCTCTGCTGTGGCCGGGGCTCGGCGGCGGCCGAGATAACAAAGTGTTGTCGGGGCGGCGCGACCCCAGGCTCGGTTCCATCGCGCTCCCACCCGGCCCCTCTCGGCTCGCCTCGGCTCGGTTCGGCTCCGCTCCCGCCCGCGCTCCNCAGCCCCGCCTCTTCCCGTCGCCCCGCCCCGCCCCGCCGCCGTCGGCCTCGCCCCGCCCCGCCCGAGCCGGGGTCCCGATGCCCGGCACGTCCCCAGGCCAGTGATCCGAGCCGAGCTGCTGTGCCATGCCCCGGGGCTCCGGGCTCTCTCCCGCCAAGCCGGGGAACTCGGGCTTGGCCCGCCTGCGGTGGCACCCCGCGAAGCGAGTGTATCGCTGCCCGCAGAGCGTCCCCGCGACCAACCCGGACTGGCTTGAGGCCAGGCGCGGGGCACCCTGCCCGTAGAAGCTGCTGCACCCCCGGCTTGCGGGATGCGGGACAGAGAGCCACCAGCACCTGCCGCCCGAGGTGTCCCAGGACAGCCTCCTCGGGATGGACGAGGGAGCGCTGCGGAAGCTATAGCACAGCCCCTTGGGGAGCAGGCACCAACACATCAGAGCTGCTGTATCCCCTGCAGCCCTGATCTCACATGGGAGCAGGTGCATGCACTGGTGCATAGCCAGCTCCCAGCCATCAAGTAGCACAGCTGGCAGCTGCTCTTTTGCCTTCGCAGGGTGGGGGGTACCCCACTGCCAACCTTGCACTGGTGGAGGCACATCAGATTTGTTTCCCAACCCTTCCACCAACAGCAGCACTGGGCCGTGTGGATGCCGGCCTTCCCACAAGGAGCACCCAGCCGCAGAAGCATGCTGAGCTGTGCGGATAAAGCCGCCTTGGGTGCACAGTTCTGAGCACTTGCAGTGGTACTTATCTTGCCTGTGTTCCCACAGGTTCCATTCCCCCAGGCAGTAACTCTGTCACATTCTCACTGACCTACTGCCAAGGGCCAGTGAAGCACCCCTACACAACCCTACACAGCATCCCTGGGGAACCTCTGGGGGTAAGGTGGGCAGTCAATCAGTCAATCACAGTCCTTTATTCTGTGGAGCAAGGAGAGATTTAGAAACCCCTCAGACCAGTGGCTCTGGATCCAGACCTGACTGGGAGGACTATGGGAGACTGTTCACTGCATTGGCATTGGGCAAATGAGGGAGCAATCTCACTGGCTTGCAGCTACCACGGGGTGCTATTGTGTGTTCTGTGCCTGCACAGGGGGTAAATCATCCAGCAGATGGGATGAACCTGCACTAGGGAACAGAGGCCTGGGTGGGCACACAGGTCCTGGAGGCTCCCCCAGCCATGGGACCAGTGCAGCAAGGGGAGGTGGGGCAAGAGTCCTTTGGGTTCCCTTTGGAGATGCTAAACACAATGTCAAATACCAGTGATGGAATTTTATTGTGCAAGCACAATGTCTGGAACTGATCTGGACACCTGTCTGACTCAGGGGTGGGATGATGTAGACAAAGGTAGAGACCTGACTGTAGTGGCAGGCAGGGAGAACTCAAACTCCTTTGGGGCATGGCCCTTCCCCTGGCCATAGTAGCAGAGTGCAGGGCAGGCATTGCCCTGCTGTCCTGGCAGTACAGATTCATTGGCAGTGCAGGGCTGCACAGGTTGTTGGAGCCTGACAGCAAGCGGAGGAGTATCCTGGGATGCCTTTCCTTCCTTCTGGAACTTTCACAGCCTCATACCTCCTCTCCTGGGGACTTCTGACACCCACAGACCTGTGTCCATCCCACCATCCCTGCATCCAACACTGTGATTGCTATCGAAGTCATAACTTGCCTGAACTTCACTGGCCTCATTCCCAGAGGAAGCCAGGGAGGGAGGACCTGTCACCCTGGGAAGATGCTTAGCCCAGGTACCCACTCCTGGCTGACAAAAGCAACTGGATGAGCTCTGGGAGGAAGAAGAGGAGAGAGAGGATGATAGTTCTTGGCTTCACTGCACTGTGCTGTTCGCCCATGACCCGCACATGTGAAGCCTGATGCCACCACTCTTCTGTGTGCCAACACTAGAGCAGCTCCCATAGACCACCATGCTATTACCAACAGTGACACCATGGTGGCCAAGGTTTGGAGCTCTTAGATCTGTTTCCCTGGGCAACCCATGGCAGAGAACCCTGGTAGTTCCTAGCTCCCTGGGGCTGCAGGGAAATTGGTCTCTTCGTGCCTCCTCCTTCGCTGGGGTTTTGCAGTCTTGCATATGAGGATGTGCCAAGATCCTCCTGGACAGTTGGTCCCTGGGCATTATGCAACTTAGTGCAGAGGTTGGCATGAAGACAGGCCAGAGCAGCACGACCTGGGGTGGATGCAGGGCTGTCCATTCTCAGAGATGAGGCAGGACAAGGGATGGGTGAAGAGCTCCCCTAGGGTGTGGATGGAGGCTGGGCAAGGCAGAGTGGCCAGGGTGATGCACAGGAAGGTGTCAGTGAAGCAGTGAGACACACAGCACAGCCAGATGTGGGAAGGCAGCAGCATGGCAGCTCTGCTGCAGCCAGACCAGCCACAGGGACCATCTGCCTGCACAGTAGTGCCACTTGCTAAAGATAGGAAACTTTTGCACAAACACGTCTCAATTTCTCAGGCATGAATCACCTCCTTCTTGAAGCCAGGGCAGGATCAGGTGTGATAGATTCCTGACTGCTGACAAGGGCACTGAGTAGCGTCCTGACTGCTCTGGGCATGCTGCATCACCAAAGATAGGAAGGAGCTGTGTGACAAGGAAGGTCCCACTTTCAGGATGCCACATTGCTCAAGGAGGAGCAGTGCTGCTGCCAGAATTGAGGATTCCAGTTGTCATACCTGGCTGGAGACCAGCATGCAGAAAACACAGACTGCTTCCTTATGAACTAGAAGCAAGGTGAGGATCTTACAGGTTGGATCTCTGCTGTGCCCCTCCACCTGTATATAGCAAGAAAATGAGCAGGTCTGTCCATCTATCTCCAGGCTCTAGTTTGTCACTCATGCTGAAGTGTGGGTGCCCCAGCTGAGGGCCAGGTGCGTGTGACAGTGGCCACAGCATACACACACTGGGGATCAGGGCACAGCCACTCCTTGCTGTGCCAGGGGCTGAACTGCACTGTGCCATGCTGGCACAGGAGCTATGCTGGCAAGTAGCTGGGAGCTCAGTCTGCACAGGGCATGCACTTGCACTCCTGGTGGAGCCTCTCCAAAGGATAGATCTGCATATGAGGTGTTGGGTCAGCACCCTCTGTGCCCATGCCCACTCCAGTCCAGCTCACCTCTTGCTGCAGCACTGTAGCACTGGGCACTGAGCTCCTGCCCTACCACAGCCTTGGCTGGCAAGAGTTAAGCTCCAGAAAAGTGAATTCATTTCCCTCTGCTCACCTTTGTCCCCTTTCCTGTGTAGAGTTCCCCAGGGATCCTGTGAAACAAGCACAATCTGTGCCACTGCCTGCCCTGCCACAGGAGCCAGCAATGGTGATTGTGTGAACTCCTCTGCCAGTCTGTCCTGTGGCAGTATATCCACCACAGGAGCCTGGATCTGCTTCAGCTGCAGTGTCTCTCACACTGTTCCTCCCTGGGCACCTCTTGGCCATGAATCCACCTTGCCTGTGCTTCCAGCAAGGAGCAGAGGGGGAAGCACAGTCAGCACCCAGCACAAAGCATACTGACCCATAGTGCTGTGCTCTGCAGCTGGAGCAGTGTTAGGAACCAGGTCCTAGGGGACAACGGCTCCTGGCCACCTCAGAAGCTCCACCTGGAGCTGGAGAGAAGTATGTTGGAGCTTTCAGAGCAGAGGGAGGCTTCAGCTCAGCTGCAGCTCTGGAAGCTCACACAGAATCCTGGCTGTGTGTGACAACAAGGAGGCTGCTTCAGTTATTTCCACAGACAGGACATTCCTGAGAGGTGACCTGACAGCACTGCCCCTTTCCTGCCCTTCCAATTTCTTTGTCACAGTGATTGAACACAACTGTTTTTTCCCTTTTTAAGACACCTCTAGAGCCTATTAATCACAATGTTGAGATCTGCTCTGGCCAAGAAAGGGTGGGTTTGGGAAAAGGATAGCAGGAAAGATGTCATTCCTCATGACTTACTCCTAAAACCCAGGCTTCAGACATCTCCCAGACTGGAGAAGAGAAGGCTCTGGGAAGACCTCATTGCATCCTTCCAGTACTTAAAGGGGGCAAATAATGATAGGACAAGGGAGAGGAATGAGATGAGCTTGATGTCCCTTCCAGCTGAACTACTCTGTGGTTCTGTGAAACATGCCAGGTCTTCCAGGGCTTTCCCAGAAGACCAAAGTAGCCATCTGCATCTCCAAGGACCCTGTCTGTCAGTTAGGGGTTTTGGCTACAAGAATGCTGGGGAGCAGCCAAATAATTGGTTATCAGACTGCCCTAAAAAATGGCTTCATTCAAAAGCTGTGTCGCAAGAGCAGGATGACTCTTCTTGCAGGGCTGGATTTGGGGAATGTCCTTCAGGTCACTGAGACTAGAAAGACCAAAGTGGCACTGCTGTGCCACGTGCAAGGCCAAACAGTCCTGGTCAGAGGTGACCAAACCCCTGGGCTGCCTAGGTCCCCTCTGGAGCTTCATGCCAAGGCAAACAGACCACTCATCCTGGAGCTGCAACACTGCCTGCACGGAGGGAGACGCAGACCGAAATGCAGGGTCCAGCACAACACACACTTGCAGGCTGGCTGCAGGCAGCCCTGGCTAGGCGGACAGCTTCTTGTCCTGCACTGGGAAACTAGGGACAAATCTGCCTCAGCACTTAGAGGTTGCTCTCTTGTGGGTCCTTGGCAGCATGGAAACAGCATCACAGGGACCAGTGCCACATGGGTCCAAGAAGCCTGGAAGATGTAATGGTACCGAGCACCTGTACAAGACCAGATCTAGCATTTGTCAATAAGCAACTTCATGTGCTCACAAAGGGCAGTTGGTTGGGTGTGCTGCCACAAGTGGGTCACATTCTGCCACTTGGTGCCAGGCCTGGTTGTGTGTCACACCTCTGGGCTTCCTGCAGCCTGCAGTCAGTGATGGCTGACCCACACTCCAGGATCATCACATCCTTACAGATCAAGAGGATGAGCCTTGACCGCTCTGGTTGCCTCTGCACCTGTTCTAGGCAGGTGCCCTTCTGTCCCATTCACCATGTGAACTATTTCAAGATCAGGCTTGTTTCTGAACATATTTTCTCGTTATATTCCCTTGATTCTCCACTGGGACAGTCATAAGGAATTAAAAAAACTTGGTGAAATATTCCTGAGTGTGTTCTTCAGGGCTGCTCCTCCCCAGGACCGGCTCTCCCTTTGCCCACAGCTCCATGATAATATCTTCTTGCACTACCTGAGTCTTGCAGGCTCACCATGAGGAGATATTTCTTGACAATGCCACACCTTCTGAGTGCAAAACATCAAATGTTTTCCTATGTGTAGTAAGTATCACTAGTTACTGTTCTTTTCCATTACTTTTATAGCTGTTCATAGACTTTTCTCTGATGCAGAGCTGGCTGGACTACCAACATCCTCCTTCTATTCTCTCCTTGCTTTGCACAAGCTCAGATATGAAAAATGTAGACTGGAGACCATCTGTGTAGTCTCACACCAGAGTTGGCTTTGTTTCTTCTTGTCTTCTTGTCTAGACGGCTTATGTGAGAAAGAACTGAACAGTCGCATGGTCAGGAGTCTTCCCTGCCCAGCTGTGACTCTGCCAAATGTTATACTGGACTCCTAACCCTTGCTGCTATGCCTAGTACACTGCAGGCAGCCTGAGCTGTTCCATTAAAATGCCCTGTCCACAAAGAATGAGATTGCTAGCACTCCATTCAGCATTTCATATGTGGTCTCCAATTCACTTTGAAGATGGAAGATTAATTTATCCACTGCAAAGCCAGTACAAATAGGTCCTTACCCTGCAGCAAATGCTCCCACAAACATCCCGTGTTGCTTTACTGACTACCTGTGACATACTTTCCTACTTTTCCCTTTTCTGGAGGTAAAGTCCCTACTTCAGTAACTGAACTGGGGTCACCTGCAGCTCCAGCATGTGTGGATGTCACAAACCAGCATTTTGCTCCTTGTGACCCAGTTACAGCTGACAGCTGCACCCTGATCCAGCTATTGCTTTTCATGATACTCCTTGTCCCTCCTCAGGGGTATGATAACATACACAGAAATCTTACAATAACCTTTCACAAAAACTCTGACATTTCTCACAAGTCATGCCCACATTTGAGGGCCCCTCGTGCTGTGTCTGATCTCTTGAGAAGCTGCTCTGTCTGCGCCCCAAACCATGCCCCATTCCTGTCCCCACTCCAGCAGCTGTGATGCAGGACACAGCAAACAGCTGTCACAAAGTAAAACCCCCTGATCCCCTTGCAGAATTTATATTTCATTCTTACACACCCACATACCTTTGCCAACCTGCAAATCAGCAGTTTGTTGCTACAACACTCCTTCTCTGTTCCCATTACCTGCTGTTTCCTGGTTCCAGGTACACATGATAAAGTGAACCAGGAGAATGATGAAGGATATCAGCAACATCCATTGAGACCATAAAAATGGATCAATGTCTCCAGCTGATGTTACAAAAACTCCTCACAATTCGTAAGATGCTCCTGCTGAGACTTGCCAACCCACCTCGTGAATACACAGCGGGTACTGCCAAACTGGTCACGGAGGAAACACCACAGAACACACACTTCTATAACTGCCAAACTATAGTTCAGGTCCTGCTGGAAGCAAAAAAAAGCAGGCAGCTAACACATGCAATGGGCACCATTGCTCCAAGTTCCCATAATAACCACATTCCATGCCTAGCCTGGTGGCTCAGAGAAAGACATGACCCCTCAGAGGCAGCAGGGACCTCCATCTGGTCCAAAACTCATCAGCTACAGCTCAACACCAAGCTGTGGTGGCTCCCAGCTGAACATGCTTCCCTGGGCAGAGCTTGCACCAACATGCTGCATGCTGTTGCTCCTACCCCTGAATCCTATGGCCTCCAGTCCCTGCATTTTATTTCTTGTTTCAAGGAACTGCTTGCTCAAGAGACATCCACCTCCTATCAGTTATTGGCATCCAAAAAGCAAGTTGTGTGTCACCTGTCTGCATACCTGGGAGCTAGTGCCTGTTTATTCCAACAGTCAAAGCCCAGCAGGCTGACCCCAGCTCTGCCACAAGACTTGGGAGAGTAGGGCCAGCCCCTTGTTTGCTATGATGGCAGTCCTGCCAAGATGTGGCCCTCAGTGGAGGCTCACGCTCCTCTCTGCCTGGTGGATCTCCAGATTGTGAACACAGTAGACATCTGTGAATACTGCTGAGTCCAGGGTGCAGGGCAGGACACTTCTCCACAGCAGGGACCACATCGTGGGCCTGAAATCCTTTCAGCACTATGAAACTGGTGACACCTTTGGCATCCAGAAAGAAGCCAAGCTGCTTTAGAAGCAGAGGCTTCAGAGAGGCTCAGGGAGAAGCTGGCAGGGATGAGCCCCAGATGTGGCACACAGCCCACACTGCCTGCTCCCCACCACACTGTGTACTCCGGGGGCCCCACAAGCTCTGAGATTGCATGGCTGCGGTTGCAAGGGCTTCCCCTTCCTGGCAAGTGCCCCCTTCCCTGCACAGCTGATGCAAAGGGGCAGGGAGGCTTGTCTTCTTCCACCAAATCGTTTCATTCTTTTGCCATGTGTGTTCTTCCATATTCCTCATTCTCAGTGGATAACTCTGTCAGATGAAAAGCTTTCTCCAGGATTCACCAAGGATAGATTGTCTTTTCTCCCCATTCCTATATCAGTAGTTGGATTAAGACCTTATTTACACATAAACAGAGGGCAGAGTGGAGGCAAGTCCTTGTCATGGCAAAAACCTGAACCACATAGTCAGCAAAGAATCAGATCTCTCTGAGGTGGGGGAAGGAAGTACTGTCTTAAAGCAAAATATTTAGATTCTCTAGAATACTGACCAATTACAGTATTTTTCTTCAAATAAAACATTTATAAGAACACTGAAATAAATATTTGAGAACACTATATACTAAGACCATGAGTCACCTCTAATGAAAAAGTGTTCCCTCATTTTTTAGACAGCTTTCCTGTGTAGGGTTTATAGTTGGAAAGATTTCTGGCAGCACTGAGGTGCACTGACAGGTCTGGTGTCTTGTGTCACCTGGAAATACAGCGGTCTCCTCCTGGTCCTGGCAAGCATCACCTCCCACTTTGAAACAAATGCCTGAGTGTTGGAGTGTAAGATGTCCGGCTGTGACTTCATTGACCCTGGCAGCAGCTTGGGGAAGGGTCTGTGGGCAGCTCTTCCTGGGAGGAGGGAGAACACTCTTTGTGACATTCCTCCTTCTTTCAGTCCTTCTCTATGGAGGACTACAGAGAGATGTGGACACAAATGAGATTCCTTAGAAGGCCTTTTTCTGAGACTCTGACGAACTGAGATGCTAATTTAAGCCACATTTACTGCTTCATATCAAGTGACTTGTTCAGTGGCACTGGGGGCCACATCACACCACTCTGGCTGAAGCAGCAAGACAAACCCCCTCATATGGCCACAACAGTTTTCATACCCTGCTCCTGACTGCACCGAGGTGATGCCGACCCCTGCCCTGAACTGCCCCATACACACGCTTTGCCCTCTATTTTGTCCCCATTTCCCCCTGCCATATGAACAACCTAATGTAGTTCTTTCCCTCAGGCTCAAGTTTTGCTGATTTTCCATCCTTGTCCAGTGATTACAGCCGTGGTGAGTGATTGCAGTCTGGCAGCACTGCCAACACTCTCTCTCACCATTTTGTCTATTCTTGCTGTTTCCTCAGTCCCAGGTCAGGGCTAGCCCCTCTTTGGCCTGGCAGTCACCACTCCACTTAACCTCAGCCCTGGGCCAGACACCTGCCTGCAATTTTTAACTATTGTTATTAACGCTAATATTTTTCTGGATTTCAGGCACTACCACAGCTGCTGCATGCTATCCCACGTCTGTAGGAAGCATACCATCACCACACTCCTTATGAGCCTACAGATAATTTACTCTTCCTTATGTCAGGTTAGGTGGGGAGGGCATAGAGAAACAGTTTGGGAGAAGCACACAGGCAAAGCCATTTTTACCAAACAAAGCACTTTGTATTTTTAAAATATTTAGGTTCACATGAGAAAAGAATGTACTATGCTGATCACTAGTGCAGGACAAAAGGAGCGGAGCTCAGGATGTATTGAACAAGCATGGTGACATTTCCACACATCCTCCAAACTGGTGGGATTAAAGTATGGATGAGGACTGGTCAAACATTCAGAAGAGGATCCAACTGTGCTGATAAACCTTTCCTGAGTTTGTTTCTCTTAATGAAGATAACCATGTTTGGATGAAAGATATGAGTGATGAAAAGAAATAACTTGAGGGTGAAGCTGCCAAAAAAACCACCACTGCCCCACATATTAATTTTCTTTGGCCTTCCAAGAACCTCCAGGCTTCCTGACAGTCTCGGTTCAGGCTAGGGACAATCTCTGGAGCTGTGTACTGACAGAGTGCTGGCAGCTTTTTGCTATGGTACTTTTGCTCCTCACACCACCTCTTGACTGCCAGACTGATCAGCTTCTGGCAAACCACCACATGCCAGGGAAGATGTTATGCATCTGTGAAGTTCCCCTCACTCTCTCTCACCAAGGTAGTCAGGCCTTTGCACTGTGAGCTTTCTGTAAGGCAGGAAGGCAGTCCAGGGTTCCAGGACACCTTGTACCTGTCTAGAGCTAAAGCAAGAGGAGATGAATGTCTTCAGAGATGCTAAAAGACATTTGACACAAGGTGGCATTCCCAGCACACGATGGGGGAGCAGTTGTGTATCACCACTGTTGATGTTTTGATGGGAAGGACCTGCAGAGTATTGCTTCCACCCCACCACCCCCAAGCAAGCCCTGCGCCTGATGTGGTGAAACAGCTGTTCGTCTCGTCATTTGTATCATGGGTCAATCTACTTGGATGCTGTTTCCATGAGGCACCCAAGAAGTTTCCACAAACTTTTCACTACAAGATCATGGTTTTGGTTGCTTTCAAGTTGCCAAACTGAAACTACTTGAACTGCCTGTGTCAGGCATATCCATTAGGCTGGGATAAACAGACAGTCTGAAGTAGACCAAACCCACAGATAACACATTCCACACAATTCAAATAATGAGACAGGGAAAATTATTTACTCATGACAAGAATTAATTGTACTAGTTAGTCACCTTGTTAAGAAGCCTGCACACCTTTGCATGTTGGTTGAAACCACTAAAAATGTCATGCAGTTACAGTTCCAAGCGGCAAGCATCTGGGCTTGTGTCCTTTTCAGCACCCCCATGGAAAATGATCCAACCTGGTCTGGACAGATGTGGCTACAAACACAAGAAATAGGGCTTGACTTCAGGGCTTGTGTTCCTGCATTGTATTGAGTCGACATGGAGATGCAACTCATGCCCAAGAAAAGGCAGAATGCTTTGATGAATAATGCAGACTCCTCTGTGTGAGTGACTGGCAAGCTCTGTTTAAAGAACACTCACACTGTTTGGAGGCAGCAGTATTTCATGACAGAAGTTCCCATTCTGCACAGGTAGATAATCAGGACTCATCATGCAACAGAGCCAGGGTGTAGCAAAATATGAAGGAACAAATGAAAAAGTTCAAGAAACATGATGTTTTTACAGCCCATTAGAGGAAGGTGCTTTGAAACCCATTCCAGAAACTCAGGGCAATGGAAAAGAGATCCATGTCACTTCAGTTACTGAGACCTGTAATTGCACCCAAACTTCTTCAGAGAAGTACCAAGGTGAACACTCAGTAGAACACCACTGACCTAGAACTTCAGCAAAGGACCTTGCACCCAAAGACAATGCCATTTTTTCCTTCCAGAAAAATAAAGGATAAAAGAAGGACCAGTAAACCCCTGAGGATTACTAGTGGTCTCTCAGATTTATTTTTCACTGTCTGCAGATTATTTCACTCTAACAGTGAAAACTTCATTTCTACAATGCAAAGATGTGCATAAACACAGAATAAAGACACAAACAGTTAACTCAGGAGATCTTATGTGAATATGTGGAAATTATACTTTGCTGTACTCATAGCACTGTTCTGGTGCAGAACCTAGTACTTGCCATTATGGCAACTCACGCATTGAGTACTGGCTTGGAAATCTAGTTCATTAAAAAACAGGGGAGACAAAGAATAATTGTTGGCTCAAGGCCCACACAGGTGTAGAAGCAGTTACTTTCAACTTGCAGAACTATTCAACGATCTCAAGTTGTGGCCTGGACTTAGTGAAAAGAGGCTTAGCAAAACATCATGCCAGGGTAAGGATCCAGCCAACACCACATGGGACTGCACAGAAACTCTCACACCACAGCCTAGAAACACAGATTTTGACAAGTGTGGAAGCAAGACTAGTTTTACAAGGGGATTTATGGATTATTTCAGAATAGGAAACTCAGCCTTAGGGTTAAAGGAAGAGCAGTACAGTTTGTCCTAAGCTCCACATGTTCAGGCTGGACAAATCACCAACCCACAGGTCATTTATCAGGAAAGTTATTTGCACCAGAGCAAACCACTGCTTTCTGCTACACTGAGAGCCTTCAAGGGTGAGGGTGTACTGCCTGTGACACCTGAGCAGCCAGACTTGTTTTGCCCATTATTGTAAGAGATTTTGCAGGGATATTGCTAATATGCTAAATGTATAGATACACATAACAGATATTGCAGAGATCCTTGAGCTGAACAGAGCACAAGGTAATAAAACAAAAACAGAAGAAAAAAAAAAAGGAACAGGTGGTGGCAACAAAAGAAAAAGAAAGGGAAGTTACCTGTCATTATCAGTATAACTGAAAGATCTACAACTATTTAAACAAAGCTTGGGGAGAGAGTTTTCAAGATAAAAGTGCTGCCCCAGAAGAGGATAAATGTGAATATGCAGTGGTAAGACTTCCATCTCCAAAGTATTGAGGAATTCAGCAGTTTGCAGCAGCAGTACATAGGCCAAACAAGCCTATTATCTCTCCATCCCCAGCCAGAGAAGCTCCTACCAAAGAATAGCTCTGCCATGGCCAAGGCAGAGCTGTGGTGTGATCCAAATGCTGC
This sequence comes from Formicarius rufipectus, assembly GCA_013399695.1. Lineage (NCBI taxonomy): Eukaryota > Metazoa > Chordata > Aves > Passeriformes > Formicariidae > Formicarius > Formicarius rufipectus. The sequence goes on along the minus strand of VXAU01000950.1, from coordinate 24,253 downwards.
TTTGCAAAAGGTAAATTCATTTCATTACCTCTTGGGACAAAGTCTCGCAGTTCATAGAGCCAGCAAACAAAATCCTTTCTAGACATGGGCAAAAGAGACCAAAGAGCAGAAGTTAGTAGCATGTCTAAAACCTCTTGCAGAATGGCTATGGAAAGAATTTTCGTTTCACTTCTGTCAAAGAAAATGAAAAAGACATGGAATTCACCACTACCAAATGGCAGGAAAATGAGCTATTTCCTTCCTGGGACTCGCCACATGAAACGGAACTGCCAAGCACTGGTCTCCTCCCAAGAGGCAGATGAAAAAGTCTGGCATCCAGCCAGCCCACTCTCAGAACAGGTTAGATTCCAAGGAGCAACAAGGTGTCCAACTGCTCTGTTCCACAGCACTGCAGTACTAGGATGATGTCAACTTCTCCAATGTCAGGAAAAGAACACTTGTTTCCCCCGAAGGTAAGATGATGAGACAAAGTTCCTGCTACGAACAGAGATGCTTAGAGTACCTAAGAGGACAAGGCTGACGAGATGTGCAAGTTCAGGTTCATGTCCCTTGGGAACACGTATCTGGATAGCTACTTGCCCTTACACTGATGGGATTTATATTGCTTTTGAACATCACTGCTTATACTGAATGTAACATGACAAAGTAAAAGCTGAGCACAACAGATGATGCTACAATCTTTAAATGACTCATGCTGATTATTGTCATAAACCTAATGACACCTAAGCAGAGTTTTTGGAGTAGTTTTCCTAATTCTTTCATGCGGTTCTAATATCCTGCTGTGCACAGCGTTATAGAGATAAAGCCTAAAAGAGTCACTGCACAGTGATTTTTTTTGATGCTTACACAAGGACACATGGAGCAATTCCCATCAGCTGGATGGACGTGACTTGCTGGCCCGAAAGAATCTTTAGATTATGAACAGGTTGAACTGAGGATGAACACTAAATGCCGTACTGGGAAGTGAAGTTCTCAGTCCAAGGCTGCAGATTTGTCAGCTCACACTCACACACTGCTGGGGATGGGGGGCAAAAATCTCAATTACGAAGCTCAGGTTTTAGCCATTCACCAATCACAATTAACAGATTAAAATTTAACTTTTCACCACCTAACTCAGATACCACAGAATCACTGAATGGTTTGGATTGGAAGGACCTTAAGGCTCATCTTGTTCCACACCTTGCCATGGACAGAGAAATCTTCCACTAGATGAGGTTGCTCCAAGCCCTGTCCAACCTGACCTTGAACACTCCCAGGGGAGAATGTCTTCCTAATATTTAATCTTATCTACTCTCCTTCAGTTTAAAGCCATTCCTGCTTGTCCAAAGTCCTTCTCCAGCTCCCCTGGAGTCCCTGCAGGCAGTGAAAGGCTGCACTAATGTCACCCTGGATTCTTCTCTTCCCCAGGCTGAATAATCCCAACTCCTATAGCGTTTTTTTTTTTCTCCTGATGGATTAGATTTTCTATTTGAAAATCTTCACATAAAATTAAAGTGCTTCTTTCTTTTATGAAACATTTCTCTATCCCCATTGATGTCCTATAAAGAATCAAATAATGTTTATTCTTTTTAAATCTGCAACTTTGTTTCATTCTTGCCAGATATTCTTCAAGAAGGAATACACCACATCAATTTCTGTACAGACTGAATTCCTTCAGATTTTGGATCTTCAGTTCAGATTCCTATTATCCAAAACTCAGCAGCCACAGCCATGCTGTTTCAGTGTCAATTTCAGGAGGAGAACTGTGTTTTTCCATTGGGCAACTCAGGTGTTCAGCAAAGTATTCTGGGCCTTCAGGCCTCCTGGTTTGGGGAGACAAGATGTGTCCAGGACACAGGAAGGACAGCTCCTGAGCTCAATCCCCTCGCATTTCAAAATGAAAGAAAAGCACAGGACTTAAGTAAGAATGACTTTATATACTGTATATAATAATGTTTTTTAGTAAGTACGGGCACGTTCAGGCGCTTCTTCTCAGTGACTTCCCAGAGCGCTCACCAGAACTGAAGGACCGGCACCCGCCAAGCTCCGCGCGGAGCCTCTGGAGGGGTTCAGAGGCGGGATCCTTCTATTCAGCTGCGTCCCGGACCCGCTCCCGCCGTCCGGGGTCGAGTGGCCTCCCCTGCTCCGCTCCAGCACCCTGCAGTCACGGTCAGCTTCTGCATCCCGATTCCCCACCGAACCCGCCTCAGGGCCGGGTGTGATACCCTCTGCCGGGTGGCCTCACGGCGTGGCCTCCGGCCCAGCCCTCCCGGAGACGCCGCGGCAGCCGCTCCCGAGACGGTGAGGCATCGGGCACCGCCAGGGGCAGGAGTGTGGTGCGGGTGTTCCGCGGTGCGGAGGGCTCGGGTGGGGCAGGGGTGGTCTCGGGGGGTCCCGGAGCGGCCGCGCGCGCTCACCGCTCGCCACTCACCGTTT
>VXAU01000950.1:0-21819 GCA_013399695.1 Formicarius rufipectus | reverse complement strand
TCCCACGCGAGGCCGGGTTGGGGGCACCGGGCGCGGCCGAGACAAAGCGGGGCCGGGCTGGGCCGGGCAGGGTAGAGTGGGGTTTGCGGGAGCTGCCTTGGGGTAGTGTGGCGGAGCGGGTCGCGGCACGGCGCCTCATCTCACTTTGCTTTACTTTGCCTCACCACATCTCACATTACCTCACAGCGTCAGCTGCCTTGTGGGGGCTGTGACCGGCAGGGTGCGGGCGGGGAGGCCTCGAGGCGCGCGGAGCCGCCGGCGCACGCGGCGCGGATCCGAGCCCGGTCCCGGTGGCGGGCGCGGCCGCCACGATGTCCCTGGGCAATTACAACAGCCTGAACAGAGCCCAGCTTACCTTCGAGTACCTGCACACCAACTCGTGAGTACTGGCTGCGGCGGGGCGGGCCCGCGACACCTGGCCCGCTTGGGGCGACGGGTCAGCGTGGTGCGCCCGGCCGAAGCCGCGTGGGCTGACGGGACAGAGTGGCCCCCCTGCCTCTGGCCTGGGCGCCTCGTAGTCCTTCCAGGCCTGGCTGTCTAACCCCAGGCAAGTCTGTGGGTCATGGAGAGCCAGTGTGTGGGGATGGTAGGCCTAGGGGGAACTGAGGGGCCCCTTGGGCAGTCAGATCCCCGTGGCTGTGCCTCCAAGGACCAGGGCAAGCACTGCCATGCCAGCTGCCATCCCGCTGAGGCATTTGGCTGCACGTGTGGCTGGATGTGTTGTGCCGGTTTATTTTCAATGGGAACATAACAGTCTTCTTCCAGTCAGATTTTTGCATGTCACCAATGAATCCCCCAAAATAACACATACTGAGAAGAGGCAAAGCTTTCATTTAAAATGAGTTTCTTCTGAGTACATGGCTAGAAAATGGGAAGCACCACCATTAAGCAGGGCTTAGCGGGGTCGGGCACCTGTTGAGACCTGCCTACTGCTCCTAAGCCTTGTAGTTACCACTTAGTGGGGCCCAAACTGCCCTGGAAGAACAATGTGGAACCACACTTAACATTGCTTCATTTTAATCAGTTGATCGCTGGCCTAAGATCGTCTGCTGATATTCTGTGGAAGAGTTGACTCTTAGTGTTATTCATCGATAGAAGAAGAAATGAAGTGCAAGTTTATCTTTTTGTTTCTCTTTTTGATGTGAAGGACCACAGTGGTTTGCAGCAGTCTAAATATTGTATGGAAACATGAGTAACTCGATTTCAAAGTAGATCTGTCTGATTCTGTCAGCAGCAAGATATGTCTGCAAGAGCAGCTAAGACTAATCTCAGTTGTGTATGCTGAGAGCATTGTGATCAGTTTCTTTTCAGGATCAGAAAAATAATGGGCTTTTGCGCAGGAGAATAAACCTAATAACAGCTCCATGTCACCTGTGGGTCCATGTCCTGTGGCTTTGATCTCTGGCCCAGCTCATAGCAAGTGCATGTTGAGTGAACATCTTGTGCTGGAAAGTGGGCAATACTGAGTCATGTACCAGCCTGAAGATGGACAATACTGAGTCATGCTAGTGCTGTTGATCTGAAATTCTGATTTTCAGCTGCAGAGGACAATCTTTTCTATGGATTAGAAGACCATATGGCAGAGCTCAGGCAGCAGTTTGTTTGCCTTCAGAATCCAGAACTTTGTCTGTCTTTGCAAGGAGATAACATCTGTGCTGCAGAAAAGACTGAGGTGTTGCTCAAGTATATTAAAGCTACTTCATGTTGCCATCAGGTTTATGCTGCTGATCTGCTTAGAGTGTGCTGTATGTCTACAGTGTGACCAAATTGTTGGGAGGACCTGGAAGCTAATTCTTGGATATTCCAAAGACAGGTCTTCTTGTCTATCATGGGCAAAGAGCCTTCTGAGATTATGGGAATCAGTGCTTCCCTAAGAATGGGAATGGAAACAATGGAAGTCACTTTAAAAACAATGAAAACCCCAAACTAACCCATGATGAACAACCTTCCTGCACCTCCAATAAAAAAAATGACATAAAAGAGAACCAATCCCCAAAGCAGCCCAAGATCGGCCCTAGTTTTCATAGAGGAGACTGGTCTTTTGGTCTTTCCTCTCTTGCCAAGGAAGACCATCCCATCTCAGATAAATTCAAGTTCAATTCTAAAAGTGTTCTAATAGTCAAGAAGGGAAGAGGTAGAAGTTCTTTAAATTGCAGTTGAAGACCAACTGTTTAGCTGTTAGGGTGCAGGAGGAAACCATGACTTTTTTTTCTCCTTTTTTAAGACCTTCTTTAGGAGAAGTTTTGGTATGTCTAACTCAGAACACTCAGTCTGAAGTGCTTTACATGAAACAGTTGATCTGGTCCCTGAATTTAAGGATTTGCAGCAGATCTTTCCAATAGCTCTTAATACTTCCATATCTGATGGCAAGTTTCACAATATGTACATGAATCATTTCAGTTGCCTTTTTTAGAATAAAAACATCCCTGTCCTTTTCCCAGCCCTTTATTTGATGAATAGTTGAGTGGGGACAGACTCTTTAGTTCGTCCTGTACCAGAGGGACAGAAGATAATAGTTTTAAACTGGAAGAGTGACCATTTAGACTAGATAGAAGGAAGAAGTTCTCCCCTGTGAGGGGGGGTGAGGCATTGGCACAGGTTGCCCAGAAAAGCTGTGGCTGCCTTGTCCCTGGAAGTGTTCAAGGCCAGGCTGGACAGGGCTTGGAGCAACCTGGTCTAACAAAACATGTCTCTGCCTATGGCAGGGGTGTTGGACTAGATGACCTTTAAAGATCTTTCCCAACCCTTATGATTCTATGTTCTTTTATGATTCAAAGTCCTTTTGGATTGTTTAATGAAAGGCACTGTACATAAACACAAGGAAATTACCTGTGCATTGTTTTTCTGACTTCCTGGAGCCACTGACTTGCCTTCACATTGGTTTGCCTTAAGAGTGAAATGCTCCTTCTTTAAGATACTTGCAAAGTCCTTCATTGGGATGATCCCAAAACCACATTTGAGCCCAAACAACTTGTGTCTGTATATATTGAATATTTGTAATAAAAATTTGAAGTTTGTTAAAAGCTGAATACCTGAAATTGTCTTCTAGCAGTAGGAAGTCTTCAGCTTGTGGTGGACCTTGAGTGATTTTCTGTAACTAGACTTGTTCCATTGAATACAGCTGGAGGGGAAGACAGTCACTCAAATAGAGAGACTTCAAGATGACTGAGTGGTAAACTTGAGGAAAACTAGTGATAATAGACCACAAACATCTCCCCACCATCCAAACTCTGCTTTTTGTGCTTATTTTCCATTCTGGCCTTAGTACAGTACTAAGAGGATAGCTCTTGTTCTTGACACACATGCCAACAAAACCCATTTTCCCAGGCGTGATGTCCTATAGAACAGAAATGGAGTCTTATGTCTCTCATTAGGAATTAGGCACTTGTCTGACTCTACAGGGTCCAGAATCAAACTGGGTTCAAACAGGGGTGATTCTGTAAGAACCACTCGCAAAACAACCTTTTCTTCCCATGGAACATTACTCCAAATGATTGTTTATAGAGGTGTTTGGAGCCGATCATCTTCTAGAGCAGTCTGACTTGACCCTTTGTTTCAGTAAATTGGCAGCATGGGTCTCTCCTGTTTGTTTGCTGTCATACCTGTACTCCTGCATGGAGCTGCCTCAAATAGAAATTAGAAGGTGTGGAAAGGTCTGAGCCAGTCTGTATTTGCCAAGATGAGCTGTTGCTGAGACTCTGGATTTTGATAATACTTCCTTCCATGTGTTTTAGCTGTTGTATGACCAGTTATATTTCAAATGCTCTGATCCTGGTGGCTGTTGCATGATGGTGTCCGTCTAACTTACGCTCGGGGATTTCAAGGTTACTTGCAAGCTCTGATAGACTTCACTTTGCCAAGAGCTTGCATCATGTTTTTTAAACTTGTGTTGAAAGTAAAGTAATCCCAAACTTTCTTGGGGAGGTGGAAGAAATTATCATTATTTGATCGTGCTAGATGTGAAGTGTTTCAGGCACTCTTGATTGTAAGACAAGACCATGGGGTTTGTTGAAGATTAGTTGGTTGAATCAGACCAAAGCATTTCATGTGACTTTAGTTAGATACTGACAAGTGTGTTGAATTCATACACTGAACAGAAGATTTTTATAGTGTGTATTTTTGTTAGTGATAAATAGCTGAAGTGAATTTCACTTGCTTGTAGCATGGTTTCCCTTTGCCTTTGTGAGCATGAGAGGTTGCAGTTTTGAGAGATGTTGAAGTTCAGTATAGTGTCGGGCTATGTGGACGTATTTTCTCTTGCCTCTCTTACCATCTGCTGTGTTACCAGCTCTTTTGTTCCAGCGTCTTTCTTTGGAAATCGTTCTTTGTGTTTTATTGGCATCTTTCCGTACTTTAAAGCAATCTTTAAATTGTGGGGTAAAAGCTGCTAATGAAATGTAGTTACTAATGCTGAGGTATCCATTTACTTACGGGTTACTTCCTAAATAAAACTGGGATGTTGATTTGTGAAGCTGAGTAGGTGCTTATAAACTCGAGAGTGCTTGACGTCTGTGATTGTCCCATGCAGCTGCTCTGTCGCAGTCCAGAAGGGAAAGAGGACACGGTCCACACAGGGAAGGGAGTGAACAGGCGTGAACACTTTATTAAGGAGAGCATGGGATACTTACAGGGTTCAGTCGGAGGGTTCTAGAACTTGGGTGGAGTTAGGGGCGGATCACGACAAGAAAGGAAAAAGGAAGGAGGGTTTATAACTTATAAGGAAGAACTGGGGGTGGCTTAGCCTTATAGGGTGGAGCTGCATTGCCCCACTGGCCAGCCAGTAAGGTTTTAGGGGTACATGAACCAATCAGGGGGCTGTAACTGGGGTTCCCAGAACCGATCAGAACATTTGAACATACAGAAGTACTAGAATGGTATTAATTACCTATCTAATACATCTTTTATCCTAACTATAACACTTGAACAGTATAAAAACTTGCAGAAACAGCAGCTCTATGGCAAAGGGTATACAACAGGCGTTTGTGGCACCAGCAGTTTCATCCATAGGTAAAAATTATTCTCTCAGCAGTACCTGACAGGTGTCTCCCCTGACACTGCTCTCTCGCCATCCCAGTGGAATGAGGAGGCAAACTAGTAAAAGGTTAAAACCCATGGCTGAGATAAGAACAGTTCAAAAATTGAAGGAAAGTAAGATACAGTAAAAATAGGAAAAGATTAGAGGAATTAACCCCAGGAAAGTCAAGGGATGCCCAATACAATTCCTCAGTCTCCGCTGACCTTGCCCAGCTCGTCCCCTAGCAGTGATTGGCACCTCCTGACTGGTTCCCCCCAGTTTATACACTTAGCAGGACATTCTGTGGTGGGGAATATCCCTCTCTCTGGTTTGAGTCTGCTGTCCTGGTCATGCTACCTCCCAGCTTCTTGTACAGCTGACTAGCAGAACCTGGGACACTGAAGAGTCCTTGATTTCTGGTACACATGGCTTGGCACCAACCAGAACATTAGCATATCAACATTATTCTCACACTAAATTCAAAACACAACACTATAACAGCTGCTGAGAAGTAAATTAACTTTGTCCCTGCTGAAACCAGGACAGCAAGAAACCCTGCTCAAAGGAAAGAACACCTGGATTACGTTTCTGTAGAAGCTTTCTGGTTGGATACATAGTCTTCCAAACACTATTCCTATCTGTCTTGTCTCTGCATGGGGAAGTGAGAGCTTGCAAAGATGGAAATCTCCATTCCCATGGTTCTAGTGGTAACTTTGAAGGCTGATGTGTTTTACCTCTGACTGGAGCTCTATCGGTGGGTTCAATGTCATGACAATGCAGGTGGATACAAAAGCTCATTTTGTGGTTATTAGTAGTGTGGACTGCTAGATATTTTATGTGTGGAAAGTACCTATGTATCTGCTCTTGGAAAGCTGAAAATTGGAATAAATATCTTCTCTTTGGTCACCTGTTGACCTTTTTGTGTAGTGGTGAGAACAGGTTGGTTGTGAGGGTTTCGTGCAAACTGAAACACATTGATAAAACCAGTTTCTGAGGCTTTGGTCTCTTCATCAAACATCTTAGATGACCAGCAAATTCCAGCTGCTTTTTCTTCAGGCCTTGCAGCTTTGTTAATATTGCGGTCAATATGGCTTATCTAAGTTTTAAATAGTTGTTAGATTTTGAAACCTGATTGCCAGTTTGGGCACTGAGGATACGACATTTGTGTTGGCAGACAATGTATTGTAATTACTTTTATTAGCTCCTTAAGGTTTTCTCAGCATGTATCTTTTAATGTTGAGTCACATAACTAATGGCTTCCAAATGAATGCTGCTTCTAAGAGTTGTCAGTTAAGAGTCTGGAAACTAAACATGGGTCTTGAGATTGTGCTGCACTGGCAGCTGGATTCATGATTTTAGTGTTGAGTTGGGAAGGTGGTGTGGTACAGTGGTGTCAGAAGACTCTGGATTAGCAGCCATTGCAGCTATTGGAAGTCTTCCAGAATCCTGAAGCTTTTTCCTGTCAGAAGTAACTTCTACAATGAGACTGTGTACTTGCGGGAGACTGACCTTGTGCATAATGTTGTCCATGTCTTGCTGCCCAGAGCAGTGGTGGCTACCCCTTACTTGGAAGTGCTTGAGACCAGATTGAATGAGGCTTGGAGCAACCTGGGCTAGTGGAAGGTGTCCTTGCCCATGGCAGGGAGATTGGAACAAAATGAGCATTCTGTGATAACCTCCACCCGTCTGTGTTTACATATAGGCAGTATTAAGTTGCTCTAAGAAGACCTGTCAATGTGGTGAATAAGGATTTCTGTGAATTATTGACTATGTCATGGACTGGTTCATTGGTCCACTGTGTTCTCTGTTGTGTCTGTACCTGCCATATGTTTTAGACCATATTGTGTTGCAGCTTGAGTGCTACCTGGCTGCCTCTGGCAGTAAATAGTCTGCTATCAGCCAGACCCTAGTGTGTAGGCATTTGGTCGGATTGTTTAAAATGTGGTTGAAATTCTTGTTTCTTTAAAGGTCTCTCTTTTTAAGTGTTGCTATAACCCTGCTGTTCTTTGTGTTTCATTGCAGAACCACTCATGAATTCTTGTTTGGTGCCCTTGCTGAACTTGTAGATAATGCTAGGTATGTACCTGAGACTATGTCATTCCCAAGGTAACTTTGGTTAAGATTTAATTCATGTGACTATTAGTTGATCTTGAGCAAATTTCACTTCTAGTAGACTTTACAAAAATTACAAAATAGAAGATGTTGCTGAAATTTTGTATGACTATTTAACTTGCTCCTAAAAAAATTATTCCTGGAAAAATACATTTGATTGAATCCTAGAATGGCTCAGATTGGTAAGAAAATTGATAGAAGACACAAAATAGATATAAGGAAAACAACAGTTTACCTTTTTATGTAAAGAAATTAGAAAAATAAAGATTACTGGAGCTGTGACTCTTGTGATAGTTAAATAATCCTTGATTCATGATATCAAACATGGCAATAGGATGAAAATTAAATCAGAAGGGGAATGCTGAAAGGTAGAGCAAGAACAGTTAAAGGAATTTTGTCATTTGAGGAAACTTTGAAAATTTGTAGGTATTGGGCCACCTGTCTCATGTTTGCATGGGGAATCCATGCTGTAGCTGTGTCCCAAGCCTTGTGTGCTTTTCTATTGTCCTGTATGAATACTTTCAAGAGCCATTATAGAAATATTTTGGGATTGTTTTCTCCCAAACATGCCTTGTCACACTGTAGTTCATGATGTAAGGATCTGAAACTGGGGAATTTCTGTGAAGGAAAATCTCTGTGTAGGGAAACAGTTCTGTGTGGGCTGGTGCTGTGTTCACTGTTGCTACAAAGTAGTGAAAAGTAGAGTCATTGGGGTGGTTTCCCTTTGATCTTTTGGTTCCCCTTTAGCTACAGGGAGGTTGTCTTCTGGGAGAGAGGCAACTGTGCTGAAGGTACAAAAATGAGACAGTGGCTTTGGCGTTTGTCAAGTGGGGTTTTGTTAGGCCATTATAGTTGCACTTATCTGGTCAGCAAACCAAGATTGGTATGAGAGGAGGACAGTAGTGCTGTACGTGCCACACTTTCAAATATAGAGGAAGGTGTGGTGTGTGAAGGGCTTCACTTTGATGGTCTTGTAGTGACACAGTTTCCTGTAACAACCTTGAATGTATTGGGATGGAACTCTTTGTGGAGCTACTAACCCTTTGATAGATAACTTGACTGAAAAACTGTAGGTGTTGTTTGTTCATACAAGAGGGACCTCAAAAGTGTGTGCTTGTTTGATTCCCCTCCCCCAGTGTGACTTCTGTTAAACGCGACTGATACTCCCTGTCACCAGATCTGACTGTGTGCCAGCAATGTCTTGTGCTGGAGTTTATGTACAGTTAGTCAAAAAATAGGACAATATGTCTTTTAATCTTTCAATGCTGCCTGTGGGGCCTCTGTTGACTTTGATCTGTGGAGCCAGTTATTTTGGAAATAAATGCACGTGCCTGGATTTTGGTTTTCATTTCTCTTTGACATTTGAATAACAATTGTGTTTTTCTTGCTTTGTAGAGATGCAGATGCCACAAGAATAGACATTTATAGTGGTAAGTCACTGCTGCTGCCTCCTTGCATGTCAGCAATTAAGTCAGTAGTTAAATTGGATTTAGGCTCTAAATGTGTTTTGTCCCTGATAGAATAAGAGTGAGGGTGTTTATGCCCCAATCCTGAGGTCAGTTTTGGGCCCCTTATGACAAGAAGGACATTGAGGGGCTGAAGCATGTCCAGGGAAGGGCACGGAAGCTGGGGAAGGGTCTGGAGCATGAGTCTGGTGAGAAAGTGCTGAGGGAGTTGGAGTGGCACAGCCTGGAGAAAAGGAGGTTCAGAGAGGACCTTCTTGCTCTGTATAACTCCCTGAGAGGGTGGAGCCAGCTGGGTTTTGGACTCTTCTTCTAGGTAAAAAGTGACAGGAAGAAGAGGAAGTAGCCTCAAGTTGTGCCAGGGCATGTGTAGATTGGGTACTAGGGGAAATTTCTTCACTGAAGGGATGGTCAGAAACTGCCCATGGCAGTGGTGGAGTTGCCCGTATTTAAAAGTTGTGTAGTTGTGGTGCTTAGGGACGTGGTTTTGTGAACTCAGTTTTGTTAGATTTATGCTTGGGCTTGATGATATCCAGGATCTTTTCCAACATAAATAGTTCTATTTTTCTATCATTTCTCCTATGTCCCAGTGCCTGTTGTCTTGCAAAAAGGAGTACCTTTACAAATACCTTGGTGAGCACTTAGGTCAACCTTCACCTGAGGTCAGATGAAGTGAGTTACTGTTTGTCCCAGATGCTTAAGAAACTGACTGTCACAGTACACTCTTGTAGCACATAGTTACATACAGTATAAAGTGCAGGAGAAGTTCTTAGTCATTCTGTAACAAAAATCTGGTGCCCTTTCTTAGCTTAGCCATATTGGTGGTGTGGAAGTCCCATTTGTTGTCTTACTTTTTTTTGTTAACTCTGATCCTGTTTTATGGAACATTTAACTTTTGCTTATGGGGGCAGTGAATAACCCTTTTATTGCAGAGCAACGGGAGGACCTACGAGGTGGATTCATGCTGTGTTTTTTGGATGATGGAACAGGAATGGATTCAAGTAAGTGACAGGAAGATACACTTGGATTTGCAAGCTGAGGTTTCATGTTATAGCTTAAGCTGAATTAACACCTTAGCTCTTTTGACAAGGGTGAGTTCCATGCCTGTGTATGTGTTCCTAACTCTGCGCTGGCTATCTAGCCAAAGGAAGCTAGAAGCTCTCTGCGTTTGCTTTAACATCAGTGAGCAGCACTGTCAACCCACACCACCTTCTTGAGTACTAGTAAATCTTCCTGTGAGTAAGTCTATGGGACCAAAAAGTTGGGCAAAATGGGGAGGTTTTGAAGAAGGGAAGGGAGATGAGTAAATAAGCAACAATCAACATTTTTATTCTGATCCCTCAGTACTTAAGTTCCTCTTGTGATATTGTCATTGTTGAACTGCTCAGCTGCTTGCTTCTCCTCCAGTGGGGTGGTGGAGAGAATTGGAAGGGTAAAAAGTGAGGAAACTAATGGCTTGAGATAAAGACATGTTAATAGGGAAAGCAAAAGCTGTGCCCACAATAAAAGTATACCAAGGAATTCATTCCCCACTTCCCCTGGACAGGCAGGTGTTCAGCCAGCCCCAGGAGAGCAGGGCTCCATCATTTACCTGGAAAGGCAAATGCCGTAACACCAAACATGCTCCCCTTCTTACTTCCCTAACTTTATCTGCTGAGTATTACACCAAGTTTTATGAGGCTTGGAGCAACCTAGTCTAATGAAAGGTGTCCCTGCCTATGACAGAGGAGGTGGAACAAGATGGTCCTCAAAGGTAATTTGTAATCCAAATCATTCTAGGATTTTATGGTATGGTCTGGAATATCCCTTGGGTCAGATGCAGTCAGCCATCCCAGCTTTGTCCCCTCTCAGCTCCTTGTGCACCCCAACCTCTTGTACCCCACAGCCTGCTTTGGTGGTGGAACAGTGTGAGGAGCAGAAGAGGCTTTGATGGTGTGTAAGCTCTGCTCAGCACTAATGAAAGCATTCCTGTATTAGTAACACTCTTTTCAGTACAAATTCAAAACCACAGCCCCATGCAGGCTACTATGGAGAGACTGAATTCTATCCCAACCCAAACCAGTGCAGATGAAAAATATTTCATTCCATTTGTTAGTGCTTTGATACAGAGATTTGTGACCTCCATGAAGGAATTTGTTTGAACTTGTTATCTTCTCTATATTCTTTGGCATACAATTAGGAAGGCTGCACAGATGTTTCAAGAGTACTTTTCTGCCACCGGTGGAACTGAAGGATGCAATAAAGCCCCATCCATAAATAAAGCTCCGAGACTGAACTGTGGCCTTCTTGCGTGCCTTTGTATCATGAAAAAGAAATACAATCTTTTATGCCTGTCTTGAAAACTATGTGTTTGTCTCTGGAAGGTGGCAGGTGTCTGTTCTAATGCTGCTGAGTTTCATGACAGCTTTTATGCTGTTGTTGCTTCCCGTATTGCTAGTTTTGTGACAAAGTGGAGGGAAGAGCTGAAGGCTCAAGTGAACTGTTCCATTAACATGTTCTCTGTGTTACTCTGTCCTGTTGCTGTTTCATTGATCTAGTTCTTTGTTGAACATTTCTAGATTTGTCTGGCAAGCTCTGAAAACAGAAGGATATAATGAGTCAGTCAGCCAGATTTGAGTGCTTTATCTGATGACTCCTAATTAGCAAGCCAAATGACAGCTCCTCATTTCTAAAAAGGAGTGTTTGTCAAATGATTCAAGTTGCATTGAGTACTTGGTGCATTAGCTCTCTCTGCGTTGTGTGGTCTGAAGTTCAAAATACATTTGTACTTAAGCTGCAAACATCTCATACTGTAGTGTCATGAGTTATGAGTTACTTTTCTGGAAGTTCAGACAAGTCTTGCTTGCCCACTATTCTAGCCTGTCCAAGTCTCTATCAAAGCTCTCCCTGTGTGCCCAGTTCACCCCCATCAACAAAGCTGGTGAGGGTGCCTTTGATCCCATCATCCAGATCCTGTTTGGAGATGTTGAACAGCATGGAACACAGCACCAGTCCCCAGAGGCCTCCTCATGACAGGCTGCCAGTCAGAGTGAAAACCATTACTGATCACTTCTGAGTACAATCTGTGAGCCAGTTCCTTTCTTGTCTTGCATACCACCTGTCTGGTCTGTGTTTCCCCAGTTTGTCCAGGAACAGGCTGTGGGAATCTATGTCCAATACTTGGCTAAAGTCCAACCAGGCAGCACACACTGCTCTCTCCAAATGGACAGAAAGTGCTGTCTTGCTGAAGGCAACCGGATCAGTCATCATCTGTGACTTTCCTTGGTTGTTGTTGTTGGCTGGACTTCGCGAACGAAGATCTTGGGATAAGCCTGCGCAATGGATTTTTTAAGTGAGGCACAGGGTGCGCAGAACTGGCCCCACTCCCTTTACTCCTGAGGTTCATCTTGTCACGGCCGAGCAGCTCGGACGGTGACAGCGAGTTCCTCCAGGATTCAAACCAGCCTCCTCAGAGGAGGAGCCGGCTCCACAGGCGGGGGCCTACGGCACTCGGCCAACGCCCGCCGCCTCTCAAGTGTAACATACAAACAGAAAAGCAATAATGTCAGGCTGTTGAGCAATCCTGGGAGCCCACGTGGGTCAGAGCACCAGGGGAAGGCCTTGCCTTGTCCTCTCTGCCACCGAATGACACAAATGTGGCACTGCAGCCACGCCTGTAACACGAGCTGGGGCAGGCCCCAAAAGATGGCAGGGACTTTCATTGGTAAATCTCTGCTGACATACCCTAGTCACCTGTCTCGCCTGGCTTGTAATGCTTTTTTTGAGAGGACTCATTCCATTGCTTTTTTAGAGATTGAAGTAAATATGTTAATTCTTGCTCTTTAAAACTGTATTCTTGAAGTTTGGAAGCTCAAAATAGCTTTTGTTTTACTGGAAACAATTAAGTACTAGTGTCTTGGTTACTTTATTAGATCTTGTATTTTAGTGTTTATCCAAGGCTCACAATAGTGAGGAATGCTGTTTAAATGTAACTGGGATTTTGTCTTGTGTGTGTGGGTAGTGACTCTTGGGGACCATTTTCAGGGGAGTAGTCTACACATTTCTCAGGGGAAAATATCTGTTTAACCTTGTTTAAGGTTAAACCTTAATCTTGAACATTGACATTTCCTCTCCATTTAATAGATTTTGGAAATAAATTGCAAAAACATATATCAAAGTGTCAATCTTTGGCTGTTTTCAGCTATCTCCCCACCAGACTCATGTCTTGTGTTTCTTATGGTGACAGAGAACCTTTGGGCTTCTCCTTTTTCCTGTTCCAAAGAAAGCTTAACTTTGCTTTAGGCTGATTTCCCTCAGGTAGTGAATTAAATTCTTTGTCTCTGGGATATCTTTTGAGGATGCTGTTGAGTCCACTGCAAGTACTCTACCTGATATGAATGTAGCAGATGAATTTGTGGAGAAGGCAGGAAGGATAATTTTCTCTGCTCAGATTGGGACCTTTTAGTGTATTGTCATCTGGAGAACTTTGAGATATAAGAAGACTTTCCTCAAAGGGTGAAGCCAGGAACACTCAGGAACTAACTAGACAACTCCATCCACCAGTTCCTTCATCCTGGGTGTCTGATGATCCTTATGGAGAATTGTTTTATATGTGCCCTTGATTTCTGGGGCTCTGAAGATCAAATATGCTATCTTAAACGAATTTCTCCAACTTGTTTTTTCTCTTGTCTGTTTGGCATAGATTCCACCCACCTCTCCTTTTTCTTGCCAGGGAGTTTTGCTTTTTTTAATCTAGTAACTCTGAGGCACGACAAAACAAAAACAGTGTGACTAAAATAGCCTTAAGTGACACTCCCTCCAGAGCCTTAACTCAAAAGAGCTGGAAAAAAATTCATTTGTACCTTGGTTATTGGGAGGATGTACAGATTAAATCCCTCCCAAAGATTGTCAGTGTTGACCAGAGACATGTTCCCTCACAGCCCTTCTGCTCAGCATCACCATGACAAACCATCTGGTCACCTTTTCTGAGAGAAGAAATGCTTTGGAGAATTACTCTTTACCCTTTTTAGCTTCCGGAAGGTTCCTTAAAAATAGTTTTTGAAAAATGTTTGCACAGCATAAAAGGTTCCAATAATCCTTCTGTTAGAATATTCCCTATCCCTTTTCCTGACCAGGCTTTAAAAATAATGCAGTAATACTAGGTAGATTACTAATATCATCATCATCGACATCCTTACCCAGATCTCACGTATGTGATATTCCAATGTTTTCTTTATTTGGCTAGAAAATACTACAGTAGACTGAAAGGAAGCCAAGGATAGCCTCATCCAATCCCAAGCTGGTTTTGGAATAGCTGCTGAGCTCTGTTATAAACACCTGACATTTTGGCAGTGAGGGGTTTGCACAGTTATTCTCATGTATTTGTGGCTTTCAATCTGAATATCATTTCAACTGAAAATGGCATTCTGACACCAGCTCAGTGATGTAATATCAGACCAATGGTTTTAGTACTGAATATCTTACTATAAAACTGGTTATCCTTGCTGGTGAGCTGGAGTGAGTCTCCTGTGTGCTGCAATCTAGTCTATCCATGGGATCCACCTCTCCATAGCTGCCTGATGTGCTGAGCAATGTCCTGTGCTCCCTCACAGCTTTTGTGTGCATTTGAGAGCTGTAATTGTTGTTAGCCTTCCTGTTAAGGCACTGCACGTTCCTTGTCTCTAGAGCTGCACTTCATTTCTCCCAGTGGTGGAATGATTGCTGTCTCTTGAGGGAAGGAAGAGGAATCATTCTGTCCTAGGGATGATGTTCAAAGGCTTTATCCCTTAACAATAGAAAGGCTGGAACTAAAAATGACAGACTCTCTCAGCTGTAAAACCATCATGTCCTTTAATTTTGTCCTGTGCTAATGAAATTCTTCACAAATTGCTGCGGGACCTGCTTGTGCTGCCTTTCCCCCCAGCTGTCCTGTTGCCAGGGCTCCAGCAACTGGTGCCAAAGTTAACTTATGTCTTATGAGCATTTTAATTATCCAGAGTGTTCAAGTCAGCACTCTGAAGAAATAGTGGTGTTTATTCTTTTTTAGAGTACTTTTTTATAGTACTGACTTATGCTCTAGTGGTAGTGTTCTTGAATGTGTGTTGTCGGTGGGGTGCAACAGAGCTGCTGCATGCTAAAGTTTTGGTTTATGAGGGTTGATAACTGTGATGAACACAACAGACCATTTTTATGGATTTTTTTTTTTTTTTTCCAAAGTGAAACATCTTCATGCAGTTTAGATGGGACAGTGGACTAGGGTGAAAGTTTAAACACTTTTGTCAGCATCATGGCACCTGTACAAAGCTTCTGATAATGTCAGTGCCCTCAAGCAGCATGAACCTCCCAGGGCCCTGTGATGCAGCTTCAGGATGGAACTTCAGCTTGGGCTTTTGGCCTCTTCCATGCTATAGTTTTTCTGTGCTATTTCCATTTGATGAAGGAATTATCTTCCTTCTTTATCTAAAAGATGAGTATGTGTCTGTACATTAAAATAAGCTCTATTTGTTCGCTATCTCTTGTTGCAGATGAAGCTGCCAGTGTTATCCAGTTTGGTAAATCAGCCAAGCGTTCACCTGAGTCTACTCAAATTGGGCAGTACGGGAATGGCTTGAAATCGTAGGTATAACAAAAGCCAGCCTCCTGAGGTTGGGAAGGTCAGAAACCAGGTGGTTGGTTAATGTACTTTTTGCTTGAAGGTGTGTATCTTTTTTCCCAGGGAAAAAACCCCTCTAAATAAAGATCCCCTGGTTTGGTAGACAGGGCCTCTGTCACTATCTGCTGTGGTTCTCCAGTGGCCAAGAAGGCTGTCCATAGCTGTTTGCAGTGTTTTGGCACTATGTTTGCATGAGGCAGAGGGAACAGGTCAGAGCCAGGGAAAATTAATGAAAGAGCTGGAAACAAAACCATAAACTGCCGGTGACAACCAGGTAGTAAAATCAGAACAAAATAGTGTTGCAGCCTCTCAGTAGGAAAGTTGTCTGGTGCAAGGCAGGTTAAGCAGTTTCTTTTTGTTCTTAAACCAAACAGAGGCAGGGAGAAGGGGAAGTGATGAAAGGAGTGGAATTAAGTGCAGAGGAACAGATGTGGGAAGGAAATCTTACTGTCTGGAGGGGATTTGCTAGGAAATAGGAAGATGCTTGTTGTATCTTTGGAAAAGTTTAGAGGGCTTTATGGCTTACTCTGACTCCTGCTTTGTGCAGGCATGTGTGACTTGATTATATGTATCCAGCTGGGAAGTTGATGGAACTCTGTAATCTGGGGGGAAAAAACCTGGGATTTAGCGGATCTTCCAACACTATTGATTCAGCTGCAGTGCAGGACAGATCCCATATCCTGACTGCACTTCCAGGACAGATCTGTGTCCTTTCTTAACCTTGATCAGGAGGTGTACTGTATTACAGCTTAGAAATCCTGCCTGAAGCGCCAGCATGTGAAGGGTGAGCTGTGGTATTGTTGTTGTATGTCCTTAAGCCAATCTGAAGAGAACTGTGCTGACATAAGACTGATACTTCTTTCAATGCAATATTGTTACGTGTTAATGTTTTTTGATGAGTTTGGTAACAGGATAACAGCGAAAATGCAAAGGCACTATTTGGGATAGGAGAGTAAGGAGGTAGATGGGACTGTCCCTTTTTGTGACAACAAACTCCTAAGCAACCTTAGCTGAAGTGTCAGTGAAGCTTTAGTTAGATATTGAGAAATTAATGTTCTGTCTCCAGACTGCTGCTGTTCATTCCAGATACAGTGAAATGAGGAGTGTGCTTGCTTTCTCACTGACATTTCTGCTCAGAGATTTGAAGGTTATTTTCACATCTCACCTTAGTTGTATTTTTAATTTTTTTTTCTTTTTATTTAAACTTTCTACATAGTAGGATTCAGGAATGCTATTCTCTACTTCTACACCTTTTAATTGTGAGTGGTGTTAAATGTTTTGAAACACTGCGAAAATATCCAGGTTGAGATGCCTTCTGAAAGGAATGAGATGTTTATAGAAAAATGGTAGTTGCTGTTTCTGCTCTTCTGCCTAACCTGGCTTTGGCATCTTGTTATTGAACATAATGGGAAGAAAGCTCAGTAAAGTGCTCTGTGTTCTGAACAGTGTGATACATCAGGAGTAACACACAGTCTGACTTCCGTCTGCAGGGGTTCCATGCGCATTGGGAAGGATTTTATCCTGTTCACGAAGAAAGACAACACTATGACTTGTCTCCTCTTGTCACGGACATTCCATGAGGAAGAAGGCATTGATGAGGTTTGCATGAACTTGTTGTAATGAACTAGTACAGTGAATACTGCCTTGTCTGAACAGGAGAATGGTCTTTGTCAGGACTGGTTGCTACTCGGATAGGATCAATGTATGGTTTTCTTTTGGTGATGTGCTTGCGGGGCTTCTGCAAAGTCAACCAAGATTTATTCCTTCTGGTTTTAATTCTGTTTGAGAAGTCTCTCTATAGCAAGTTCAAAGGGCTTGTTTCAGTGGCTTAAAGGTGCATATGCTGAGTTCAGAACATGCTCAGACTTCTTACATTTTCCTATTCCCACAAAATTTGAGTTGGAGATGTATTTAAATTTATTGCTCCGACTTGATTTTTTGTGGAGAATAAAAGGTGTTGTTGAAGTTGCTACTCACAGGTCATAAGATCCAGGCATGTCTCTTGTTTCAGATATTCTTTTTATTAATACGTCAGTAGTTCTACCTATGAAAAATTTGTATATCTTAATAGATAACTCTGGCAATGTTGCTCTAGGCAGGGCTAAAAATGAAAAGTTTTAAATTTGTAGTGGGGTGGTGTCTTAGGAAACATATTCTGTTGTGAGGGAGGGAATGAATGAGTGAAGGGAAATATGCAGAGAAGCTGGGGAGGGGGAGTGCATGCTGGCAGCCAGCTCATGACTGAAGCAGGTTGGGAACAGTGAGGTAGTTCCCACAGTGGCTGTGACCACTTTTTTGACCTGACCTCAATTCTAGGATGGGATTTGTGTCCTTAAAATGCAGCTGCATTTTATAATTCTATCTATGATGTTGCTCCAAATGAGAGAAACCACCAATAACCATGCTAGAATCCTATAAAAATAATAAAGAGTGAGATCAGGATTGTGGTCGTTTTCACCCAGTGTCCACCCAAGCCTCCAGGCCCCCACTTTTCCAGAGGGAAAGGAAAAGGAGAAAAGGCAAAAAACCAGCTGAGAGGTAATGGCAAAACAAACTCATAGGAGCTAAATACTTATATTTATTACTAACAAGATAAGAACTAAAACTAAGAGGTAAGAAATAAATCAGACTTAAGATCACCCCTCTCCTCCCACTCCTCCCTCCCTCCAGCAGTTCCAGGGAGCAGGGAATGGGAGTTTTGCAGATGGTTGTTGTTGCTGCCATTGCTCTTGTCCTGTGGGTCGCTCCATGGGGGGCTGTCGGGTCTCTGCACCCTGATGGTCCTCCATGGGCTGCAGGGGGACAACCTGCTCCCCCACGGTCTTCACCACAGTCTGCAGGGTGGCCACAGCTCTGAGTCCTTCCCCTGCTTCCACGGGGTCCCTCCCAAGGGGAACAGTCCTCAATAGACTCTCCAAGGTGAGTCCACCCCCTGGGCAACACTTCTACTGGGGGGAAAAACCTGCTCCAGGTGGGGCTCCTTCTCCAGGAGTCACGGCCGCAAGTCTCTTCCAGGATCTTGCTCCATCCTGGGCCTCCCACAGGGCAACAGCTCCACCTGCTCCTCCAGGGGCTGCAGTGGGGTCTCTGCACTGCAGTGGAACTCCATGGGCTGCAGGGGAGGGGAGTGGGGGAATAGCTTTCAGTCCTTCCCCCCACTCTGCTCCAACATGGAGTCTCTCCTTCGCCTCCTCCTGCTCTGACCTTGGTCTCTGCATTGTTATCTCATGGCTGGAATTTTTCAACTGCGCAACAGTCCTAAATTCTTAAATATGTTATCACAGAGGCATGACTGTGATTCTTTATTGTCTCAACTCTGGCCACCAGCAGGAAGTCCCTCCTGGATCTGGCTACTGTTGGCTCCACAGGACAGGGGAAGCTTCTGGCAGCTTCTAACAGAAGGCATTCTGGAAGCCCCCCTTCTACTAAAATTCAGCTACAGAAACCTATGACAAGGATAAATTTGAGTGAAGGATATCTTGAGTTCAAGAGAGAAATTAAGCCAGAGATTTACGTTTTTAAAGAAGGAAGTTTGAGTGGTTTTTTTAGTGTTATGAAAGTTGTTACAAGGGGAGGGGGGAAAGCCATTGAGTGTGTGAGTAGGCAGTACCGTATGGGTGTCTCCATCTGAAACTGGTATTGTAGGAAAGCAACAAAGAGCTGTCAAAGAGGTTTTGAGCATTTGACAGACATGCAAACCACTGAAAAGCTGGAAAGTACTCATGGTGACTTAGGGTGCTGTCAGGAGGATTAAGTCACTGGGCCATGACCCACAAGAGGGTCTGACCGAACTAGAGAGAAAGCTGGAGTCACTTACAGTATAATGGGATTTGCAGGTCATTGTTCCCCTGCCCACTTGGAACGGACGGAGCGGTGAACCTTTGACAGACAACATGGAGAAGTTTGCTATTGAGACAGAACTCATTTACAAGTATTCACCTTTCAAATCAGAACGGGAAGTGATGGAGCAGTTCAATAAGATACGTGGTGAGAAAGGTACATATAGATGGTGTAGGTCATAGGGGAGATACTTGAGGTTTGGCTGGGATTTGCCTGATTGTCTTGTTACTTGCTCAGGCACCCTGGTGATCATCTTTAACCTCAAACTAATGGATAATGGAGAGCCAGAGCTGGATGTGACTTCTGACCCACAAGACATTCAGATGGCAGAAACACCTCCAGAGGGAACGTAAGTGTGACTGGTGTTACAGGCCCTGATCAAACTGGTTTGGTATTTGCCTATATACTGTGTGCATGGGATTTTCTAAAGCTTCTCTTTCTGTAGTGAACTGGAGAATTTAGAAGGTCTGTAGTTTGTTCTTTAGCAGTTTAGAGTTCATGCGTTTGTCAGCCCATGGGCATTGTGGCTGTATTTTGGGTGAACGCCTCTGCTAGCTGGTCTCAACTTAGCCAAAGCAGCAGACTCAGTGTCCTTTAAGCACCTTAAAACAAGGAGCCCCAAGCTATAGGTTTAATTTTCTGCACTCATCAAAGATGTTTTCATTGTGAGTCTGTACTGCTCCCAAACAGCTGTTTCGTTTTGTGATTAAGTGGCAAAATGTGAGACGCTACGTAGGTCAGTCTCCGTGGATGGATGGTACAGGGGGTCAGCTGAGGTGTATTATCACATCTGTGTGGGAGCAGGGGTGACTCCTGGACTTTGCTGCAGAGGAAGAAGAATGATGTGCTCTGAGGGCAGCTGGAGTAGCAAAGGACACTGTTCAGAGGAAGCTGAGTGCTGAGTTGATCACTTGTAGCCTGAAAAGGAAAAACTGAGCTGAAATGAGCAAAATGCTTGATCCCAGAGTTCCATGGGCACACTTAGCAAGCTTTACCTTTTTGATGAGCTTACGTGTTTTTTCCTCAAAGTGCTTGAGTTTACATAGGAAGTTTCAGACCCTGTAAAGCAGCTCTGTCTCTATATATTAGAGTGATGTTAATGAGCACACAGTGCAGCAAGCTCTTTGAGTCCTTTCAGGAATCTCATGTGCTTTTCAGCCTCATTAATGCCTGCTCATAGGGCATCACTGCTGCTTTCTCCTGATGTTGTGGTACCGTGTTTATGTGTGAGCAGTGTAGATTCTCTGGCAGCACCCTGCTGACTCACTAAATGGTAGGTAAGCTCTGGCAGGTGGACACACACTTAGTGTTAAATGGTCCAATTTAGAGCTTTGTCATTTGTTATCCAGGTGTAGCCAAACTCCCTCTTCAATCTGCAGTAATGTGTATCGTTGTTTTTTAGCAGTAGTTGCAATGCACAGTTCAATAGAGATTCTCTGGAGAAGACACAGAAAAAATTTCAAAAAAAGCATCACTTAATGTAGCTGCATGGTAATTAAAATAGAAAGGCCTTCTCTATCACCTGGCAGTCTTGCTGAGGGTGGGTCTCTTGGGCATGTTCTGAAGTAGTTGGCTCTCTTGCAGCAAGCCGGAGCGCCGCTCCTTCCGTGCCTATGCTGCTGTTCTTTATATCGATCCCAGGATGAGGATCTTCATCAATGGACACAAAGTACAAACCAAACGACTCTCGTGCTGCCTCTACAAGCCAAGGTAAATGTTGGACCCTTAAATGAAAAATGTGAGAGTGAGCTGAGTTGTGCTGCCAGTTGGCTGAACAGAGACTGGAAAAGGTTACTAGGATGGGAGGGGAAAGGGAAACATATTTAAGTCTGCTTGAGGTATTAGTGTTCTCTTGTCCTTGGGAGCAAACAGTCTGCATTCTAGATACCTTGAGCATGATTTGGTTTAATAAAATAGTAATTTTGTAGAGTATTAGCAGATGGTTATAGTATAGCATTTTGGCTTGCAGTGGTATTTCAGTAGTGTGGGCCCACTCTCAGCCCACCAGATGCTGTTACCAACCCCAGGCCAGTGTCATGTACCCAGTTGTGCCTGAAGAGCCTGGCTGGTTTCTAACTCAGAGCATGATCTGTCAAGCTCATACTTCCTCAGCTTCTTATGTGAGAATGTGTGAGATGCTATTAGAAACATCAAGGAATGTTACACCCACCGCTCCCTGTGCTGACCAGGCCAGTTGTTTCCCTGCGGATGGTAGGGAACTTGCTACTGTAAATTCTGATTTGCTGGGTAGAAAATTCTGGATTTCTGACTCTGTTTTACCTATGTATGAGAGCTTTGTGCCACTTCCTCTTGTGCTGCAGCCCAACAAAAGTACTAGGGAGAGAAAACAGAGGAGGGCATAGGTTTTTATTTCATCAGAGACCAGCATCTTGCGAGATCCACAGACAGGATGCCATTGCTATAATGCTACCAGCATCAAGACAATAGTGCATGTCCCTGGTCACTCCAGATGTTCATCTGCCTTTGTATCTTCTTTTCTGGGTGGTCAGTAGTATATGCCAAGGTCAGCGGATTGGTGCTGATGGCAAGTGTATCTCACAAATCTGCTTGTGCCATATCTTGTAGATCTGCTTATGATGGTAGGCCAGTACAAATTCCCCACCACTGTAAAGACATTTACATTTAGAATCTCCACTCCTGCAACAGAGCAGTAAAGACTGTGTCAGGCCTTCCTGTAGAGCACAGTGTAGATCTTCTCAGACTTGGGGCAATTGTGGCCTGTCTTGGTTTTTAGTATC
>VXAU01000949.1:116029-132528 GCA_013399695.1 Formicarius rufipectus | reverse complement strand
AACAGAGGAAGGACTTATATTCACACTTTCTGAATGTGCCTCAGGGTGGACAAATCATAAACTGTAAAGTTTAAAGTATGAGTATTAAACCTTGATTTTTATTGGGTTGTAAAATGTGGGGTTTTTTTCTGTAACAGACTAGTTTTCTGAATTCCTAGTATTTGGTTGATGTCAGTGTGTTGTATAAATTTTACCATAGTTTGACTTTCAGCTGCTTTAAACACTGCACATGATAAGCACTGAGTTGTCTTGCTTCTCCTTTTGTGAAGTGACTGGGCTGAAACAGAAGCATGCTCAGGTGGGATAGGGAGGTATACTAGTATGGCTTGCACATTACTTTCTTATGCTAAAATGAATAATAAGCTTGTATATCCCCTTAAGCATACACTTCTGTGTGTATATAATTTTGAGATGTAAGGCTTTGTTTCATAGGACATTTTCTGTCAGTTAGTAAATGTAAAGATAAATGTGCCCAAAGGCTGTGGAGTTTGAACATCTTGTTCAACATCAACATCATGTTGTTTGAACATCAACATGCTGTAGAATGTTGAAGTGTCTGTGTGGCTTCTTCCATGTTGTCATAGTTTTCTAGTTAATATTACAGTGCAGGAGAATTTGTCTGTAGAGGAATGCTTGGGTTTTCACTCTGAATTTGTGCAAATGGAAGGATCATATCATGTTTAAACAGCTTGGTGTATTAAATGATAGTAATAGTAAAGCAATGTAAGATTTTACGTAGTGGATAATAAGAGGGAGATACCCTAAGGTACTCTAAGAGTAAGTAAGCCTTACTCTTCAGTATTAAGGTACTTTGCTGTTTGAAGTTTAAAATTAGATTCCTTCATAGTCTAGGCTCTACAGTTAATGTGGGAGTCTGATATTTAGAATAATGAAACCAGTTCTAAAATTCTGAGAAGAGCATCTTAGCATGACTTACAGTAGAAAATCTTAGAAGTAATGATGGAATTATCATAGAATGGTTTGAGTTAGGAGAGACCTTAAAAGATTACCTAGTTCAGCTCCCTTACTGTGGTCAGGATGCCTTCTATTAAACCAGATTGCTCAAATAATGGCAGAAAAGAATTAGGTGAAAAAAAAAACATAAATCATGTATCATAATAAGGTGTGTTTGATGGACAGCCCAGATGCTCTGAATACATTTATTTACTGATTTGAGATGTGAAAATTGTAACATAAACTATATTCAACTTTGTAATCAGCCAAATGGTGAAACCATTCAATTTCTGGAATCCAGAAGGATACTAGAGTAACTGTATCTTGGACAAAGGTTCTCATGGTACTGTCTTTTAAGAGAACAGTTCAGTAAACCCAGGCAAGTGCTAATATTTAACTCAGCTGTGCAGCATCACTGTATGCCTGAGATAGCTTTGAAGAAAAAGAACAACTGATTTCTACAGAAAGATTTTTTTACCACTTGCTGCTTTGTTTACCTGGATGATTAAATATAAAACAGGATGGTTATAATGCTCTTTATTTATTGTTCTTCTGTGATTTATGAAGGGAAAACACCTATACATAATTGTCATGTAATTTTCTTTCTCTCTGTGTTCTGCAACACTTCATGCGCAGATGTAAAAGCACAGAGTGTTTTGAAATGAGCTGTCAGTTTCTTGTATCCCTGTTCAGTGGTTTCTAAGGTTGTACAGTATCATACTCTGAGTTATCACAAGCTCAGTAATGTCTAATTCTTAGAACTTCAGTCCCTAATTTCAAGTGATATATTAAAATTATTGACACTATGCTATATTTTTCTTCTTTGTTTCTCGACTTCTATGTAGTTGTCATAGCTTGGCAGCTAGCAGGTTTAGATTTTGTTTCTTTGAGATTCTGTAGTACTCATGGTGTGGATGACTACAGCAGTATGAGTTTGTATGTGGTACAAATCATGAGGGCTGATTACTTAGTGCTTAAGATGTTCTGAAAGTGCTTTTAAGTGTTGGCATTGAGTAGTTGCTGGAGACAGTGAGTAGAAACATATATTGTAAAAAATGAATGCAGAAAATGTGGTGTGTGAAGTGGATAGGCTAGGACATTATGACAGGTGTAAAATCATATCAGCCTGCATGTGTTTTTATATATTAAACACCTTAATGCAAAAGATAGGAATGATTTATAACAAATACAGATTGAACCAATGTGACCCTGATCATGTATTAAAACTGCAGTGTTCAGTTCTTGCGGGACACTGAGTACATCATTTCATAACTGCCAGTTCTGGGTATTTGCCAAAAGGTGACAAATCATTACAGTTAATCAATCTATTTGATTTCCTTTTCTTTGTAGGAAATTATTATTCCTAGTCCATATTATGTTCAGAACTATACCTCAAAATCCTTTTGTAAATGTTATTAACCAGAGCGGAAAAGGATTCTGCTACAACAGAAATGCTTCTTGTGAATTTACACAGCAGACATGGTTAATCTCAAGCTGAAACATGTTAGTGGTACACCCTGGATTACTTGTCTAGTTGATATGAAGGTATCTTTCTTAGTGTACAGTGAAAGAAGACGGGAATATACTTTAAATGCCAGGATCTTCTCACTTTCTTGAAAGCAGTTTTCTGTACTTGTCTATGCAATAATCCCCTGTACAGATGCTGACACTTCTTTTGTCCTCAAACTGAGGAAATGGAAACAGTGATGATACTTTTGTGACTAAAATGTTGCAGTTTAATCCCAGAAAGCAACTAAATACCACAAAGCCCCTCACACACTCCTTCCATCCCCCTCCTGCAGAGAGGAGTCAAGTGTTGGAACGAGCTGCTCAGGGAAGTTGTGGAATCGCCATTCCTGGAGGTAATTTCAAATATATGTAGACCATGATTTAGTGATGGACCTGGCAGTGATAGGCTAACAGTTGGACATACTCAACTGAAAGGTATTTTCCAACATTAATTATTCTAAAATTCTCTAAAAACATTATTTGAAAGTATTCTGTTCTACAAAACCTTAATTCCTGTAAGACACCAGCAATCGAGTGACATTGATCTGACTCCTTAGGACAGGCTTTGATCTGAATCACAGTGACACTTAGTTTGTATACAGTGCATTCTCAAAATCTTTTAATTTTTCTAGCATATATGATACTGTGTGCAAGTTTGTATACAACTTCATATGCTGTTAGTCTCCTGAGTTAGTTTTCGGAGTTGAGATCACTTTTAGAAGAGCATTTGTGCTATTGTATGTAGTCTGTTTTTAGAGTTTGAATTCCCCTGTGATGGTTGCTGTCTGCATTTACATTGTCTTCCCCTGTGTTGGTTTTACTTGAGTGAGTGTAGTCTTCTTCCAAGCAGAAGAGCAGATAGAATTAACAGGACAGAACATCTGCAACTCATGGTTGTACTGGTGATTGAGCATCTTTGATGTTAGTCGTAAGTCAGAAAACCTTTGACATGATATTTTCAGTCTGTATTGATTTGTGGACTTCAAAGCGTTTTCCTGTATGAATCTTTCTGGACTGCTTCAGAAGCTTCATAAACAGTTTCTACTTACTCATGCATATGAGTAAGACATCATCCTGTTGTTAAAAGTGGTAGTTTGCCAAACTTATAAAACATAGACTTTTGAAGTGGGTGTCTGTTTTGCTAGTCAGGTGTTCTCTAGCAGGTACTCACTACTTTTCTAGTGATAAAATAGTTGTTGGCTGGGAAGAATGAAGCAGCTGATTTTCTGAGTAACAAGTTCTGATTCTCTTTTTCACATGATAAAACCTACCATTATTATCATGCAGTGACGGTACCTTTACCACATTACCCCGATCTGTATTGCAGAGTTTGTGTGTTGGCTGGGAGACTTGTACTGAAATGATTGAGTAGTACACTTTAAAATGGAAGTAGGTTGGAGGAAAAGGAACATACTGTGTTAATCACCATGTGAGTGGTAATCATGGGCTTGCTTAAGTCCTATAAACATTTCAATATACCTCATTATGTTTTAATAAGTGCAGTCTTTTAAGGCAGATGTAGTTAAATAAGGAAGTAAATTTTCAAAATGTGATTTTTACAAGTTGGGGAGGGTGCATTTTTTGGTGTGTCATGCAAAGAATAGTCATAAGTTCTTTAAGCAGTGGGTAAAATGTACACTTTCCGTTTTCTTTGTTTTTTAATTGGTGTTTTCAGTTAAAACTCAGTTTGGAGGGTGAGGAAAGGAAGAAAATTCACTGAGTCTTTTTGTCAAGGACTTAGTCTGAAATCAGTAGGGTGGATATTACTGGATGAATTCTGAAAGCAAGAAAATGTCTCTTAGGGAGAGGTAGCCCCTCTAAGCAGTTCTCGTATGCTGGAACAGGTTGAATTTTATTCAGAGTATAGTTAATACAGTTTATGCACTGAAAGATATGTCATAGAGGGAGCACTTGCTATCTGTTCCAAGTGTGATACTGTAAATCTGAGAGTTCTGGAAACTTTCTTGCTCATATTCCTAGCAAGAGTGCAATCTATTTGCCCATATAATAATATAATAGTGATACAATGCATGAGTGTTGTCTTCAAGGCATTTTTCTTTGAATGGAAGACAACAAAGAAACACACCTTATAACACTCCAGCCCTGATGTATATAAATAGAAAGAATGAGGTAGCAGGGATTTTTTGACTTGTCTGCAGGGTCTTTAGAATGTCTTAACTCACAGAGGTCATACATAACTGTTTGGATGTTTTTTGACAAGCATATAAATACTTCAAAACTAACTCCAATTTTTTCTCTAAAAATGTTATCAGTTTATGGGAACATTGTCTAACCTCTGGATAACCCACTGATTTAAGAATACAGAAATCAGAAATTCATGAATTGCATTCTACTAATTGGTTCCAACTGTTTTTAAACATTAATTTCTAAAAAAGCCTTTCAATGTATATAAAAATAATAGAAATTACTTCCTCCATTTTTTATTTAATTCTCAACCTTTTCATTTGAAGGCTTTTTAACTCCTTTGCATCCTACTAAACTGAGTGGATAGACAAGTAAATACTGCCTTGCAATTTCATTATGCTTATGGCTACTGTTGTGGCAATTGAGGTAAAGCTATTTTCTTCCTGTAGTTTTAGTTTATAGGAAGAAATTGTGTAATGATTCCTTTTATCTCCTGGATTACTTGTGGGACTATAGATAGAAAACTTCTGCTTTGGTTCATGGTCAACCTCAGACTGATGTCAAATAGTTTGCATTTACTGCTGCAGAGCTTAGAGCTTAAAGAAGATACTGAATTATGTTTACAACCAGTTCCTCAGCATCTTGTTTATTATACTGAAATTGAAGATGACAGCTTCATTTCTTTTTGGTTGTAGCAAAATAAAGTTTCTGTAACTGAGGAAGTCAAAGTCATAAGTATGACTGGCTGGAAGAGGGAAGGTAAATTGGAAACCAAAGGACACGCATGCAGAAGGTTCTTAATAAGTGGGAGCTCTTAAAAAATACACTGTTTTAACTAAACAGTGGGTTAGTTAAAGAGTTTTTCTGTGGCAGAGAAGAGAACATGATCCTGTTCATGAATGTGATCTGTGTGTATTGTGGTCATGGTCTTGGAGTGAGGGGCAGAGGAAGAAGCAATAATAAGCCACATGAAAATATATGCTTGATTAACCTCTTCTGTAAATTGATTGACTTGGTAACATTTGTATTTTGTGGGTACGTGATATTTAGTGGAACTTTTTGCCCTTTGTATTTCAGTGATAGACGTTTGCTACAACCTGCTCAGGTATGTGACATTCTGAAAGGAGTTATATTGGTCATCTGCTACTTCATGATGCACTATGTTGACTACTCTATGATGTATCATCTGATAAGGGGACAGTCTGTCATAAAGCTCTACATCATCTATAACATGCTTGAGGTAAGAATGTTGACATCAGAATATGAAGCATGCTTTTTTCAGACTATATGAAATGTTTTATTACAGTATTTGTACTTAGAATGTGGCACATCTGGTATTCTCGCAAATGTGCATACATTGTGATAATAAGCCCAGATGCAGTGAAATAGCTTTGTAAAGTTTTTAGATACTGTTTCCTGTTTCCTGGTTTCTGGAGCTTGTTAATCAACTTCATAGATGAAACTTGAGAAATGGAAATGAAAGAAGTGTCTTACAAAATGCAAGGGAATGAATGAGGTTTTGACCTTATTGTTGATTTGAAATAGTGATAAGATCCTGAGAGAGAACAGAGAAAGTAGAAAACGTGGAATTTGGGTTTTATTCATCGTTATGGAAATACAGCTTTCATTGTATGCAAGGGCACATGTTACTGCTTGACCTCTCTCAATCCTGGCTGGCAGACTAAATCCTGAGTGCATAAGCAATAACTTGAATGAATGTAGTGACACAAGAAAAGAAAATTATCTTTCGTAAGGTAAGATAAAGAGAATTCTGGTGAACAAAATAGTTTTTTTATTAATGTGAAGCGTGAGACTTTTAATTGCACTTCTGTGATCAATGATTCACAAAGTAAATAATGTTCTCATAGCTACAATCTCATCTCCATCCCGCAAATATAGAAATAGTAGGTATATAACCACTTAAAAGGACTCACTCAGACCTTTGTACACAGAAGTTACTCTCCTAGGATTCTGGGATCTCTGAGTGACATTAATCCTTGTTTGAACATCTGTTGTACCTTTGCTTGAAGACTGTTAAAACAGTGTTGCACTCTGCAGAATCTGAATATTTTGTCTAAAGACAGTTGTTCTTCATAAAATATGAAAATATTGCAATAAACAACACACTTTGTTATTGTAAGTGAAATAAATATCATTAAAGTCATCTCAGTTGTTTATTCATGGAGGGATTTTTGTTTCCTTTTATGTTAGATATGTACAAATACTAAATTGACACTGAGGTATTATATGGATTTTAGTTGTGTGAGAGGAAATACTCATCTATATATAGTTCCGTAATTGATGAGAGATTATCACTTCTAAATAAATCCAAGTGCTCAAAACAGTAATTTCACTTTATTTCAAGACTACTTCAAGTCACTTAGTGCTGTACTTTCTCAGCTTACCACATAATTTGAAGCGATACTGCAGTGTTTGCTGTGAATTGGAAGCCATATGCCATTCTGTTTTTAATGAAGAGTTGAATTACTTTGCCGTGTTTGGCAAACTCAAAAGTGTGTATCTCAACAAAGACTGAGTTTGTTTCTTTTTGGAAAGGGGAAAGTGTTACCACTCATGGTTGTTAGAAAAATTACGTTAGACTTTGAAGTTGAAAACAGTATTTAACTTCCATGGTCTCACAAAACCAAACGTGCCAAGCAGAAGGCATATTTACAAGGGGCTTTTTTGCTATGGCAGGTTGCAGCAGTGTTGGCAGAAAATGTTCATGGAGTCCCACTTGAAAGACTTGGTTGATAGTTAGCTTTCAACAGTTTGAATATGTTTGCTTAGACTACTTTGATGATTTTTATTAAGTTTTTGCTATGGATGCAAGCAGTGCTTTTTAAGGAACAGTTAATACACTTTCTTTAGGCAAAAACTTTACATTTTTTCACAAGTTGTCAGAATAAGGAGATCTTTTTAATTTACTTTAATCACTGAGCAGCAGAGATGTTTACAATGTCCTAATGTTTTCGGCTGTTGCCAAGTCCAGGGAATATTGTCCTGGACTGATATGAAGAATGCAGAATCTTCAAATTTTATGCTGAATGCTCCCAATGGACAGCCTGAGGGGAGCATTCAGCACATTTGGCTTAAATGACACTTCTCTTTTTTAGATTCAGACCCACCGGCTCCTGCTCCTTGTGAAGCCCCAGTGTGCGTTACGATGGTGACAGCACTCACCATGGAATTCTGCTGGAGCCTGGAGCCGGCATGTAGGGTTTAGGTAAGTCATATTTGGAAAAGCAAGCAACAATATTGTGTGGTGGGTTTTAATATTTTCTATCCTATGAGCTACAAAAAAAGGACTGTTTAAATAGAAAGGAAAGCAAATCCAGCATTTTATCTATTAAAACCCTCACAATATTGTGAACAAAAACTTACCAAACTCTAATCTTTCTGTAGTTGGCGTCACTACACCAGGTGTAATTACTCAATGGGTCATCACAATGAGCAGGATTAAAAAAATGCAGACCACCCTAATTTACATAATCTAAAAGCCGAAAACAATGCCACTGTAAATATCTCTCAAACTGATCAGATTTATGGTAATCATCCCACTCACAGTTTTGTTCATTGAAACATCCTGTAAAATTTTATTTTAATTCTGCATTTGTATTTTAGGAAACTTCTTTGCATAAACGTTTCTTGAATATGAATTGTCTCTCACACTTTGGTAGTACCTTTACCTTGAGAGCTCTTAATTTAAAAAGTCAGGAAATGATCCTAAGTCTAGGTTTATTTGTGTTGCACCAAGTGCTTGTTTTCTGTTTAGTAGGTAGGGTTCAATATTTGAAAGTACATTGTGCCCTTAGTCCTGTATTGCCCCATGTTGTTTTAACGTGTCCAAAATTGTTGTCTTACAGAAAGACACCAATATTAAATATTACTTGTCTTTATTAAGTAGAGATAATCAGTTTTTCATATATATAACTGTTTCCGTTAGATTGAATTAGTAAGCAATGAGAGAGAGCTCTTTTTTCTAACCAGACACTTGCCTTGTGATACCAAATTTAATTTTTAAGTGCTTTTTTTGCCCTGTGCAGCTTTTAGTTTTAGCATTACTGAACTGTAGTGTATAGGCAGAACAATGTCTTTCCTTGTAATGATTTTTAGTTTTAAATGCTTGATGAAGTATTGAGAACTGGTAGAACTCCATGTGACCTCTCTTGCTCTGGTACTAAATTGCAAGTTCAAAATGTTGTCCATATGTTTTCTATCTTTAGAATTGTTGCTCAGGGCTTTTTTCCTACATGAATGTATGTATGTATGTATGGCTAGACTTCGCGATATATTCTTGGGGTTACACTTAGGGTGTGTGTTGTTTTTTTTCAAACTCATTTTCCCTTTATGGCAGAATTTCAAGTCCCTCTTGATCACTCGTTGTGTTATACTCTGTTTAATTTTGAATCCTGCTTTATGTAGATACTTGCATAAAGTATATACTTCAGTATATAGGAAACAGTACAACCATGTCTAATTTCAGTTCTTTTTGTACCTGTAAGGTGATGTTCTCTGTCTCACTTTTCATTGGTATTTTTCCCCTATTAAACTCGGAGGGATGGGGAAGAACACTTAAGATAGTTTGACACAACATACATATTGCTTTATTAAAGGCTGAGATTTGAACTGTACTTGAGTATCTTTCAAGGAAGCATCTAAGATAACAATACAGGATTATTTATCATAAACACTGTTGAAAAGGGGAACTGCTGAGTAGAAACAGTATCACTGTGAAATCCAGAATGGAAAGAGATTAAATAGGAGATGAAAAGTGATAAATGTGAAACTTTTCTTAGACTGATCTGTACCTACGGTGGCATATTCAAGTGTTGGAGAGAAAAGTAGTCAGTAAAAGGCAGTAAAAAGTTGTTCTTGTTTAGGTGGCTGATCGGCTGATTTCTTCATTTGGCCAAGATATTTTGGATGCTCTTTATTGGACAGCTACAGAACCTAAGGAAAGAAAAAGAGCTCACATAGGTGTGATTCCTCACTTCTTCATGGCAGTGTTTTATGTCTGTATCCTTTTTCTTTGATAAATTGCAAAATTTTTTAAATTAAATTATGGAATAATTGATCTGCATTATTTTACTGTAATACATTAAAAAGCCTAATTCATAAATCAACGTTGCTTTACTTGCAAAGTAAGATTGCCAGTACCACTAGATCTAAAGAAATCCTTTTCAAATGGTATTAGAGAGCTTTTCAGATACCTATAGTAAAATAAAAAACAGTAATTGATTAGTTCATGGAAGGTTAGATTTCTGAGTTGTGTTTGAGTATTTTGGGTCACAGGGTCTTGAAGACAGTGGGGTTTTGTTATTTAATGGAACGTTAAATGCATCTAGCTTGGACATACTTTCTTGAAGAGAGAAACTCGTGTGTTCTGGATGCAAATATGCTTAGTGTGGAATAACCTAACAGTGAATTGATAAAAATTATATCTAAACAGATACATAGCCCAATAGTTAGGATGATGAATTTAGAGTTTTTATAGTTTTCCCTGTTTTCTCTGAAATCTAATCTGAAGCCTAATTCTGAATCTTTACCTCAGATTTTTTTCCTTCAGATTGTATTGCTTTTTCTCCTGACTAATGTCTTTGAGTTCTTTTAGAAGAAGAAAAATTAGTATAATTATTATAAATGCTGCAAAGTACTATGGGTGTGGTACATACAGGTAAGTATTTTCATGCTGTAAGTCTGGTTGTCAGTGGTATGAAAACTTTTTTGTTAAACTTTGGAAGCAAAATTGGAGGTTTGGTGTTCTTCAGTTACTGTTGTGCAGAAAAAATTATTTCAAAAGTGCTTCCTTAACCTTGCTATCCAGTCCTGCATGCTATTCTTATAATGGTTCAAGCAACAACCCTTAATGTGGCCTTCAACTCCCACAATAAATCACTGCTTACCATCATGATGTCCAATAATGTAAGTATGTAGCTTTATTACATAGTTACCCTAATTTGTTTCAGCATTCTTTGTCTTTGTGTATCATATGTCTATTCATGTTATTTGATATGATTTGTTTATATAGTTTTATCAATAAAAACTGTTTTTAACAATTGCAGTTCGTTGAAATAAAAGGAAGTGTTTTCAAGAAGTTTGAGAAGAACAATCTTTTTCAAATGTCAAATAGCGGTATGTATAGCTGTGCTGATCAGGAGAAAATGTAAAATGTGAGGCTGCTTTTTTAATTCATTCATGTATTTAATATATCCAATGTATTTAATATTATACTTAACTAGAATTACTATATCTTTGTGGATTTGAGTGTTCTGACTTGTATTCCTTGTCACCCCTATTGCTGTTTGGTTCAGTAGGATGAAACCGAGAGTATCCCGGTTGGGATATATTTTTAGCCTTGTTAGTTGTGGTGTTGGTAGTGCTGAGGTCCCAGCAGTATGGTTTAGTCTCCTAGGTTAGGTTTTCAGTCCATGTGCCTAGGAGAAAGGTGTGCTCCCTGCTCCCCCTCCTAGCCACGTGGTCGCCGAGCCCTGGGCAGAGGACACAGAAACCACACAGCCTGGGGAGGGTGCCAACAGAGAGAGCTTTATTTACAAAACGGGTTTTTATAGCCCTTGGAGGGAGTTCAAATCCTCCAATGGGGGGAAAGAGGATTGTTGTGGCTTTGGGCCAGTAGGGATGAGGGAATTAACATAGAGGTGGGGAAGGGTTTCAGGTAACAAGGTGGACCCCGCCCCTCTGCTCACAGGGTGGGTGGTCTTGGAAAGACTCATGGAGAATTCTGGGAAGGGGTACACATGGATTCTGGGAAGGGGAAGACATGGCCTCCAGGGGGGAGGAAACACATGGAGAAGGGTAAACATACATTTTAAACAATATTAAAGCATCAGTTTAAGGCATTATCAGTTACATTCTGAATCCATTCCCACACGAGAGTCCTCTTCAAAGAATGCTAGTTTTCCATCTGTGGCTAGTTTTTATTTGAGATGCCAAAATACCCATGCTTCCAAGTGTCTCAAGTCTTCTGTTTTCAAAAAGTAGACTCTGTAGCATGCTGTGTTGACAGTGATCTCAGAATGCATGATGTTGGGCAGTTGTGAAGATGGACCTTGAAACACTTTATTGCATCCCTGAAAAAAAAATTAACCAAATTTAAAAAACAAACAAACAAAAACCCCCACAAACAAAAACGAACACAAAACCCAAGCAAACAAACCCCCCAAAACAAACAAACAAAAAACCAAACAAACAAAACCAACACAAAAAAAACACTGTACTGATGAAGTAACTGACATATAAGAGAAATACCAGAGATGGTTAAGTTTTTATGAGCTATCACAATAGTATTAGAGAGTACTTAGGAAACGTGCTATGCTTCTGGCACTTCTTACTTGTGTTGCCACGTAGTATGAATTTTGGGAGCTTGTACTCAATGTGTCTCATGAAGAAAAACTGTTCAGGTATCCTCTGATGGATATTCTTTCTGATACTAGTATCAATCATCAGAAATATTTGTTGAATTCTTGGTTTCAAAACTAATGGGAGAGGTTGTGCTTTAAGGTTGTACTGGAGATTTTTTGCTTGTACTGTTTTTGTAGAATAATTGAATGTCCTGAGCTGGAAGGGACCTCAAAAATCATGCAGTCCAACACCCCTGCCATGGACAGGGACACCTTCCACTAAACCAAGTTGCTCAAAACCCCATCCAACCTGGTCTTGAGCACCTCCAGGGATGAGGCATCCACAGCTTCTCTCGGCAACCTGTTCTGGTGTCTCATCACCCTCAAAGAATTTCTTCCATATATCGGACTTAAATTTTCCCACTTTCATTCATACAGATAAAGGAAGGACAACACATTTATTTTCATTCCGGCTCATAGCTTTTAAACGAGGAAACTCAAATGTGCAATAGGTTAAAAAAACAGAGTAGTGACTTATTTAAAAATGGGTGATTCATATTTTTGTATCAAGAGTTAAATTTTCAGCAGACTTCCATCAGGTTTTGAGTTCTGGCTGTTGCGAATTTTTGTATGCAATGTAATATTTTACATGCAAATGTTAAATGGCAATTGTTTTGTAATTCTTTGGATCAAAGACCATTTACAAAAAATCTTAAATAGCACTACATTTTTCTTATAGAAGTTCTTAACACAAAGAAGAAGAAAAATTACTGCTGGGCAAATAAGCTGTTTATTCTGTGCTAATAGTATCAATTTTTGTTCCAAGATTTAATTACTTATATTTTTGAAATTGAAGGTGTTTAACTTTACGGTGAGAACATCTAAAAGTGATGTTTACTAAAATATTGACAAAATGTAGATGGATTTTCTTAAATTTCCTTACTAATGCAGAAAATAATTACAAGTATGCATCTACCTCTGCTGCATAAAGGCAAGGCCTCCTTCTTCAATGTTGAAATAAATGAGGGAGTGATTAGAAATGGCTGTAATTTCCTCCATAAAAAGAAAAGTATATCAATATTTTATTGCTGGACCTCATTATTGAGGACTCGTAATAGCAATATCAGGTCTTCCTTTATCAGTTGGTGGAAAAAGTGAAGCCGT
This sequence comes from Formicarius rufipectus, assembly GCA_013399695.1. Classification (NCBI taxonomy): domain Eukaryota; kingdom Metazoa; phylum Chordata; class Aves; order Passeriformes; family Formicariidae; genus Formicarius; species Formicarius rufipectus. The sequence goes on along the minus strand of VXAU01000949.1, from coordinate 119,395 downwards.
TTGTTAAACCGCATGGGGATGGAAGAGTGCACAAAACAAGCTAATTTATTCCCTTCGAACAGGTAACTTTTCCTGGAACACTTTCCAGCATGGTTATAAATAGGAGTGTTTTTCTTCTCACATAAGTAACTTAGACAGGTTTTTAGAGGAGATTTTCACGTCATTTGAACAGATTTTACTGCATGACAGCTTCAGTAAGGATGGAACAGTATTGTTTCAAGTCATGTATTCTTATTGTTTTGGTGTCCTTTAAATGTTTGGGGTTTTTTTGTTTTGGTTTGTTTGTTTGTTTGTTTTTTGTTTTTTTGTTTTCTGTTCAGCTGACGTGGCAATGTTTCTTGTGTTGGCATGCTATGTCAGTGCCATAACTTACCCCTGGAACTCAGGCTAGACCTGTCCTGTTGGCTGATCTTCCACTTAGCCTTGGAGTGCATTGTGTGTCCTAGACACACTGTGCTTAAACTGCGTGCCTGGACTGAACTAAACTGAAATAAAACACTAAGTATAAGCCCCTTCATGTATTTCCCACCTTTCTTGGTTTCTTCCAGGTGTTTTCTCAGGTCTGCAGTCTGCTGTAGGGGAAAAATTTATTTTGCCTTGGTTGTTCTTTAAGGGCATGTTGTTCTTAAGTGTGAATCTAGGGATTTAGCCTCAGGTGTTCTAAAGTTCACCACATGATCTAAGAAGAGGCAGTACATTGTAGAGGAAATTCCCCTCACCTGTTTTTGGGTTTTTTTTTAAAAGTACATTCATAACATCAAATATCTTCATAATAAATGATGAAACATTATTGGTGCCTATTTTGTTTTCTGAAATTTTATTTGGGATTTAGAACTGATTACCAGTGGTTGTTTTGGATATCCTGGAAGCTTGCTGGGGTTTTTTTTGTTGTTGTTGTTTTGTTGGGTTGTTTTTTTTTTTGGGGGGGGGGGGTTGTTTTTGGGTTTTTTTGTTGTTTGTTTGTTTTGTGGTTTTGTTTGTTTGTGGTGGTGGTGTTGTTTTTTTGTTGTTGTTGGGGTTTTTTTGGTCCTTCTCCATGAGGGTGAGAAGTGAAAGGAATTTTTTAGTAGTCTAGGTATACTGTTGTAAAACGCCCTGCCTCCCTTGCTTGCACCTCTGTGAATCAGTTGGTGAGGGACAAGGATGAAGAGTAGCAGCCACCATCATTCCTCTCAGTACTAACTGCCTTGAACAACAGCTGTGGCAGCAGAGATAACAGATTAGAAAGGAGGCCAGTGAGAACAGGAAAAATAAGAGGGGAAAATAGGTGTCAGCCTGTCACCCAATCTCAGAAATAAGTGGAAGAAAAATATTCTTATAGCACAAGAGGAAATTTAATGTCCAAGATGTCCTTTCTCAATGTAATCCTGTTGACTGGTAAGGTAACATATACCAAGCAGGTAATAAATGTCTGGCAGATTAGCTTGACACATGCATTAGTGTTTAGACTTGTATTAGGGTCCTTGTGTCCCACTGGAGAATATGTATCTGTACATGCCCCCCAGGATCTGAGGCACTAAAGGGGAGAACTGTGTGTTTCACACATTGCTGATCAGCGATGTGTCATGGCGGTGTGGAAGTATGCAATGTGGGAAACAAAAGATAAAACCTTTCTGAGATTCTGGGCTAAAGTCTGAAAACTCAGTCATTATTTCCAGGTTGCTAAGGGTGTGATAAAGAATATAGATGACAGAATGCTTGACTGCATTTTAATCTACTGGTGACAGCGTCAAGTGATATCTTGTAACAAGATTTTCAGAAAATACTGTGTTCTGATCATTTTGGGCAGTATTTTGTGAGTTCAGAAGCATTGAAGAACATACTTGAGTTATTGAGTGAGTGCTATTGGCAAGAAACTGAGAAATTAGAATTTTGACTGTCCTGTTTTTTTTCTGCTTGAAATCTATTGTACTGAATGATTTCCTTGTTTCTTCCCCCATACATGTGCCACTTCTTGTGTTTCAGAAACTTGTGCTTCCTCTGGCCCTTCCCCAGCCCATACTGAAAGATGAATTTATGTACCCCAGGATGTGTCTTTTTACATGTGTACCTGCAGTCTCATTCTTCTTGAATCCTGTGCTTTCCACTTTCCTGAAGGATTTGTTCTTTCCTTTTTGCTCGATTATTTTTTTTTTTTTCCCCAGGCTTGAAAGTACTTTCAAACTTCTCTTTTAAAATTAGGGGTATTATTACACTATAGTATATATTCATATACACACTCTGTACAACTGCAGTCACAAGCATTGGTGTTCACTTGTAGTCAGTCCGAGATGATGGAAACTGTTGACACAAAGTCAAATATTTTTTTGGTCAGTGCAATCTCTGTTTTTCTGAATATTTCTATTTTTTGTTTCCTAAAACAATAGCTAGAACCCAGCAGAATATAGAAGGTTCTTAAGGAAATGAACCCTTTGGCTTTGAAGGTGACTTGTCCACAAAGAAGTTATTAACAGGTGTAACAAGCAATAACAGTATCTTCACAGATTTTCCTAATAGCTCTTGCCTTCTAAAAAGACATCTTTGGACTTGCTAATTGTGACATTGTTTTAGGTTTTACCCAATGATAAAATTTCAGGAAGCTGTTTTTTAGTAAGCTAAAAAATGTGATGCTTTCTTCCTGAAACAAGCTGTTTGTGTCATCTCTGGAGACAGGGCACCAAACTAGAAAACAAAGACTGCCTTGTCTGGGAGGGCAAATCATAGAAATCATAGGACTCTGTCTCTGGTCAGGCTGCTTTTGGGTAACAGTATTTATGGTTTTGATAACTGTGCTGATAGATTTTGCTGTTCCCTTTTAAGGTGGCAGTGTGCAAGACTGGTAGGAACACTCTAGCTAAGGAGTAATGGTTGTCTTAAAACACTTTTTTTCTTCCTACTACTGAACCTAGTGTATAGCAATTTGGATTTGCATGATCTGTAGAAAATGAAATGCACCTTGTTAAGACTTTGAAGGGACAGATTTGGTATATTCTCTTCATTTTGTACCAGGAGATGCTAGTCCTTTTTGACTCCCAGAAGGGATGCAGAAACAGTATCAAAAAAAGTTGATTATTAACATGTAGGAAAAGGTCATATTAAGTCATGACTTAAGTCCCTTTTGATGCTGGGAACCCTGAGGTGGGGCGGCATTGGATAGAGTAAGCCACTGCCTACTGCAGAAATCTTGTCCATGCTGTGGTTCCCAACCAGTTAAGTAATTTGTGGAAAAGATTATCTAATCCAAAAATTAATAAATGATAGAACCTCAGAATAAATACACAGAGTAGATATCTGTATATGCAAACAAATGTTTCTTAGGAGTTGACAGCTTTTTTTTTTTTTTTTTTTTTTTTTTTTTTTTTTTTTTTTTTTATGTATTTAAAATAG
>VXAU01000949.1:1307-116019 GCA_013399695.1 Formicarius rufipectus | reverse complement strand
TTTTTATGTAGATATAAAAGAGAGGTTCACCAATTACGTGCTGCTACTAATTGTATGTTTAAGAAATATGGAACAGTTCTCGTGGAATCCAGGTGAGCAAACTAGCAGGAAAAGTAAATAAAATGTGGCAAATTCCTGTGCTGTATTTCTTGTTTCTTTCTTCAACTTGAAAGATAAGGGTGACCAGATTAATTGAGGAACCTTGATTTTGTCAAATAACTTAGAGTCTCATTTTTTCTATTCTGGCATTTCTTGCATGACTATCCTTTCTGCTAGAAATGCATGTTATGTAATAAACATGCATAGTTATATTTCAGGTAGTGTCTGGGAAGACTTCTTCCCCACATGTTCATTTCCTTGGAGTATGCTGAGAATGAAGGTTGCCCTAGAAAGTGTTACTTTGTGAGGCTAGTGAGATTGAAATTTGATAACGATGTTAAAAATGCCATTCATAATTTAGTATTTATTATACTTAAATTTTAATACAATATTTAATAGTGATGAAAATATTGCTTTTTATTTTACCAAAACATTGTTTTAATTTTGAGCCCTGATCCATTTTGAATGTTTTTGCTTGAATGTTACCGGTCTACCTAAATTTTACCTTAAGCATCTAAAACTGTAGATGCTCTGTCTATGCCTTATATATACGGAACGTGTACTATCCAGTACTTATAAAGTTTTTTTCCTAGTGGAGATGAAGCTTTGCAAAGTAAAGACTTCAGAACCTGATCCTAATTGTGGTTTGATAAGTTTCTAGAACAGCTGTAGAATAAGGAAGAAACTTGCATATTGTGTGCTGAGTGGTGATGAAAAATTGTGGACTCTTCAGACTCTGGAGGATTTTTTTGCTTTTGAGAAGTGGTATAGTCTTTGTTTTATATATTGACTTTAAATGAAATGACCTAACTTGTTTCTTCCCAACCTACAGATCATCTTTGGGTGTTATTCCCGGATGTTTGCATGGTGGTTGCTTCAGAAATTGCAGTGGATATTGTGAAACATGCCTTCATAACAAAATTCAATGACATCACAGCAGATGTAGGTATTCTGTTTGGAATGCTGAGTGCTATTTTAAGTTGCAGTTTATTTTGCTAATAATTTTTTTAATATTAAAATTTATTCCAGTGCATAAAATGTAAAAATAGTTATTTTTATATTTACTATATCAATTGGGAAAGCTTGATAATTTCTGGAAACAATATGCTTCTATACTTCTGAGGATCTTTTTAATGCAGAACTAACACCTCTGCTTCTAAATTAGTGGTTCCAGATCCATAAATTATTGCAAGTGTTGTGTAACACCTCACATAATAGCTACAATTCACATAACTGGCAGATCATTTGTGAAGTGATTATTAGTTAAATTGACAGAAGGTTACCTGTTCTGCAGTCTAGACAGCTTGTACCCATTCCTAACAAAATGAATTGTAGGTTAAAATTCAGGCTTTTGGAAAAACAGATCTTTATAAGCTGTTTTAACTCTGTATGTGTGTTAAAAGTGGAATCTGAAATCAGATATTTTTTTCCACTGTCCCTGGAGCACTAATACGAAGTAGGCTATGTTAGCTTCCAACCCTGAAATTTCTTGGGCTGCATATATTATCCAGTCGTCCTCTTAAAGCAGTATATGAGGTCACTACTTCTGTGTTGCAGCATGATACATTGGCCATTTGTCTTCCACATTGGGTGAACTCAAATGCACCTGATAAATTTGTGAAGATATGATTTAGTGCCTTTTCATTACTAAAACCACTTTTCAGGAAGTGAGATCAAAACTTGTGAAGTCCTGCCTCTTTTGGCATCTTTAAAGTAACTGCATTGTGCAGTATAGAAACAAGCGTAATAGATGCACTTAATAAGCTCCCTTATGCCAGAGGCATTTATGCATGTCCTACTTTCGCATAGAGAGTGTGGAAAAGAACAGTAATGAAGTCATGATAGCCAAAAACGTAGTATGCTTCAGAGTGCTGAAACAGCTGGAGGATGGGGGTAGTGACTGGCAATTTTGCAAGGTTTATTTAACAAACTTTGTATCTTTTTGTATGAAATTCTAAATATTTATGGTTGCTAGGTCAGACTTTTTCCAGAATTTTTAACACCTACAGTGCAAGTTATCCTTTCACTTACCCTTAAAATAGGTGCTTTTCTGTCTTAATATGCAGAACTGTTTTAAAGAGAAGGAAAAACCATTCATCTTCTGATGCAATTTGATTTTTTCATGGGATCACTTGCTTAATATGTAAGAAAGCTCTCTCATTTTTTTAATTTGAACCTTGAGCTAGCTTTCTTGTATCTTAAAATCAATTACAAACTGGGGAAAAAAAAAAATGGGTTTTCCCTTATTTTGTGTTTCTGATGAGCCTGAAATTCACAAACTTTTTATTAAGTCTCATTCAATTCCTAAAACATAGCATAGTATTGTTCGTTTGTTGTATTTATATGCAAGTTACTTTATTGCAGAAATAGAGGCTCATCTCTTGAAGGGTGCAGTTAGGCTTCAAAAAAACATGACTTTGACTCTTTCAGCAAATGCATAAGTTTATAATATTTTATGGAAATATTAATATCTGTGTTGCTTTTATAAAGTGGGATGACAAATTAATCACACATCTGATGTGCTGGATTTTTTCCAGGTCTACAGTGAATACAGAGCCAGTCTTGCATTTGACCTTGTTAGCAGCCGACAGAAAAATGTAAGCCTGAAAATAAAAGGAACTTTCTGTATTAACTAACATAGTTGTTATGGGGGTATATTGGAGCAAATACTTCAAGAAATGCATACAGTACAGTTATACTCCTGCAGCGCTGAAATTCTACTCTGCTTTTTTAAAAAAGAGATGACTTACTATTTTTGTCCAGATGCTCAGGTCAGCTCAGGCCTTAATATATTGAGAAGTCTCTTCCAAATACATTTACACTAGGCAGATGATTGTAACATCTTTACATTTTGGAGAGGCATGAGAAGTAAGCTTAACAAGATGTTCTTGACATGATTTTAGATTCCTGTTCTTTTCTCACAGTATTTTAACTGTGTTAGGTTAAAACAGTGTTGATTAAGAATTTCTTTTTTTTTTTCACAGAAAACGTGCACAAATGTAGAGGGATGTTTGTACCATCTATGCTACTGTCATGGCATGGGTATTTATAGAACACACAGGCTGCTTGTGTTTTTAATTAGTACAATTTTTTGGAAGACTATTTACAGCCCTTCCTGGACAAGAGCTTATTAGAGTTCACTGATTAGGGTTCCACTCATCACTGGTCTAGATACATGCTTTAACTGTTATTACAAATTATTACAATAATTTCTGCTGTTTTCTTGGACATGTTTCTAGGGCTGTTGTGAGGAATTAAGTAGTTAAACTTCATAAAGAAGTTAGACACCTTCAGTTACAAATAAATAATTATTAATAATTTGATAATAGATTAAAGCCCAAATTTACTTTTTTTTGAAATCTCCATTTCTTTTCCTAAGGATCCTCTGTGGGAAATGCAGTGGTATAATTTAGGCACTAACTTTGGTGTGTTGTTCAGTACTGCAAGCAAGCTGTCATACCAAGTAGTCATGTTTTGAGTGTTTGAATGTAAACACATTTTCAAAATTATTTTAACACATTTATCTTACGGCTAATTATAGATGTTTGTAGAATAATTAAAATTTGCTAGTGTGGATAATTTTATCCCTGATACAGGTTTTTCTGTAGAGTATTTGGGGGTCAGTCAAATTAATACAAAAAGGCCTCTAAGTTAGTAATAAGGTACAGACAAAATGTCATAGCACATTTGGATTCAGTATCTAATTGCTCTCGATTTAGTGATTTGTATTATACTCCCATTTCTCTTGATTTAGAGTACTGAAGCTAATCTTACTGGTCATGGTAGTATTATTTTTTTGTCTGAGAGTGCAGCTATCTCTATTTGAATTCCAGAATGTGAATAGGTGCACTTTATGCCAGTATTAGTGCTTGTTAACAGATCTGTATTCTTATCTAGAGGGTGTGCCAAGCTAAAATAAGCTCACTGCTTTGCATAAGTAGTTCATTATTCTTCCTCTTTTTTTTCCTAGGCATATACAGATTATAGTGATTCAGTTTCCAGAAGAATGGGGTTCATTCCTCTTCCGCTGGCTGTTTTAGTAAGTTGTATCTTTCCTGTCAGTTTTATGTCAATAAGATCTCGCTTTGACACTGTGCCTCTGAGATAGCAGGCTGGATATTTTGAGGATGAAATTGTATTAAGTAACTGAAATGATGCTGGGAGGTTGAGTTAGTATTCAGTATAACCTATATCAAGTACTTCTTATGACTTCACAAATGTGGTAACTGTTTCTCAGCCTTTGATAGAAAATTGAATATGTATTAATTTTGTAGAATTTGTAAGAACTTAAATTGTACCAGTATAATGAAACTACATCTGTCTTTATTAAACATGTATTCCTTTTGGCAGTTATCCTATTCATTCATTTGGAATAGTCAAAGCAGCTGGTTGCCAGAAGGTTAGCAGTAGTGCAGCAGTTTATTTAGATTTTTCATAGGAGTCCTTGTGGTTGTCCCTGTAATGGGAAGCTTAATCAGTAAATCTTCTTTTAGATGGGGAACTGAGCTTCTGAGGTGTTGTAAAGTACAGAATTCTGAAATAGCTGACTGTTAGTTGTACATATTGCTATGAGTCACATCATTAGTGGAACTGTCTCTACATGCTGTCTGTCCTGAATTAACTATTGAAGTATGTTCTCTGTAAATAGCTGCTCTATCTTTCCCTATGTACACATGTGAACAAGCAGTAGTTACCATAATACTGGGAATGTGTACTTACTTTGCCAGCAAATACGTTAATTCACAATTTCCATGGAAGAATATCAATATGAATTAAATATAATGTTCTCTTGTAGAGATGGGGGAAAATACTATTCACAGGCTTTGTGTAGGTTTACACCTGGGATTTAAAACAAAAAACCCAAATCAAAACCAAACCAACAAAAACCCAAAAAGAAGCACTGCAGAAAAACAGACAGAACAAACCAAAACAACAAAAAAAAACCCAAAAGACTATGATAATAATCATTATATCTTTTATAATGAAGTACATCCAGTGAGAATTGAAGTGCTTTTTTCAAGTTAATTGTGTTCTGATATGATATCCTGGAGACATGCTTTGCTAACTTAAAACTCTGTGAACTACAAGGTAAAACTGAGACTTCAGGATCATTTTTTAATGAAACTTGGGAGCCATATGCCAAGTCCACAAAGCAGTTTGAAAGTCAATGGTGAAGGAAACATTATCAGATTCTAGTTTTGGCAAAGTAGCAACTAAGAACTAGTATAATACTTACTCAAACCAAAATCCTAAATAGTACTACCAAGGAGAACATAAGAATAAATTCCTGTTGGTGTAAATGTTTCTACTTTTTCTTGAATTTACCAAATAAGAAATGTCTTGTCATATGTTCTATTAATAATTGCATGCAAGTTTTAACTGTTTAACTCTTATTCTTCAAACAGCTCATCAGAGTTGTAACGAGCTCAATAAAAGTACAAGGAGTCCTAGCTTATGTTTGCGTTGTGCTGTTCTACTGTGGGTAAGTAAATGCACACAATTGAAAAGTATTCACCATTATGTAATCAGATATGTGAAAGAAGCTTCTGTTAATACTTCTAGATATAATTCCAAACATTGTTTATGTTCAGTGGAACATAAGTGTAAAATTGTTATGGTCATAATCTGAAATTGAGAGTGAGACTGTTACCTAAGTACTGTAACTGCATTGGGGAATTATAGCCTTCAATAAGTAACTTCAGTAATAAAAATAACTCATGGAAAAATGATTGAGAGAATTTATGACAGACATGCACCATGCTTCTGTGTAAAAAGGGACATTGAATTCTAAGGAATGAAGCTTTCTGTGAAAAGATTCAATAAGCCAACAAAAATAAGCAGTTTAAGTGCTCTGAGCAGATCCATGAATTTTTCTCTCTGGTCATTAAATACAAGGTTTGCTTTATGTTAGGAAACTGCTGTATGAAAAAAAAAAAGAAAGTAAGCATAAGTCTCACCATTCTGGCAAGGTTGGAGTCAGTAAGTAATCACAGTTAAGGAATATAATGTCCTATGGCAATTTTTTTTCCAAACCCAATGCTTTGCAAGTATCCCTTCACTGCCAAGTTCATTTACACTTGTGTTATCTTTAGCTTCTCACCAGTCTATGTACTTCTGAGACATGCACTGCTGTACTTTAAATCCAATCTAGTATGCCTGTCTTGAGGCACTTGCTGCAGGCTCTGTGGGAAAAGCTGTATATTGAACTTGTCAGTGTTTGTGTCTCAGTACGGATACATACTGGAATCATCCTAAAATTGATCATAACGAAGGAAGTGATTCAAGTTGCTGACAGACAAAGAACCTGCCTGCAGTATTGTGAGAATATCTCTTCCAGTGTCCTACTAAGTTGTGCTTTTAAGTGAAGGTGGCAAGGCTTTGGAAGTTAAAGATCTCTCGCTTTGGGGCAGTGGTTCAGCAGGTACACAGGAACAGACAAGGTTACTGTTTTGCAATAGCTTATGAAAAGAACATTTTTCATAAATAGGTAGACTCTTATCTCTAATCTGACCTTTATCTGCAAAAAAAGCTAGAACTTGATCAGGTGTGTCTAGTCCACATCAGTATAGAGACACATCTTTTTAGTGGCAGACAATTAGGGCTTTGAGATACTGCATATAGACCAAATATTAACATTTTAGCCACATTCCTCTGCACCAAACTTTGAATTCTTCCCCAGCATACTACATGCTGTGCCCATGTTCTCCCTAAAGCCAGCTCTATATAATTGAAAGCATTACCCCCTGACCATCCCATTCAAGCTGTGGTATACCAAGCTCAGCACTTTCATTCTGCACAGTAGCTTTTCTTTTTTCCCCCAATATATGTAGTGTTTTCCTACCCCTACCATTCCACTGCTGCAGCCTGGATTTTTCACTGTCTCTGTGGCTTGGAGAATGGAGGGCAGGCAGCAGTGAAGCGACTAACATGAACTGTTAAATGCTGCTCTTTGAAGGCATGGGTCACAAGAGTAAATAAATTTTGGTCTATTTTGTCCTTGTTGAAAAGTGAGAACAGATTTTTGCTTCTGCCATGACGTCAGATTTGGAGCTAACTCACCTGTTTTATCTTTCAAATGATTTGTGTTCTGAACATAAACTTCAGTTTTTCATTAGATTAGTATAGCGTAGATAGGTGAGAAATTTAATTATAAAATCTGAAACAGTTAACTAGGCAAAGGATTGAGCCTCTAATGTGGAGAAATTTGTTTGGTATTGGTAATTAAAAACTGTAAAACTGTAAGTTACAGTATTAAAGAGTCTTGCCCAGCATATAAAACTATAGTTTTCCTTTTCGACAATTTTGAATAACTGCAAACTTAACATGCTTGTTAGAAATTTGAGCCTGGGCTGGCAGAAAAAAAAAAGAATTGCTAGAAAGGCTTGCATAATTTTCCATGAGAAGCTGGACCTGATACAGTAAAGTGTTGATTTATGGCCTTTTCAACTTCCAGTCTCATTAAATCAGAGTCAAATCATGCTGTAAAAACCTCTCAAAACAAAAACATGTTACATAAGAAGTGTTAAAAAACCACCTCTAGAATGTTAACATGGAGAGCTTCTCAAATCTCAAAATAAAATCTGTCCCACTGTAAAAACAAAACTGTAGAGAAGCACAGCTTTCAACTTGTATAAAACAATATCTTCTTTATGGTTGCTTGGATACTAAAATGTCACTTTCTTCCAAATACTGAAAGTGGTGTGCTCTGCTCATTCTTCCATTTCTCTAAATTTCTTCTACAAGTAAATGTATTGCATAAAAGTCCCTTAAAAGTGTTTTTCTGTTTGACGAGTTCTGATTGCATTAATGCAGTGAGAGAAAGTGAAGCTGCTTGCTGGAGTGTGGTTGGGTCACTTCATGATTCAGTAGTTAGACTTGCTCCGTTGATCTGTGAGTGTTCACTCCAAGTTGTCTTTTTAGTCTATTAGTGATGTACATAATAAATAGACTTTTCAGAGAATGGAGAATGAATTTAGAGTCTGCATTTGATTCACTCTTGTTACACAGGTTCATTTGCATAGAGAGTATTTCGTTCATCCTACGGAGAATAATCATTGTTTCTGTCATTCTGCAGTGAGCCTTCACTGGTCTCCAAGTTGTGTGTTTATTAGTAATGGAACTTTGGTATTACAAAGCTCATTTGAGTGGTAAATCTGAAAGCACTGTATGGTAGATGAGACTTTTCCTAATGAGAAGATAGGTGTAAAAGGGATTTTGTGATTGGCCAAAGTTTGAGCTGCAAATTAGTCATAGTAGAAAAGGAATCTGCCATCAACTGGATTGTGCTATGATGATAATGCAGTGCTGCTGCCTCTCTGGAATTGTTTGGTTTCATGGACTGTCTTCTATGATGTGAAAAAGAAACTTACTGCAATTAGCCTGTAATTTGTAAAAGCTAGATATTGGACTTGCCTATGCTGGATTAATGGTTGGACTCAATGACATTGGAAGTCTTTTCCAACTTATTCTATAATTGCTGTCCTGTGGTTCAAAATCCACTAGTGATCCTTAGTACACTTATGGCTGCAGTTCTAATAGTAGTGCATTTAAGTTTGACTGTTGAGGGCCCTTTTTAGTTCTGTGTTTAAATATTTGATGTATTAAATGGCTATTTACCTGTCCTTGTAGTCCTTTAGGTAAATGATAAAACTTGACATTTTCTCTAGATGCTTTCTGGAGGCAAAAAAAATTAAGCATTGAATCTGAAACAAATTATTAGGAAAAGAAAATTACCTTTTGATCTTGCTATTTAAAGGATTTGATTTGTTAGCTAATCCTTCCAAGACAGCACTAACCATATGAAACTATTTTCATAGGAATAATTGCAGTATGAATAATATGCATTTATTTTAATATGCTAATGCAAATATGTAAACAATTTTTTTCAGGTTAATATCTCTCAAAGTCCTTAACAGTATTGTATTGTTGGGGAAATCATGTCAATATGTCAAGGAAGCAAAAATGGAGGAGAAATTATTCAATCCTGTCCTGATTGCAACCCCAGGGAAGCCAGCTGGCAAGCAGCAAAGCACGTTTAAATCTACCCAAGGTAAGGCTAACTGCCTGGGTTTATTTGCAGTGAAAATTTTTCAAACTATATTTAATATTAAACCAGATGTATGGCATTGTTTGCTCCAAATTCACACTATTGCTGGACCTTAATTGTACCATATCACAGCTGTGAACATGTCTGTAAATGTAATAGAATTTATTGCTTTTAGTTCATACATCATCTTTTTGGTAATAAATACTCATATCTCTGAGAGGATCACAATAGAGATTGTTTTGGGTTGGAAGGAACTTTTAAAGATCATGTAGTCCAACCCCCTCTTGCCATGTCACTGCACAAACAAGTAAATATTTACACATCAACTGTGACAGTTGGCAATCTGTGTATTTCTGATGGAAATTAATGTAAAACATACTAGGTTTAGGCATAGGTATAATAAAGTATAATTAATTGTAGTTGTCATGAAAACATTAATGGAAAGTTTTATGAAATCCAAATAAGAATTTCAGCCGGTCTTCTCACTTCAAGTTTGTGCAGTGCAATTTTCTCATAGAGGTCCTTGGCATTAGCAGTTAATATATAATGGGAATGTGGCATTATTATATTTGTGTGACACATTAAAGAAGGAAACAGCAACCTTCATTGTTCCAGTCAACTGAATTGGATTGTATCTTGCTCTACTAAAAGCTAAATGACAGCCCTAGAGAACTTAACAGTGAAGCTTTTATTGTGTTCACTATTGCTTGCCAGTGACTTAAACAGCTTGAAATCTAAGGTGCTTGTTAGTCGTCAGAGTGTCTCGCCAGCACTAGGAGAGTTAAGAATCTGTCAGTGTCTCAGTCATAAGTCTCTATATCTCATCTATGTCAAATCAGATCAGGCAGGAACTTGGTGCAGATATTTATTTTTAAATCCATAGAATTGCTTTATTTTTATGTTGGAACAATGTCATATGAATTGGTCTTTTGAATTTCATTAGAGTACTATCATGATGATAATGTTTTATTTAAACATTATAGTACTACACTTGGGTATGAGACACAGTAAGTTGTTCTTACTTTATACTGAGCCTTAAATTTACACTATATAAATCCTGAAGACTATTTTTACCTGAAGTAGCAGAGATGCTGATTTCCTCCCATGGAAAGATTCTGATTGAAAAGTAGCAACCAAAAATCTTCTACAGAACTATTTAACGCATTCCTAGCTAGTATTGGTGATGAAAAAGCTCAATTTTAAATTTTTGGTGAACTTTATACTTTTTTAACAGCTCATTATTTACTAGAAATCTTAGTTATGTGAAAAAAGGATTTTATCCTTCCCAGCTTTTGTGTTTGCATTATTGCTACTAGGGTCTGCAATAATTGTTAATCTGTTTGCCACTTACTATTTTTGTTTCAATACAGACTCAACCTGTTTCTTATTAGAATTAGAGTAAGACAATTAATCTAGTCTCCTTTCTGCCTCCTTCTGTTGAAATCAATTTATTTTCTTAAAGGTTTCCACTTTTCCACAGAAACAGTTAAAATTTTGAGGAATAAAATTTTAAACTTGTTCTTGAAGGATGAAAGCTCCAATTATTGACAATCGTTTGTAGGCTGACGAGCTGTGTCTGGAAGCTGATGGGTTACAAAAGATTTGTTTGTAACCAAGTTCTACAAGTAACATTACTTGTCTCCTTTCTCAGTGCAAGTTCAGTACCTTTAACTTGGTGTAAGACTGTAGAGTATAATCCATGTACCTTCGAGGAAGTAGTTGGTATATTGTGAACAGATGCTCTACAGAACTAAGCTTCTGTAGTAATTTGGATAGCGCTGCCATTCTGACAAATAGTGTCTCCTTGGGCTGGTCTGCATTACTCTCCACATCAGTCAGATGTTTTCAAATTCCTTTAGGAACAATAACTCAGTCTTTACGAAGGAACTTTTAATTAAAACAAAACAAAAACAAAAAACAAAAAAACCCCACCACATTTATTTTCCTGTCATTTCCTTGTGCATTTTATTTCTTTAAAAATTTTAACAAAATATGGAACTAATACATAGATATTACTTAAAAATATCTTAGGTTAATGAAGCCAGTGTTCAGTTCTACTGAAGTAAGAGGCAGGAATAAAAGTAGACATGTTTAATAGCACTGCTTTAGGAGCCAGTGCTATTAAAGTGTGTAGCAGTGCATGAGTCATTTATTAGCTATCCCTAGAGGAGGCAGGTTTATTGTACTTATATAGAGGATTAGGCACATCCAGTTCCTGCCACAGAGATTCCCTTTGTTCATTTCAGTAGAAAATACTTATGTGATTAACACTACTGTCAAAAATTTCCGTGCTTAAGCCAACAAAAATGAATAAACTGGAAAAATACCCTAACTTCTGCTGCTTATGCTCTTGCTTGGTGTCAACTTCTGTAAAATTCATTTCCTATTCTTTTACTAAGTTAGAAAAAGAAATTTCTTAAAGATAAAAAGAGGTAGCGGTTTTCAGAAAGCATTCTCCTATTGATTTGACGCAGTGCACTTTTTCAGCATAATTTTGCATGAATCTAGATGTTACAAATTGCATTAGTAAGTCCATGTTAAATTCATTATTATCTTTGTAATTGTCTTCTGTCCAACAGGAGTTTCTACAGATGAAAATGGATCTACATCAGTTACCAATCAACCTGTGCATCAGAAGGAGAATATGCCATCTTTACTTGTAACAAGCAATTCTGATCAGTTTCTGACAACTCCTGATGGAGAAGAAAAAGATATAAGCCAAGACAGTTCAGAATTAAAACACCGGTCTGCAAAGAAAGACTTGTTGGAGATAGACAGGTTTACTATTTGTGGAAACAGAATTGACTAAGATTTTATTTTTCTTTCCTTTTTTTTTTTAAAATCAATGTGCTAAGGATACTGAGCTGTTGGGACAGCAGATGTTATCAGAATGGACAGTTGCCAAAAGGCACATAAATATTTATTTAAAAACTTAAATTATTAATGGCAAAAAAAATATTAATTTCTTTCCACAAGTAACTTGGCTTGGTATCTGGTCAGGTCAAGTAAGTGATGTTTAACTTGCCTCTTGGAAAATGTGGTGGATCATGAGTCTCTAGCCTGGTGGCAGAGCTGCAGTATCACTTTGCTGGAAAATAGACTGGGAAAAAACATAATCCTGTTCTGCATTATGAAACCATGCTTCCAGAACACTGTTTTTCATGAAGGTTCCTCCAGTGTAAGGATATTCCTGGAAATGTATGACAGCTTGACCAGAAGCTTGCCTATCCAGTTACCGTGTTTTATTAAACATCTACAAGCAGAATTCAAAACTTGTGCTTATATCAACAAACGCATAGAGCATTGGTACATAAACCAGTAAGTCAAGATAGTTATTCTTGTCATCAAAAACTTTTTCAAGATGTATCTTGAAAATCTTGTATCAGAATAAAATTTTGCCTTTAAGTGAAAGACTTACTGCATAGTATTTTATCCGAATACTAAATGCCAAGGAAAGATCACAGTAATGAAGGTTCTGCTCAACTGGGCAAATACGAAGCATATTCATTTCATGCGTTGTGTGTCCTGCAAGGCAAATTATTTAGGAAATTACTTTTAAAAGCTGAGGATTGTTTGTTGCTGTGGGAAAAGATATTAAAGGGGCACTTCTAATGTTAAGGAACGGCAGTGTTAGTTGCAGGAAACAAGTGTCATGTTGGAACTGTATGTACGGCATTAACACAGCGGAAAAGAACTGCATTTTGTGTTTGACTCTTAGAAGAATTACATCTGTGTATTAACTTGCCTGAGAACATGCCTGTAAAAGCTAATACTGACAATCAAATCAGAATTATCCATTTTAATTTAATTGATTGGTTGTAGTTAAACTTAAGTAGATCTATAAAGCATTACAATGCGTCTTAATTTCTGGTGTGAGATGCAGTTGTTGGAGAGTTGACAAAAAATGGTTTTAAATCCTCAAAACAAGAACGGATTAAATTTGAGCTCAAAATTAGTCTGGAGACTTGTATCAGAAAAGACCCCTTAGTTAATGATAAATTCTTCAGATGATAAATTCTTCATATGTTAAAACAGAGCATTAACTTCCTATGCCTTTCAGATATTTACGTCAGCTCCAGTTTACTTTCCAAGGGAGAGTATCATAAAAGTACTTCAGTGCTGAACAAATGAAGACAATTTGCTCTTTGCTAATTTTGTAATTTGTCGGAGTGGGAAAGCCCATTTGCTATATGAATATTTGAAAATTTACTGTATGTGGTAATCCCTGAAAATTGCAGGACTACAGTAACACAGCATATGGAGGCACTTGGATGGAGTTATGTATCTGAGCAGACTCAGTGATGGGATAACGGCAATACAGGTTAGTGTGGTCTGCTCTGGTGGGAACTTTCTTTCAGCCTCTCCTCTCCTACTGAGAGTAGTGAGGGTAATGGCCAAAATCTGTGGTTACTGCTCAGTGATGAGAGTAAAAAGGAGGACTTTTGCTGTGGAAAAAATTAGAAATTCTTTAATTTTTGATGTATTTTATACTAATTGGATATGTTCACACATTGAAATTAAGATTATCTGTCAATTTGGTGTATCTTTATAATTAGCAGTTGCTAAAGAAAGCTTGAAATTGCTTTCATTTTTTTCTGTTGAATGACGTTCTGTATCAATTTTATAAGTGCATCTTGTGTGAAACTCAATAAAATCCAATTTTGTAATATTTGTTTAAAAAAGGAAAAATACAGTGTCGAGATTTCTTTTCTATTATTCCGAGGTGGTGATCATGCAATGTATTTAATGTATTAAATTCTGATTTCCATAAATTAAGATTCTTGCAAACGTGAAACATGAATGTGCATAAGAACTGGGTAAACAATAGCTTTACTTCAAATTTTTTTCTGTAGCAGTTGGTTTTGGCCACTTACAGGAAGAAGATATTGATGCCAAACTATTATTAATTTGGTTTATAAGGGCACACACCATGTAAATGAAAAAATACTGTATCTTAGAGGAGTTGTAATTTATGTAGCCAGTTACTACAATTGGACTACTTACACCTTCTCAGCAAAGCCAAAGGTAAATGCAGAATAAGCACAGGCAAATCCTTTCCTGAGCACATGGTGGTAGCAGTGAAAGGGTAGTGATTGCACCGGGGTCTGAGTCCTGGCCTGGAGTCTTCTGGGGTCTGGGAGTCTTAATTGCTCTGTTTTGGCACTTGAATTGTGTACACAGGTCTAAAGCAGCAGAGCTGGGCTTTGGGACATGGCTGGTACACCTCTGCTTGCGGTGTAGGTGTAACTTCATTGCCCTGCAGGTCACAAGGGTGCAAAGGTGTGCTCAAGGCACTGGTTGGTTGTAGAGGGCATTGCGAACACAGCGTTTCCTCTTAAATTCTGGAAGTCTGGTAGGGGCCCAGCTGGGCATGAAACTTCACTGTTTGCTCTTGCATCAAGCTCTCTGCTTTTTCTCATGTTTTTGTCTGTGATTTATAAGGATTCCTTGCAGTGTATCTTTAATGAAGGATCACAGCTGCTTCTTTGGCCCTGAGTGGTCCTCTCAGAACTTCAGAGGTGGCTGAGGGGGGAAAAAACAAACAAACAAAAATACGCCAGCAACACCAAATTTCTCATCTGTAGATACATCTGTTTACTTAGGTTTTCTTGAAATGCTCCTGTCTTAACAGTGATATACATAAGAGCATCAGAAGTAGTGAGTATATGGAGTTCTTCAGCTGACAATTCCCTCCAAACATAAAATCTAGGCAATCAGTGACATTTCGGCTGAAGTCACAGTTGCCAAATTAATTCCAAATGCACACATTGAGTACAGTGTATATTCATAATTAGTATTATTCATAATAGCATTAAGGAACAACTGTTTTTGACAGGATTATTTTAATTAATCTTTTGAAACCTTTCTGATGTTCATCAGCCAAGCAGAATTCCCCTTAAGCGAAGTAGTTTTACAGTGACAAGCATGCTGTTAATTTACTCGCCTGTTAATTTAGAGTGAGTTTTTTGAAACTTTTTAACCTTGTATTGTTTTGGGGGGAGTTTTGTGATGCAAAATTTTCTGTATTCTAAGCATTTGTTTAGAAGTCTGTTTCTACAAGTCAGCATAGTTGATGAGGTCACTGTTGTTGAAGTCAGTATTTGCCTAATTGTGGCTGCTTTGCCAGCTCAGCTGTTGGGCTGTAGTTGTGAATCTATGGTGGTAAGCAAGGATGAATGCAACTTAATTATAGCACAAATGCAATCAAACTCTGAAACTCCTGAAACACTGCAACATTCTGTCTTACAAACTCCTATTCCATTGTGAGTGAACTAGCAGTTGTACCAACTCTGTCAGTCTTGGGTAAATATAGCTTCAGAAAGCTCTGCACAAGTGCTAAACAAAGTTTTCTCTTAAAGCTTCTTCAGAATAAGGGCTCTTTCTAGAAATTTACTGTCTTAATTTTGCTGACTGCAGGGAAGCAAATAGCTTTGTGTAAGAACTGAACAGCTGTCAGAGGAGGATACAATTCGACCACCTTTATCTCAAGGGAGTTTTTCTGTGGTGTGAGATGTTCAGACTGAAGGCTGTCAGAAAACACCTGGTGTATTGTTTCTGTATGCCTTTTTTCTCTAGAAGCCTAGGAACTTTCACTGACCATACCTATCAAGCCTGAGCCTAGTTAGGCTTTTCTTAGGACTTCAGTATACTTTGATTTAGAAAAACATGTTACCAGTAGAGGAGTTGTAAGAGGGATCATAAATATATAACACACGAGAACACTCTTCAGTATAGGATCACAGCTCTAATAACAAACACCCAAAATTACAATAGGTTTTAAAGATCGTTTTCAATTTTGACCAAAACACTGTTACCATCTGATGAAATAAACTCAGATTTCAAAATACGCCCTTGTAACTGTGCTGCCCACCTGTACCTCACAGCTGATGCTTTAGGCTGTGTAGACTCAGTATTTCCATTTTTCACTGCTGTCCAAGAGAGTGATTCTGTGAAGCAGAACCAAGGCTTCACTCTCAAGTGGAGGCAGTTCTGTCTGACAGCTGAAGTGCAAGAAGTGTTGAGCATCAGGGAGGGATGGAGAGAGGTTGATTCTTTATGAGCACAAACATACGGGTTTCAGAAGCATTACCTTGGGTTCTAATTTCTTTAGGCTGACTCATTGCAGTTCTGTTGGAAACTTTGCTAAATAAATCATGTATTGCATAGGCAAACACACTGCATGTATTATTTCATTTGCTGCTTTCACATTTTTATACCAGAAATTACTTACCAGTCTTAGTTTGGTGGTATGAGAGCTTTGTTACAAGGTAAGTGTATTTTTAATAGAGCAGTTTTTGATGTTCAAGGAAAGTGTAGGTTTTCTGTTGGTTGTTCCTCCCATCCATGCTCAGTGTTTTGAGTACTGTCAATATCAGATTGGGTATGTTCCTATGATGCTTAGCCCTGACAGATAAATGTTTATACATTAATATCACAGAATCATTGAATGGTTTGGATTGGAAGGGACCTTAAAGATCTTCTAGTTCCAACCTCTCTGCTGCGTACAGGCTTACCTTTACCAGGTTACTCGGAGTCTTGGACACTAGAAGGGATGGGGCATCTATAACTTCTCTGGGCAACCTGTTCCAGTGCCTCACCACCTTCACCGTAAAGAATTTCTTCCTAATATGTAATCTAAACCTGTCCTCTTTTCAGTTTGAAGCCATTCCTTCTTGTCCTGTCGCTGCATGCCCTTGTAAAATGTTTCCATCTTTCTTGTAGGCTCTCTACCTGCTGTTCCTGAAAATAGATTAAGTATCAAGGTAGCTCAGGAATCACTTGTTTGATGCTGACAGTTTAAATGGAAATATTCGGTCTTGGGATGTGATGCCTCTGATGTACTGAGAAGTGCGGCAATGAAACTTAAAATCCAGTGTTGAACAGCACATTCCTAGGATTGGTACACCCAATTAACACCATAAGGTGTGTGAGTTGATGTTAGGAAGTACAGTCCTGGTGTCAGGACTGTCAGAACAAAATTTTCCTGCAGATTTGATTTGAACTTTACGTTCATTGAAGCCATCAGCTGCCATCTTTCTAAAGCCAAGGCAGTAGAAGCTGTGCTAAATGGGTTTCCTCTAACAATTCTTGAAGTATGCGGATCTAACCTGGATGCTGTGGGACCTTGTTTTGAGGTCAGTTGATGCTTTGTGCCCTTTGGACTCTTATAAGGCAGAGCAGCAATGAAAATGAACCTTGTGTTGAAGCTCAGCACTAGCCACTGATGTGAGACAAGGTCCCTCATGGGGTAGCAAGTACCCACCTATTAGGCTGATCTAAACATCTGAGTTGTCTAGTCACTTAAAATTTCCTTGACACTGGAGGAGGGCAAATTCTGCTCCATCTGAGGTAATGGTTTGTGGTGCTTGTTCTGCTATTCAGGGACTGACCACAAACCATTTGGCCTCCATGCAGGCAGGGATAAATTTTCCAGCCAGTTTTTGTGCTAGACCCTCATTTCTTAAAAGCAAACACTAAAGCCCCAGTGTGTATTTAATAAGCAATTCTTTTCGGTAGATGTTCTGCTAGTGGTATCAGAGTAATTTTGGGGAATTGATTTACCTGCTTTATATATCTTAGGTACAAAATGGCAAATTACATGAGCTAAGTTTCAGGGTTTGATCTGAATACATATGCCATTTCTTTTATTGCTGTTTATTTAATTCATTTGACAAGTCTAGTTCCAAAAACATTAAAATTCCTATAGTCTCAGTTTTCAGTAATGTAGATTTTTGTCCCAAACGGCCTGAGGGCAGTAGGTGTGCTAAGCTCCTGATAACACCAACCAACCTGCAAACCTTAAGAAATTAAAATACAAGCTCCACAGTTCCCCAAAACCACAGTAAACAGCAAAAAGAATCTGGTTTAGCTCTGCTGTCCTTGAGAACAGATAGAGCACAGTGAGTAAGAGACTAATATACTGTATACTCAGTTCACAGGTCTTAGTTTACCTATAAATTCTTCTTACAGTTGAAACATCAAAGAAATGAGCTAGACCTTAAATCTGGTCTCCTTGCTGTCATTTTGGATATGTCAAATTTTCATTGATTATTCTAGTGTTCATCCAGGCCAAAATCGGAAGCTTTGGGTGGTGGGGAGGGAGGTTAAGACAAAAAACTGAATAAATCTTGTCTGTAGAACAAAATATTCCCAGTGGAATTCAAATTGAGAAGGGCTCTTGGGCTGTTAAACAATGTTGTTTTATTTTTATAGTAATTACCTTTTCATAAAGACAGTTGCTGTCTTGGGTTTATTTCATACTCCAAGTAGCTGTCAGCAGCCTTTGGTGAATAGTGAGATGGGTATCAAGTTATCAGCATTATGATTTCGCTACTGGGTAATATGAGGATAAGGACAACTGGTAACCCTCAAACACAAACCTGCAACAGGAAAACCAGAGCACGTTGAGTAACAAAAGGCTGAGGCCTAAAAGCCTCATGAAACCTGTTAATTCTGTTTAGCATATTTTGGAGCATTTGAAAGTCAATCTTTGTATCTTAAATTGTTCACAATAATGTTTTTCACATAAAAATGAATCAGGCTTTTTCTTCTGCCCTCTGTGGGTAATGCTCAGCATCTGAAGCCTATGTCATTTATATGGCTGCTAGTGATACACAAAGAATACATACAATGCAATTGTATGTATATATACATGCAATTTTACTTATTAAAAAAAAGGGAACGGATAACAGTGGGGGGAAAAATGAAATTTTTGAAATTAGCCTCTGCAAGTTTAGAATTTCATCTGTAAAGTCTAACAGTAGGAGGGATGTGCATTTTGAGTGCACTTTTCCAGAGATGTGTTTTTGTATGTTTATGTGGAAGGGACAAATTAAGGTAAAGTCTTTTTCGTTATTCCATGCTCTGAAGCTCTGCCATCTGGTCACTTTGCCTGTCTGCCTAACCCCTTCAAATCAGCTGAAAGGTATCTGGATGGAATTCTGCTCCACCACTGAGTACTTGGTGCTTTGGTTCCCCCGGCTGGGTACCCGATCTTCGAAGCATGTAGTTGGCTCTTCAAAGGAAAGTGCTCAGGACCTGCAGAAGGTCTTCCTTTGAGCAGCACTTTTTCTGATAGCAGACAAGAGGCCCTTGTAGAGCAAGATGTTAATATGTAGATGAAAAGAAGCCTCTTCACTCACTGAGATGGGGGAAGGGGAAAAGGGGCTGGCCTTGGGCACTTTATAAAAGCAGGTAATTTCTCTCCTTTGTTACACTGCTCAGGAATTTGGCCAGGTATGGTTTCCCTCTGCTGATGAGTGCCAAGCTGATGCTGTGGCCTGATGTGAATGCTGACAGGCTCTTCTGAATGTAGATTGAACATAGAGAACAGAACAGAAAATTGAGGCCTTTGTCAAAGTCCCCTTTGTAACCATAAATAATGTGCCTTTGTGTCATGGCACAGAAGTTTCCTACTTGACCTGCATCAGGAGAGAATCATTGCATCTCAAAGCCAATAGCTGAGTACTCAGGAGAGGTGAGGGGTGGTGTGCTATGCTGGTGACGATGATGGTGTGATTTGACTGGCACAGGAAGAAGGGAGATGGGCTGTGTTCCACTTGCCCCATGTAAAATGGGGTGGGTTCGTGCATGAGCATGTAACAACCTGGCATACACCATAGAACATGGGAGTGAGAACATCTGAGTTTCAGCCAGTGCCTTGTAGAAGGCAAAGGAGGCATTACAGTTATCCTACAAGCATCTCCAGTCCTTCCACACTGCACCTGACAAAGCTACTTGCCTCATTAGGCCATGCAAACACAGCAGTCACATCTTATGAATAATCTGGCAAGACAGTGCAGTATGCTGGGCTAGAGCAGCTAGAATGTTCTGGGAGGCCAGTGTCAAAATTTGCATCTCTGGTTCTATTCTGCTCTAGTTTCCTCTTTGTTCCTCTGTGCTGGTGCTCATCACACAGTCCAGCACAGGTGGCAGAGTTCCCTGCCACAAGAGCAGTGGAGAGCAGCTTGGTGCCAGAGCTGAGGTTTGTCCTCTGTGCTGTTCAGCTGTTGTCTCATTTGTCCCAGAAATCACTGCTACACTCACTTCTTGTTTATTTTTTAAAAAATCTTTTTAATCAAGCCTGTTTCCTGGTATCTGAAGCTGGATAGATTTACTTGTTTTAGCTCAGGTCCTGACCAATGCAGCATCCAATTTATGTACCTCCTGATAGGTATTTGCTTAACATCATTCTCAATCTCAAATGACAGATTCCACAACCTTCTTGAACAGTAAATAAGTACACTGCTAATGCTGTTATTACCTTCCTACTGTCTCTTCTTTCCTTACTGAAATTTAACCCTCCCTACTTTTTGTCCATCTTGGGCATGGAGAATAGATAACCCCCCCCCTCTCTCTCTCTCTTTCTCTCTTACATCCTTGGCAGCTGAGACTAGTTCGTGTTTCCCTTCAGGCTCATTTGCTAAACCACCCCAAGGAGTTCAGCTTTTGTTTCTGCAAAGAGCATGTCCCATGCCTGTTCTGAGTACAGAACTCCAGCTGATGCCTTCCAACCCAGCTGAGCTGAGCCTGAGGATTACAACAGACAGCTTTTATCTACCATATCCTGATATGGAATTTACCTCTTAAAAACAGGATGCCAGTTCTGACCCAGGAGAGTTTGAATGTGTTGCAGGATCTGTATACTTCCAATAGAACCGCCTGATGGTTCCCAGGCCTGCACTGGTGCACAAGTGTAGTGCTGCCAAAATGTAAAATCCTGTATTAGAGATGCTTTGGTTCACTTTTTTGTCATCTATTTCTGTGGTTAGTCAAGTTTGTTTTGAATTCTTTTAGAGTAGTGTATCCGCATCCTGCCTTTTACCTTTACCTCTGGCACCAGACCAATACTGGTGATTAAAAACACTGAATAGCAATGGAGCATGAAGAGACCCCTGCAGAAACTTCTGTATGATGATGAACTAGTGATAAATATTCCCAAGCAGGATTTCCCAAAAAGTTTTGTCAGCTGCTCTGAGCAATATTAATCTGTACTGTGTTTCCTTAGTTTGAGAATATCATGTGAAAGAGTATCAAAAACTTCATGAAAATCAACCTCTGTGATTATCTGCTGCTTCTCACACTATGGTGTATTACATTGTTGAAGGGAAATGCACTGGTTTGAAATGATCTCACAAATGTATGCTGGCTTTCATTCATCATCATGTTACTCTTCAAGCACTAAAAAGAGCAAAACCAGATCTGACTACATGCCCAGAAAAACTCTGGAAGACTGCAGTTATTTTGATCTATCATTTCCTTTTCCCCTTTTCTAAAGACTGATTTTTTAAATCACAAGTAATCTACTAAGTACTTTGTTAGCTACTTTTTGGAGTTTTTTGTTTTGGTGCCAAGAATAAGACCTAAGTAGAGCGAAAAATCTCACATCCTCCATACTGACATGGCAAGATCCATCTGAGTCCCCGTGAAACTGCTGGTGCTGCTTTGTAAGGAGAATGGTGGGTTTGTACTGCAATGTTTTGTCCTAGTGTGGTGTTCCTACAAAGAAGGGTGATATGAATCCAGTAAGAAGCTTTCATAATATGTTGTGCAAAGCTCTATGAATGTGCCTATGAGTACCTTTAGGGATAAAAGGAGAAAAGTGCTGAGCTATCACCAGAATTGATGTTTATAAAGGGCCCTTAAGGAGGAAGAGAGAACAAAAGGAGATAAATCACTGAAGTATTTTGTGATGTTCTAAGTGTCCAGTGATGAGCAGCAAGAAAGTAAAGCCTTGTCAAAGTCAGCTACAATGACCCTCAAACACAGGGTAAGAGCTGTGGTTCTTCCCATCCATCTTTTGCCAGCTCAGGAAGACACAGTGGCATGGAGCTCAAGCAGTGTTCATGCATCTAAAATATTCAGTGGAGGGATATTCCCTCCTGTCCTTCCCTTGGATTTATAATAAATAGACTTTTTTTCTGGTCTTTAGTTGAGATTGAGCTATTATTGCTTACCAATGGGCTTCTGTTACTCTTTTCCTCCTAAATCTTACTGGATTTCCATACTGGAAATTTGGCAGGAACAGGGCTTCTCTTGTCAAGAAGATTCCCATCTTCCTCAAAAACTCATGCAATGTCATCTCATGGCTCAGGATGATAAAGCCATCTTGGAAACATCATCCATGTGCTTCTATTCAGGAAGCATTTGGCTCCACCTGATCCTTGGTGTGTGTGTGTGACTCCTGGCTGTGTTTGTGCTTCTCTGGTGCCTTTGAGGCTTGGGTGCTGACAGAGGTCCCATTTCCTGGGCAAGAACCCTGCTATCAAGCCCAGATGGAAGTTCATGAGTCCCTGCTGCTTTTCCCTTTCAGTGATGACTGTAAATTGTTGGGTTTGGGTTGGTTTTTTCTTTTTGGTGGTTTTTGTTTTGTTTTGGTTTGGTTTTTTTGGTGAGGTATTTCTTCTTTTCTACATCAAAGAGTGAATCCTTACTTACTGGCAGGATATTGGACAGCATAATAAACCATCTTCAGTCTGGTGCTACCTGCTAAGAGCAGAAGCAGAGGAACCCTGCAATATGTTTATTTCCTTTCTCCTTAGCCTAGCAGATAAAGTGAGCAATAAATCACTTTCTTCCTAACTGTATTTTTAGTGGAAGACTGATATCTTACCTTTTCTTCTTTCCTAGTCTAAAGTAGTTTAAGGTTCTTTCCTCTAGACTTTCCATAGTTTTTCTGCACCTTTGAAGTATCAGTCCCGAGACTGGAGGCCACGCTCCTGTCAAGGCTTCACAAAAACTTTGTTAGAGCAAAACCAACAGAATAATTATTTCCTTTCCATGTTACGCTCCTATTAAAGTATCTTGTAGTTGATAAAGCAAATCTATAATTAAGTTGTCTCCATCAGCATAAAGTCTGGGCATTTCTCATGCAGCAGCAAGGCCAAACTGCACCAAGTCTGGCCTAGACTTTACAAAGATTGAGATGCTAATTCATTTTATTTAAGCACCTGAATAATTTTATGAAACTGATCTCTTGCATATTCTGTTCAGATTGGCACTTCTCCTTTTATAAGGAATAATAGCCATAAATATGGATTAACAGTTTCACTCTGGGACCCTGATGCCTTGATTACAGATAATCAAAAGTCATTTTCTTTCAAGAACCTGGAGCAGGCAAATTAAGATGCAGTATCAGCTCCACTTACAATGTCACTATCCTGACTTGAAGTCCTCGATGTAGTGCTGTGAAGGGGAGATGAAAGGTGCAAGCTTTGCCCAATTTCCTTTGCACTTCAATAATCTTTACATTTACACTTCCAGTGAGGTGTCAAAGATTTGGATGTTATATTTTTGGATGAGAATTGAAATAACTTCATGCCTGAAGTGTTTTAAGTCCTTGAGCCTGTCTTCTCAGTGCAATACCAGCAGACCACAATGGATAATAGAAATATTTCACCCTGACGGGTTTTCTGTGCAATGAATATATTTTTATACAGTGCTAATTTTCCACAATCTTGTCTATAACATCTAACGAAAAAAAATAAAGTCAAAGAGTTGTTAAAAAAAACAACTCCACAAGACTTTACAAACCAACCCACAAAAACAAACATTCAAGCAAAGAAAAACAAACAACAAAAATGCAAAACAAAACCAAACCCACACAAAACCCCACAAAACCCACTCCACACTATTGCTATCAGATAAATGATGGCAATTTCCAGGGCATTGCAATTTACAAAAATCTTTGAAATTATGTGGGACAGCTCCTTAGTTCTAGATGACTTTTTCTAATTAAAACAAATTCAATTAGTAATTCCTAGGTTGTACGTTGAAACCACGACTATAGTTTGCCCTTCAATTCAGTAACATTTAAAGACACCTTTAATCTGAAGTAATTAATTAGGAAATACACTATAGATCCCCATAGGCAAGTCCCCTAGCAAACAACTGGCATTACTTAAAAGCTTGTGCATGCTTGAAAGTGATATACTTATGAAAAAGTATACCTCAAATTCTACAATAGTCTTCACCTAAGCCACAATCCTTCCTGCTTTTAGGAATGTGCAATAAATCCCTGTGCAAATATAATATAATGCTTTCATATTTCAGCCAATAATCTCAAAACCAACAAATCTCAATTAACCTTCACAGCACCAATGTTTTTTCACATTGGGACATAAAAGAATATTTCTGCTGAAGAAATTCATGAAATGAAGAACAGGCAATCTAACTCACTGACCCAAAATCTGTCTCAGAGCAAGGAACAGGCCCAGAAGGACCTATAGCGCTGGTGCATCCTAAAGAACTGCACTTCTCTGGAGCAAGATCAAACTCTTTGATTTACTGGCATTGTGTTGGGCTTCATCAAGGGAATGTACAGGGGGTTTTCAAGCCCAGGCTTCAGGACTACCCACTCTCCGTGGATAAATTCTGAGCAGGTTCACTCCTGCCTGAAGCACCATGATTGAGACACACCATGAGATTTGAAAGGAAGAAAAAGGTTCAGATAACACTTTCTTTTTCTGGACTTCCAGGACATCTTGTTTATAAATAGCAATGTTTTGAAAGCTTTTGTCTGTAACCCTAAGAGCTCCAGTCTTTTTCTCTAAAATAAATACATAAATTGCAGATTGTTGTATGATCAGAAGACCCCAGGAGTTCCAGCAGTAGGAAATACGGCAAATGCGAGTGTTGTGAGAGTGGCAGGACTGCAGTGCAAAAATGAAGCTTGCCACCTTAACTGAACATTTTCTCATGGGGTGAAATGCTCCTCTAGTGCAGAGAACCCACAGAAGAAATTTTGCATCACATTACCACATAATTATCTGGGCTTATTAAGAGCAATCATAGTAAAAACCGAACAACTCCTAATTCTCATCTCTGTCATGAACACACTAGTGAGCTGCCTCGGCTCTGTGAGCAGCTTCATTTCAAGGCAGCAATTATAGCAGACCCACTAATGAACAGGGTTAGCTGAGATATGGCTTGCAGAACAATTTACTTTTACTGAACAGTTGCACAAGTTGTTGAGTTTATAGTCACATAGAGCTCTCTAGAGCTAGTAATAATCTGATAACACAATGAACACTTTCTCTCTTTCCTTCTCTTTTGCTTATCTGAGAATTATGAAATCTAACTTCAAAGAATATGGCTTCCTCTGCCTTGACCCCATGTGTCTTTGAATGGTACAATTAGGGACAAGAAGGCAGGTCAGCTTCAGATCTGAGTTACTGTTGGACCAAATTTAGTATGGCAATATTAAAATGATGGTACTGCTTTGGTGTGGTAAAGTATACCTTAATCATATCTACCAGTGAAGGTCTGAGTGTGGCAGCTGTGCTCTACTGCAACTCCTGAATTCACCTGGTAGAAGTGTTGTTGGCTGTAGTAGAAAGCTAGCCGTAGAATTCAGGTTGGGTAACTACTGACAAAGCATCTTTTCCTCTCATCTAATTTAGGCAGCATTCTCCAAAACACATCAGTCTGTATGCCTGTGCACAGTCCTGACCTAGAAATTGTTCTTTACAAGGGAATAAAATTCAGCTCTGGTCACGTGCCTGGGGATGTGCTCCGAATGCATTTCCCTCAGTAGCAGGAGCATTTGTTATCTGATAACTACAACTGTACTGAATCAGGGCCAACCACTGTGCTACAGATGTTAGGGGAGCTGCAAACATATGTTGGGAAGGCCATTGCTGTGTGGACACTTGAGGACAGTAACTGATGACCTGCAAACCTGACTTGAGTGAGCAGCATGTGCCTACAGCCATATCCACCTGCAGAAGTCGAATGGGAGTATGAAAACAAGACAGAACAGCAATGTCTCTGGTGCTAAACCAGGCAGTTTTCATCTGTTCATTACTCTTTTGAAAAATACATTGAAACTACCTAACTCAGCTTCAGGTTGGCATTTTGATAGACCAATTCTCTTGAACAAACTCTTTGAGGAAGTTGCAGTTTAAATTTATTTGTTTTCAAGAAAAGTCACAAAATGTAAATCAAACACTTCTATATAATGCATCTTTATGGTTCTAACTTACAGAACTAATCAAAGATTGAGTAACACTGCTTGAAACAAATGCTGTTTCTCAAATATTCCTAAATGCAAACACACTGGACTTTCCATTAATTTCAGATGGATATGGTACCAAAATCTTATTAGGAAGCTTTCTTAAGAGAGTCTGAAAACAGAGTAATACTCATCTTCATTGTCTTGCTCATGATAATGCAAGGACAAGCCATAAAGCAGCACAGATCATTGTCCAAATTTTATTTGACATTCAGGGAATTTCTTACACATGTTCATAGATTTCAATCTGGATTGTTGCACAACTAAACCAAGACAGTGGAAGACCAGGAAGGTCTTTCAGACCGTCTTAACTGCAAGAGGAAAATGAATAAGGATGCATCTTTAATGTGATGCTGCTTGTTGGCAAAGACTCTGGTGTTGGCTATCCAAGCCTGAGAGAAACTAAACAGGATGGTGTTCCCTTTCTAATGTCTCATCAGCCTTACAGCCAGTAACCTGGAACCATGTCTTTATAGACTTTCTTTTAGAGTCCTGCTACTTGTGCTTTTGCAGCTGTACTTAAGGCAGTCCCCACTGGCCTCCTCTGAGTTCTTTTTCCTCCTCCTCTGCTCATTCCTGCACCTACCTGAGCAATTTCCTAGTGAGCTTTGTGGCTTAGCCTTGCCCTTAGTAAGATTTTTAGGGGGATTCCTCTTTAGATACCATTTCTGAAAACACATTCACTTTACTACAGCAGTTCTCTCCCCTTGTTGGATATGGTTTCAGTGGGGTAAATCTGGGTAACTGATGGAAAGAGATGAGTTTGAATTAGCATGCCAAGGCTCGTTGTGGGGCTTGACACACACCTTCCTTCCTAAATTGTGTCCTTCCTTTTAACATCCAGCCACTCATTTCAGTGTGTTTGTTTCCTGTTACAAGGTGTTTTCAACACCTGAATAATCTCATTTAACCTAACAGTGCCTTGTTTAACCCAGTGGTTCCCACTATGGGTTTAAAGAAGAACCAACCATAGCAGAGTTCAATGGTCATCAGAGCAAAGGACAGTGCCCAAGCATAACAGACAGCAGTTGCCTTTCCAAAGAAGACCCTGTTTCACTTACAATAGTGATGACATGAACCTAAATGTAACTGTGAATTAATGTACAAACAGGGTCAATAAGAATTTTTCATTTCCAGTCACTTGGGCCCACTTTTTCCAGAACATCTGGCAATGATACCAATAATCATTCCACTTTTGATCTTCCAAATTTTTTACTGCTCATGTATCTCTCGCACATTTTATGCAAGTTATGATCTTTTATGGCCAGCATATATTGGAAACCTGAGCTCTGTCAGTGCTGCACAGGTTGTTGCAGTGTTTGAGTGGGAATGCTGGAGTTCTGCCAGAGGAGGTTGCTCTGGACCCATCCTGGCAGACTTGCCTCTGTTTCCCAGACCATATAATCTTCCTGATAGCTCTAATGATCAGGGAAGGCACTAGCACACACATGCAAGAAGTAGCTCATATAATCCTCCACACAAATTTTCAACAATTGAGAGGCTGAGCTGGAATTTGATATCTGTGAAGGACTCCAGTGAGAAATTTTCCAGGTTTATGTGCTGCTCTAACCAGTAGTTGTTTCACATCCAACTCAGAAATACAAAACACCATTGTCACCAGAAATTCTTTTAATGAATATTTGAAAAGTATTTCTAGTAGGATCACTATTTCCTCTGAGGGCTTTATTAAAAATAAAATAAATAAAATATATAAAAAATAAAATAATAAAGGAAGTTACTCAGATAACAAAGGAAATTTCTTGCCTGTCATTTTGACAAGATGCGCCTTCAATTCCCAGTGTTTACATATATGTTCTGTCCCGAAAAGATATTGACTCTTTGCACTGGAATATATAATTTTATGCCAGGTAATTTATCTTTTATCAAGCTACAGTTGCCATACAGGTGGTTTCAGTGTAACCTGGCACAGCTACAACTGTCTGAATGAGAGTCCTGGATTACTTCATGAAACAGGGACTGTAGCACTGTACAAGCAAAGGCTGGAAAGCTCTGGCTGTCTCTTAGATGCTTGACAAAGGTACAGGTGGAGCACTGGGCTGACAATTTTTGGACATCAGACATATCTTCCTGTGGATCTTCTTTATGGCAAGTTCTGGTGAATAAGGGGTAGCCCAATGTGCCAGTCTAATCATGGTGTTGACTTTGGTTCATTCTTGCTTAGAGGTGTCTGTACTTTTGCTTTGGCTGTTAGCATGAATGGGCTTGGAGTTCTGGTACCACTGTATGAATAAACATTGTGTAAAACACAAATGTGTAAAAAGAAATGTTGGTTTTTGGTTTGGTGGTGTTTTTTGGGGGTATTTTTGTGTTTTTTTGTTTGTTTTGTTTTGTTTTTAATTTTCTTTTTTATTTTGAGAGCATGGAGGGGCTCTCCCTGATAAATGAGTTCCATAAGGGAGGAAATATTCACCATTTATGGGTAATAGTGTTGTTGAGTGATGAGGGCATGGTATGATATGGACTATCACACAGTGAAAATATCCCAAGTGCAAATAAAACTCAAATTTCTCCAGTCAACCAAATTGCAGGGAATGAGAAAGAAACAGCCATAGAGGATGAAATGCCAAATAGTTCAAACTTCTTTTGGTTTTTTTTGGTCAGTAAGAATAACTGGGAGCATTCAGAAAATACTAAGAG
Source organism: Formicarius rufipectus (assembly GCA_013399695.1). Taxonomy (NCBI): domain Eukaryota; kingdom Metazoa; phylum Chordata; class Aves; order Passeriformes; family Formicariidae; genus Formicarius; species Formicarius rufipectus. The sequence continues at coordinate 87,205 of VXAU01000949.1, read as the reverse complement.
AATGCTCCAGATTGAACAAAAACATCTCTATTTCTTTGCAATGGGAAATTAAAATAATTGTTGTGGGGTTTTGGGGTTTTTTTTTGTTTTGTTTTTTTTTTGTATGACTGCAGAGTGCATGTTACTCCCAACCACAGGAGGATGTCATCTTCTGTTTTTAAGTTGGCTGTCTGGATGGTGGACACCATAAACAGTGAAAAATAAGACAATTGCAGCATGATCCAGCTGCCAGCTTGAGGATGGAGTTTTTCTTTTTTTTCAGCTTCTTCTAAACAGGTAATAGAAGAGGTTTCAGCATTGTCATTGTCTTGGGGAAGAAGTAGTTCTTCCTGCTCAGGAAGAAATCTTGAGAGAATTGCATGAGTGACACACTCTTTTTTTTTTTCTTATAAGCATTGTTATTTCTGTGTCTTTAAGCAGCATTGCACTGTGGATCACATCTATTTTGAAACTTAGAGACTATGTTTTGTATGAATACCAGTTATAGAACCTGAATCCTTATCAGCAAGACTCAAATCTCATTAGTATTACATTTTACATAAAATATTCAGAATGAATTACATATATTTGTAGGGCAAAGGAGGTGTAAATTAGTAAATAGAAAAAAAAGTATATGTAGGAAAGTATGGCCTGAAGTGTGTATCTGAGACTTGGGAAATTATGCATAATGAATAGATAAGTGTGCTGTTGAATTTGGATAGCTTCTGTAGGTGGATGATGGAAATTGCACAGCACTGATGTGTAAATAATGCACAATCACTTAGTAACTCTGACCTGCCACTTATGAAACAGAGGAAATGTGCCAGGAAGAGCCTGACTATAATGCTCCAATTTAGTCTCTAAGCCACATGAACACATACAGCTCCCAGCAGCCTTTACAAAGGCAGTATGACAATTTGGGAATTGTATTTTGATGATTCCTTCACCCCTCCTGCCCTCACTCACCACAAGGGGATTTTTGCAATTATATGGATGAGGGCTTCCATTGCAGGACATTCAAATACTGGATTTTTCAGTTGCTAGAAGGAAAATTCACATAAAAATTGTGTGCTCTTTGCATGCTACTGAAAACAAGTACATACACAGTTTAATTTATTTATAAAATCTCAGAAATGGGCATGTGCCGCTGTAGATGAATCTAAAAGAACAGCTGGCTCAAGTTAGATGCTGTGGATTGAAATACTAATTAATGATTTTCTAAAGGCTGCATCTCCTACTGCAATTCACCCCAGGACCAAGGAAAAAAGATATTCACAGCGAGAGACTGACCATTGCCAGTGTTTGTATGCTACTGAAACTTCACTCAAAAGCAGAACAAATTTACTCTGAGCTCTTCCTCTGCTTCCACATCCCTAAATGGCTCTTTGCAAGAGATCAGTGTTTTTGCATTTGGAGCAAAACAATCGTAAATACAGCAGGCAGTAGGCAACTATTTTTTCTATATCCTGATATCTACTGACCCTCTGCTCTGCTGATTGCTGTGGTTTTGGCAGTGGAGGGACCCCCAAGAAACTCTGCCCAGCAGGAGCACGAAGAACTGTGTTGTCTCCAAGAGGGGCCACATGCTGGGGGGATCTTCAGACTCTCACATAATGTTTTGGTAAGTAAAATTAACCAGGTCTTGTGAAATATGGAGAAAACAACTCCTGTCCATATTTTTTCCGATTACAAAGAATAAGAAAACCCCATCTGCCTTCTTTTTGATCTCCACAGATTGATGAGGGGGGACTTATTTGAAGACATGGATCTTCCTCCAGTTGACAGCAGTCTTTTGGTCTTTATTTCAGTCTCCAACCTCCAAAGCACCAGGACTCCTGTTGTCCTGGCAAGCTGCTCTCAAATAAAATAATGCTGTGCCTTTGGTAGCCTCCCATTAGGCTTTCTATTGTCTCACTGGTGAAGTGTCCCTTCCTTGCTATTTGTGGAAAGGGTTTCAACAGCCCCTCACTTACTGTGTGTTAATAAGGCCAAAGGAAGATCTTTCTATAGTAGAGAACCCAAAGCTTTGCCCCTGTCTGACATGCTGTCTAACAAAATTGATAAAGGAATTAAATCTTTCAGGAATCATCTTTAATATATGTGCTCTTTGTGTTTGAAGGTGATGTATATTCTCCTCTGAATATGGAAAACTAGCTCCTGTCCAGTGCATTCAGAATGGATAAACAAGTTGTCATGCATATTTTTAACGGTGAAAATAACTTTCCATGGGTGACAGAATGAGGATAAATGTATTCAATATGAAATCCTGGTTTATATATGGGCACATAGGCTGTATCTATCATACATGATGGTGGAACGTCCAAAGTATTTTGCAGGTTTTTCTAGCTCCAGTTCTCCTCAAAAGAGAATTCACTAGACTGTGTGGAAGCTCTGCACCTCCTTAACTGGCTTAATTCATGGGCAAAACAGGCAGCTGCAGAAGCCTGACAGGGACAGCAAAAACCCCACAAGAGGCAGCCACTGCCTCCTTTGCCTACAAGAAGGGGAATTGCTGCTGGTGGTGAGGGTTTTGGCTGTGTGGGGTGGGGCAGAGGCAGCTCTGCCCCATCCTTCAGTGGGAGCTGTACCAGGGAGATGTTCACTGTGAGGAAACAGAAGTTCACCTGTCTACCCCATCAAAAAGGTTTGCTCCAGCCTTGTCCCACCCTGACCCATGTGCAGGATCTAACCTTTGTGGAGGATGGGAGCCAACATGACACTCTGATCTCAGCCAGGTTTCTGTGATGTGGTGGGGGGAGCAAATAAAAGCATGAAATCGTGGCTAATAAATATTTGGAAGCTCTGTCCTGGTATCAATAGCCATGATAGATGCACACTGTCATGCTGAATGTTTTTTTTTCTCCATCAAAAGATAACAAAAGGAAACAACTCTCAATGTTGATGCTGTAATTTCATTTCCAATGAGTATTTTACTATCTGAAGCAAAGGCTCAGCACTGCCAGAGGGGTCTTGTGTGGTTTTGACTAATATAAACAAGTATTCATATGTGATTCTTCCTTTGCAAGCTGGTCCCATGGTGTATTTACCTAAGCCGTTCTCTTCTGGGGGTATCTTGGTGACACACTTTAAGCATAAGAATCACTAAACTAGATTTAGTCATGCATACTTGAGTCACAGTCTTGTGTTACTTAATTTAGTACAGGCCATTAAATATTTTTACCTCTGTATTAGGGTCAGGACAGGAGAACCAATCAAGAGAGATTCACTGAGGCTTTATGTGTCACACAAAGTACTCAAGCTAATCTTCCACACTCAAACTTACTCCTCACCACACGTGACTGAAACAGAAATACACAGGGGTCACACATTTCATATATATACACATGTATTTACATGTGAGTTGGTGAGACTAGTGTGTATGTGTGCAAGGGCAATATTAAACATTAAAACCATCTACATGCAAAAGTAAAGCCTTTCAAGGTGAGAGTAAAGATGTTCAAGGCAACAGCCAGAGCAGAGGCACAGAATCCCCAGCCTGGCCTGACCTGAAGATGTTTTGTTGGTACAGATACACCATGGATGCATTGCAGTTGCACAAAACCCTGCTTAGCTCAGCGTGGCTACCTTGGTGCAGGATTTGCTTATTGGGCTTTCAAAGCACACAGTGCATTAATACATTAAGAGATAGTTACACTGGTGGAAACACGCTTGCTACAAAGAGGCCTGAAGTAAACAGACACATTTGGCACAATCATTTTGGAAATCTTAATCTATTTAGCCTCTTTAGTATTCATCTTGTTAAACATGTACAGCACTAAATAAATTGGTGCTACTTAAATATTTATCAAATGTGTCCCTGCATGCTTAAAAAGCAAGTAGGCAGCCAGTCATAAACATCAACTTCTTTTTTTTCTTTTTTTTTCTTTTCTTTTTTTTTTTTTTTTTTTTTAATCATTGCTCCAGGATCATCTGTATTTCTTCCTTGCCACTCAAAGGCTCAGCCAGTGATACAGAGCAGGGGGTGAAGCCGGGCAGGTTCTGACAGGATGTGTGGGAAAGGAGCAGTGCTGACAGAGTCTGGACCCGCCTTGGGGCTGAAGCCCCGGTCCCTGGCACAGCAGTGCATCCCTGGTGCTCTAGTCGGCCTCCTCGGTGGTTACCCGGTGCTGTCCGTGGCACTGAGCAAGCATTTCCGCACATTTTTATTCGGAACAAGTTTTGTTTACCCCCATGGTTCCAAATTTCACTGTGGCTTCAAGCTGTTGTTTTATCACAGCCTTTTGCTGCAAATAAGCTCTCAAAACCTGGTTTGCATCATTACCAGGAAGCTTCAAAGCAGAAAGGAAGAAAGTTAACTACTTTAATATGAATTACAAAATCATAGCAACAGCCGTGAACACAACCTCATCCCACCCCCCTTTTTCACTGGTGCATTTTAACAGTGCTGAAGTTTGTGCCAGGTGCACACAAGGAATTGCAATTAGAATTTGCTTCCAGCCATGTTTCACAGAGCACCAGTGCCAGCCAAGCACAAACATGCACTGCACTGCCAGGCTAGAAGAGGAAATTGAACCAAAGGGTTCTGAGAAGACCATAGCATGGTACAGACCTGCGTTCTGATACCAAGCCTGGAAGTCCTGTAGGTTCACTGGACTCAGCAGTATGAGTTTCAACTAGTACAAGTGATGACAAGGCCAGATCCACAACCATTGACACTACACTGCAATAGCACTTTTCTCTGAGGAGCCATGCACTTCACAAGCATCTTTGTTTCCTGTTTACAGACAAGGGAAAAGAGAGGTTATAATAACTTTCTATCATATGTATTAAAAGTTGTGGACAAAATGAACCAAAAAAAATCAAACCTCTTTGACTCCTAGTTTTGTGCTTTTCCCACAAAACCCTGCTTAACCCTACACCATGTGCAATCAGGAAAACTGATGGCATGTCACTCTTTTCTTTGTACAAAACAGGATGGTCAGAATCAATGATTCAGCGACAGTATCTAAAGTCGTTTCAAGTGGGGCTTTGGGGGACCCAGTTCTGTGCCTTCCAATACTTTCCTCAGTGATTCAGATAAAGGAGTGGAAAGTGTCCTTATAAAATATGCAACTGATGCCAATTTGAGAGACACAACAAGCATTTTGGAGGCAGAATTATTCAAGATAGTCTTTACAAACTGGAAAAGTCCTAAATAAAATATATGAAATAAAAGAAAGCAAAGTGAAAAGAAGGAATAAAATCAAACATATGCAGACACACACAAAAAAAAAAACAAAAACAACAAAACAAAACAAACAAAACGAAAGCAAAAAAACAACTCTGAAAATGCTTGCCTGAGCAGAAGTACTGCAGAGGAGATTCTGGATGTTGCAAGGACCAGAACACACACTGAGTATGCACCTACCAAGAAGGCAGATTCATCAGTGCATGAAGAAGAGGCTCTTGATGGTGTGGGATGTCATTAGGTTGTTTTCCTCAGTTGGAGTAGCATGTTTACACAGGGCAACTATATGTTTTAAAGGACACATGCAAATTTGAGAGAGGTCACAAGACAGAAATGACAACATGACTCTTAGGATAGCTTTGAAGAACTGGGCTTTAATCCAGAAAACAAAAGATCGGGGAAAGAACGTGGTAACATGTTCCAGCGCATATTTCAAACACTGTTACAAAAACAACAATCAATTATTCCCCATGTCATCTAGAGAAGGATGAGCAGAAATGAACCTAATGTTCAGCAAAGAACATTTAGGTTAAATATTAGGAAAATTTCTCACTATGAGCATAATTCAGTGGTGGACCAGACTGCCAGAGGCACACAGTCTGAGGCACTGCCTTCACAGGAGGTGCTGGAGTGCAGGTTGGGCAAGTGTCTCAGGATGTTCTGGGAAGTCTTATCAGCTGGGAGGAGGAGCTAGGGACCTTTCCTACTCTGTTACTGTACCTATGTGGTATTTCTGCAGTTGTGAGACCCAGTGCCCAAATGAAATATAATATTCTTGATACAACTATCTATCTTAATATCCATCTGGTCTTTGTAGGAGCTTCTGGAGCAAAGGAGAGAGGTTAAAAGTTTGCTCCAGCTGATTAAAAAACTCAGTTGATAAGACTGAATAAAAGCTCTCCAGAAAAAAATTTTTGGTCACAGATAAGTTTAAAATGACTTCATACTATGATCAAAGCACTGCTAAATCTGTGCTAAACCTCTTCCTGCCCACCAGGAAGAACTGACATTCTGCAGATTTGAAATACAGCAACTGAGGCAGCCTGGATACAAAGGTTAACCTAGACAGATTAATGTGAGCTTGTATAAAGCTCTTAATGCTATTCCAAATGCTAATAGTGACTGACATTATAGGGTTTCCTGGAACTGATTTAGAAAGACGAGAAGTGTTTGCGATAAAAAGCCTGTTCATCTAATAAGAAGACCAAAAAGTCCTTAATTACCCAGCAATTTAACCGATTATGATTTCATTTAACAGAAAAATAATTTCTAAACATGGCATACATCTGTCTGATTTCCCAAGACACTGTAGTGTACCATACAGTGCTCTTCAAACAGGCCTCCAGAGGCACTGCCAAAATACATGTTGACAGAACGCTGTGAAAAAAGGCAAGTTTTATTATAACCATTTTGCCATTCAGTAAACTGAACAGCAGCAAGAACAGTGTTTTTCTCAAGATGAGAAAGAGGGAGACAAACAGATTCATAGTGAAGTGTTTTAGCTTTCCCATGTCTGTCCCCACATCTCTTCTTCAAAGCCTTGGGATGCACAGCTCCTGACTAAGCACAAAATGACCCTCAGTGCTCTTCAGCACACAGGTGCTCTACAGAGATGCTTTTGAAACTTTTCAGTGATGCATGTTTCTCCTTTTTATTTTATTTCAGCCAAACACATACTTCCAGCTTTTTTGCCTTTTTTTTTCTTTTTCTTTCCCTTCCCCCCACCTTTTTAGTGAAATAACAAATATGAGACTATTGTGAATCTGGCAAAGGCATAACGGGAATTTTGAGAACCTCAGGGAGCTGAGCCATTTCACTGAAAGTAATCTTAGCTCACAAATAGAACAGCAGTCCCTGGTAGTACTGCAAGTACTGCTTCAGCACCTAAATATCTCAGAAGACTTTTTTTCTCTCCCTCTCTAAAATCAGGTGAGAAAATGTATACTTAAAATCTTGAAGTACTTCTGCCAAGTAGTTTGGACCAGATGATCCTTGAGGTTCCTCCCAACCTAGTATTCTATGATTCTGTGATTTAAGCATACAATTATAAAATACTATCTCCCCTCCTCCACTGCAGAACTTCAATGTGAAAAAAGAAATTTGACTTCTCAGGCAAAGTCAAAAGACAAGACATTTAATTTACTGTCTAAGCAAAGCAACTACAGAAAATAAATATCAGAATGATTATAGTATAAATTAACCTGGACTGGAAATTCATCTGGAGGGGTTTTTCAAATACATGGGGTATGCTGTGTCACTAAGTACAAACTAATAATATTTGATGAATACCAGAATTCAGATTTGGCTGCCAGCTAAACACACACATATCTCTTGATCTTGTGGAGTTCAGTCTAAACTGTATTCCTATCCCAGGGATTTTTCCTAGTCTTTCTGGGAATTTCCACGATTTCACAAGGGCAGGGAATATTTTTCATGTTATCTCTCTGCTCTTTCTTTGGCAACTCTTGGGTGGAATTACTATGCACACTTTTTTTATAATGTTTTGCTGGGTTTTGCTCTGTGTATTGAGATACTCTGCAAGCTACTTAAACCCAATTACAAAACCACTGCAATGTGCATGTTTCGTAATATGAAACAGCTGCTAAGGAAAGCTCAAAATACATCTGATGTGCACTTTTTAATTATATGCTTTTACTGTACCAACTCTCAGCTCATACAGAATATATGAACTAATACATTTTACTGCAGTGAATTGTGGATTATTTTTTATAGGATGATTGCTTCTACAACTACAGCACAAATTGGGAATTTATTTATTTTCCTTACTGCAAATAGCAGAGGGCAACAACTGTAAATCTGCAAAAGCAAATATTCAAGCCTGTACAGAGGCTAGGATGAGTAAGGTACAACAGAAACAGGGAATGGTAACCTGGAGAAAACTTTACCACAATATGGTGAAAATGACTATCATTTGGACTTCTAGAGTTAAACACAAGAAAACAACACAAGGTCCTTAAATTTCTGGGAATAGTTTGTCTGGCAGGTAGCTGCTCCTGATTGTTTTGTAAGGCCTTTCTGTGACTGCCTCATCAAATGGGCAGGATGAAATGCAGAGGAGTCTAATGAAGTGTCCATTTAGTGAGAGGAGCGGGAACAGGGGTTTGCAATCTAAGCTCTAAGCTATTAGACTTCAGCTCTTCAAATGTCTGTAATTCAATGTTCAGGGAATTAAAGAACAGAAAGACTGTCACAATATGAGTGAGGCTCAGATTTATAGATAAAGCATTAGAATAATAAACAATGGCTTCCAGATTTGTCAAAAGGCCTTTTCTACCTCAGCAGCTGTGTACAATTTGCAGGCTTTATATGCTGAAGATAATACTGCTGTTTTCTAGTTTGAACTGGCACCAAAGTCCCAATCTGGTATCTGTCATGTCCACTTTGGCCAACTGCCTCTTCCAAGTGCAAACCCTATTTTTCTACACTGTGTAGCTTATACCAGACTTGATGTCAGGTAATGCCAACAGCATTCAATCACAGGTACTATTTCAGCCAAGTGATCAGGCAATACCAGTGCTGGCAGGTGTTAAAACCGGTTTTATTATTTAACATGCTTCTTTCTAATACTTAATTCAGAAAAAAACCCAACCCAACCAACCAACAAAAAACAAACAAACAAACAAACCAAACCAAACAAACAAAAACCTAAACAAACAAACAAACAAAACCCCAAATCCATCCCTTTAGGTTCTACCCAGCAAGATCCTTCTCAAGAATAGTGCTACACCATCATAACACCTTCAGTATGTCAAAGCAAAAGACTAAAATAACCTCATAAAGGTCAAATGGCACCAAACAGTGCTGGGCCAAGATGTAGAGGTCAGACTTGAAAGCCAGTATCATCACTGAGTGGTACCACACCTCATTTTTTGGTATTGCCTGGTACTGTGGAGCCACTGCACTCATCATCATTATTAAGAGGATGTTCTAAAGAGTGGAAAAGAAACTGGGAAATGAAACCAGACAGCTCAGGTGAAGGCAAAACTTTTAGTCTTTTATTAAAGAGAGAAGTTAGACCTTCTTACTGTTCACGGTACAACCAAGGTCTACTGTCATCTGAAATCTACTAAGACTTTACTCTTTCCAGGAGTCTGCTATACCTGCTGACATTAATATTGAAACTAGTATGTGAGTCTTCATAGCTTTATGTGTGCACATAATCACACATAAGGTAATCAGAACAGTCCTCTCTGACTTAAAAGAAAAAAAAATGAATCAAGGAGCATTTGAAATAACCAGCTTGAACATTTTTTCACTTAATGCAGTACAGACCAAAGAATGCAGGACTTGCTGCAGTCCCTGTTATGAAAGCAGGTGGAGAGTAAATTTGATGATTAAAGTTAGTCTTTGTTTTGCTCAGATTAAGTGTTCAATATCTCTGTTTTCTGTGACTATGTGAACTTCCATTCCCAGGCCAGAGATTGCAGACTCAGATCAATTACTTGTACCCCAGACTTCACTACTCCTTGAACCGTGCCAGATTACATGTGAACTAATACTTCTGCAGTCAGAGACTGGAAACTTGAGCAAAGAGCAAACCAGCATGACAACATGGATGCACCCCTGCAGTACTCATCAGCTCGCCTGTGAACTCAAGCAGAGAGGGAGGGAAGCTGTAGCCTGAAGCACAGCAGAACCAAGAGGCACACTGTGGCTCTTGGAGCATGAGGTTGATTCTTGCTCTGCTGCCTGCACAAATACAGTTACGTGCTACATCCTAAATCCAACTAGATTTTAAGACTACAGACTAATTTTAAAGCAACAAATCTAAGGTGTTCTCCAATGCTATAAATGTTCTCTGTTCTCAAAGACTTAACATTGCCATGAAATACTTATAATATGAACATTATTTCATATTCTGACATGCAATAAGGCAAAAGAGCAGAGTTAAAAGTCAGCTTCTCTTTTTTATATCTTGTGTGCTTCAACAGTGGAAATACATCAAACTTTCCTGGTCTCTTGTAGCTTATTAGCAGGTAGGTAAAATACAGGAAATTATAAATTGAGAAAATTAGGAAAAGAAAGAGTCAGTCTCCTCTATAAAATTATGAAAACACCTTCCCGGAAAAACAAACAAACAAAACAAACAAACAAAAACAAAAACCCACAAAAAAATCAACCAACCAACAAAAAACCCAAAATAAAACCACAAAAACAAACAAAAACCCAAACAAAAACAAAACAAAAACCCCACAAAAGAATCACATTATATTACAGAAAAGAAACTGTCATTTTGCTTGGAGTGTGTTATCACCGGGGCTGAAGTCTTTTGTGCAGTCATAATGAGTGTTTTTGTATGAAACTTGAGAAGACCAAGGAGGGAGTTGGAGCTGTGAGGTGCCAAAGGGGAGAAGTTGCACTTCTGGTTTGTTTGATAACAGCCTGTGGGTCATGGGCTGTTACTCCAACCATTCAGCAGAAAGAGGGAGCTTGGGATGGGGAAAGAGAGAAATGGTATTTTTTTAAAGCATGCAGTTGAAGATGAGGGGAGGGAGGAACAAGTTCATTACCTGGACAATGATAAACATTTTTTTCTCTACCTTAGGAATCAGATCCTCAGCACACCTCTGTGAAGGGCTTATAAAATCCAGGCCTTCACTGTTCTGCTAATATAATTTCAGCTGAGGTATAGTCTGTGTAAGAGAAATTGTTATACCTCATATAGTTCATTTGAGGAGACTCGCACTAGGTGCAAAGTTAATAATAGAAACTAGAGCAGAGGGGCCTTGTCAGGTTAATCCTGCAACGTGTGTTGTGTATGCATTTCCTATAAGATGTAGGTGGTGGTGTCACTCTCCCTGGAAACATAATGAAAGGATGCCTTGCTTTCTTGTATTTTGTTGTGCTACAGATTATTTTATACTGATATTAAAAATAACCTTCTTCCAATCTTCTTTACTCACGTCAGACAGAATTTACTATGAACAAGCAGACAAAAGAAGGTCACTGCAGCAGCTAAGCTCCTGAGGTAGGATTACATTTTGTGGGAAGCATGGGACAGTCACCCTGCACTGAGGGGACTTTTGCTCATCATAGGGATGAAACAGAGAGGAAAATACTTTTTTTTCCCTGACAAATGAATATAAAGATCAATGACTTTGCTTCTGTGCTAGCTTTCATGTGTGTACTTGGTTTGGCTGATTAGTTATTTCTGGAGTGTTCTGTTCTTGCTGACATACAGATACTTTCTTTGGATGCATAGTTCATGTAAGCCATATATTACAGCCTCTCCTGCCTCCGTCCAAGCAGTCCATCTCAGATCCTAGCTTTCAGAAGAAATTTATAAATGCATTCATTAAAACAAAAACAGATTAAAAAAAAAAAAGCCACAAGAAAGAATGACAAATCTATCAGTCCTAATCTCCAGGTGTCCATGCCTGCAGCCTGAGGAGAGGCCACGGGCTATGCTTGGTGCTGCACCACCACAGGCAACTGCTGCCCACTTGCATCAGACGTGCCCATGGCCATACCCTCAGTTCTGAGGGGAAAGGCACCAAACTGTTCGTTAAGTTTGGTAAACAGGAGCATCCTTATTTGAATTTTTTTTTTCTGTCAGGTGAAATTACACTTGTGAAGGAGTTTTTCAGGACTTCATTTGAAAGTATTTATTTAAAGCCGTAAGTTGCTTTCTCACAAACTGAAATGCCTTTGCTGACACAGCCATGTCCTCCATCAAACAACTCATTACATCCAGTTCCCACAGAAAGAACCTGGAAGATGCTGACCCAGGACCATTTTGTCACCAGAGAAGGTGCTGGAACCAAAATCTGGGGTGGTAGTTGGCCATTGTTACCCAATCTATTATCAAACAGCATCAGAACCAACTTGTGTTTCCTTTGTTACAGTGTCAAAAAGATATGTGCCTTTCCCATTTTAGTTTCAAGCATTCCTGACATGGTAATTTATCAGCATGTCAAGTGTCAAAGCTTGCAAGCAGAAATAAAACATAGAAATGATGGAAAAATAGAGTGTGTGTGTGAGCCCATAAAAGAAGGCACAAGTTCCAAGTACATGCATCATGTAATCCCTGTCACTTTGTATCTTTGTTTAGCTGTGAAACCTGTTACAGCAACTACTAGTGGTTTGTTTCCTCAGATGAAAAGCAGTGAATATAATTTTTAAGTTCCATGACAAGTTGTCATGCAGATCTATCACAGTCACGAGAAAGGGGCACAGCAGAGTATAATGGCAAGACATGTAGCTGACAAAACATCAACTCTCTGAAGGCATCCTAAAGTGATATACAGCCGGATAAATCTTCCATTCAAATGAAGGCAATCCTCACTGAAATAATTTCCTAAACTGGCATGAATCAGAGGGATAAAATGAAATGCCATGTTGTTTCCTAAGTTTGAGAATTAATGTGAGAAAGACTGTCCATTTCCTTTTTTTATTTTCCCTCGGGAGTGACTAAATTAAGCAAATACATATCAGAGTATAGCACGCAGCAATCATACTCTTTCACCCCATTTCTATAGAGTCTTACATTTCTTTTGAATTTTATGTGTTTTGTGTCCAATACAGCAACACGTTCCTCCTGCTTGCTATAACCCCAGTTTCCTGCTCCCCCAAACCCTGCAGAGCCTGGGCTAGCCTGGCTCCAGCCTGGAAGAGTTCACAGCTCAGAGTTCGGGTTGTGAACTCATACAGCCTGTAATCCCTTAAGCCTTGCATCCCACAGGAGAATTAAGCATGAGGGGGACTGCATCTGTGGATGTCAGAGAATGCTGATGGGAAGCTGAGCAAAAGGAGAGGATGGGGTATATGGGTAGCTGGTGGGTGCTCCTGGGCAGCATTAGCTAATTAGGAGGGCAGGCAAAATCCAAAGGGCTAAGCCAGACCCAAAGGGAAGGGTGGCACTGTGCAGCAGGAGGAAAGACAGAGTTAAGAGTGCATAATGGCAGAGGGCAGGGAAGGACTCAGAGGTTATAATCCACAGAAAGGAGAGCAAAGTGGGCTGGCATTGGGCTAAAGGGGAAAGCTGACAAGAGTTATTGGTAGACTGGTTCAAATTTGGGGTGTTGGAAGAATTCATTCTTTGACATGTTCTTGGCAAAGGTTGTAAACCATTTTACTCCATAGCCCTGGTGCAGGGAAGGCACACTGCTTCCCTTTCCCACTTCCGTGCCCCATTCTCTCCTTAAACACACACTCAGGAACAGCCAGAGGAATATGTTTTCTACCGTGACTTTTTTATTTTTGGGAGGTGGAAAAGTTGGACTTATGATTTTAAATCTCTTCAGGCAACATTATGCCTAGCTTGACTACAACTAATGAAAAAGGCTATTTATCTAATAGAGCTTTAATCACAAGCTCTACTTAAAAATCAATTACATGATACAACCATTATAGTTAAGCTCTAAATCTCATGTATCTTTCTGTTATCTGAGGATTTTCCTCTGAGATAAGAGAGATGATTGATACACAGCCAGATTTTAAAATGCTTACCACAGAGTACAGGCAATGTTTTTTCATCCAGCTGTTCCTGTTTTGAATGCTTATATAGGAGGTTTTCAGAGGCCTTATCACCCACAGACTGCCTCCTCATTTATGAGAGCAATCAGGGGTTCAGCTGCCTTGGGAACCTGACCACAGCCCAGAGTGCTGAGATAATTCAAAAGTTTTGGCCACAAAGAACAGAGCTAGAAGGCATCCTGATTAATTTTAGGCCAATTGCCCTAATAAGGCACAAAGGACTACAAATAGAAGATGGTGCAGTCCTTGGAGAACAAGTTTGCTTGATGCTCTCTGAGCTTGCCAAGTCTCCACAGTTTTTATACTGTTTTATACTGTTTCTCTAACGTGACTGTGTTACACGTGCAGGCAAACCTCATACTAGGACAGCCTTTGCCATGCCCACGGGAGCATGCACAGCTAAGGAAGCCTGGGCACAGTGGTGGTTTGGATGGCAGGGAGACAAGCAGTGAAGGAAAGGGCTGCAAACTGGTGCAGTACTTCCCACTGCCTGCCTCCACCTGACGTGCAGTTAGAAGAGAAGAAACATCAAGGAAAGGTCAGCGGCTGCTCAGAGCGGTTTCAGGTCAGACATATACTTGGGGTTGCCAGCAATGTAATGGGAGGCAGCTGAAGAGGTCATGCTTCCATTTACCATGTCACAGTGACAAGCTCTGACATTTTAACTAGGTGCTACCCAGAGAACACATTTTCAGTACCTAATATGATATAAATTATCTTAACTCAGTCACCCCCAGACGCTTTAGGCAAGTTTCTTATTTCAGGTTAGATACTAATAGTACAAAGAAACTCAGTTACCACTGAAAAGCTTTGTTATATTGATAGCATCATCCCCAAAAATAAATGAGAAATCTCTTATACATGGATAAAACTAATCAGAAAATAAGTGTTGGCTTAGTCTACTAAAGAAATGCCTCGGTTAGTAGTGTTGGTCTTCATTTAGATTCACTTTTTCTCTGGATGGTAGTATCTTTTTCTTGTAACTCTAGTTGCATGTCCTTGTTCATGTAAACTGCAGACACTTTTCATCCAGAAGTACTGTGGTAGTCTGCCATAACTGGTATAAATTAGTAACCCAAAAGAAAATCTAAATGTCTTTGGTTCCAGCAAGTCATGATTTTATGTAACTTCATTCCATGTTGTTCTCTGCTGCATTTCCACATTCTCTTAAGTTCCTACTGACTATTCCACCCTTGCAGTTATTTATCACTGCAGCCATATGCCTTCATCCTGCAGTTTAAAATCAGTCAAGGAGTCACTGAGGTCAGTAAGATTTGGTCTTTCTCATTTAACTCTGAATGGAAGCAAGAGAATCAAACTCACCAGACTGTCAGGCACTCACAGCCCATTATTTGGAAGGAATATTTTATTTAGAACAAGTTTCATCCAAAGCCGAAGACAGGAACTGTACTTCTGATTTTGAGGACTACCTGGCTGATTTAACACATTTATCCTTTTGTCACGACACCAGTGTGTTGTGTTTTCCCCAAGACTATGGTACTGTTCCTCTTCGATGCATTGCTTAGGGTACATTATGACCACTGTAACAAGAACTAGGACAAGAGCCTTTCTTGCAACTCAGTGCCCACTCCATTTTGGGTTGTACCTTTGTGTATCCTCCTGCTGAACAACTTCAGGATTGGTCAGAGTATTTGTTCTATGTGCAGCCAATGTGGAAACTTGTTCTTTGATGTGCACTGCTGGCAAATGCCCTGAGCTGAAACACAGGCAACTTCAGCAACACCAAATACCACCCGTGGGGAAACCCTTCGATGCTTGGCCAAACCTGCAGTAGCAATACAGACTGCTGCTACAGCTGTAGCTTTGATTTCTTTCTGTCTGCCAAGGGGAAAACAAACTGCCTTCTCCATTAGCGTTTTATGGATTTCCAAGGAACCAGCACAACCCTGGGTGTCCAGTGAAAATACTTGTTTTGCCTTGCAAAGCATCTGTGACACTGAATAATGGAGGGTCTAATTTGAGAGGCAAGAATCATGTTTGAATTTTAATATGGCAATAGGGGGAAAATACAGAAGCTTCAAATAAAATATTACAAAAGGCAGGAGGAAAGCACAGTATGTTACCCTATTGCAACCTGCAAGAAAAACACTTCTCGTTTTACCAACAGATCACTGGTCTTCAGGAACAAAAACCACTTAGGAACATGGAAAACAGCCCTAAAGAAATACTAAACCTATCAGGAAATAAGGACACTCCTCGAGAATGGTAAAACAAGATTCTTTTTTCAAAAGCTAATGGAGCAAGTCATCTTTGTGGGAGAGGCTAACCCGGCTGACCCCGAAACAGTTCCCCGACAAATCGCCAACGAGAGATGGCACGGCCAGCGCTGGGTGCCGGAGCACCTTCCGGGCCGGGACGGGGCAGGAGCCAGCCCGGGATGCAACAGGTCTGCGATGGCCGCGGGCTCAGCCGGCCCCGCTCCACGAACCCCCTCCCCGCCCGGCGCGACCCTTCGGGTTAAACCCCTCACGCTCCTCCTCTTCCTCCCCCCGCATCCCGGCCTGCCGGGGTGGTCCCGCAGCCCCGACCCGGGGCAGAGCCCGCCCTCCGTAATCCCGGCGCGGGCGGCTCCGCGGGCAGGGCTGGCGTGGCGCTCTGAGGCGGAGCGGGCTGTGCTGGCCGAGCCCCGCCGCCTCCCGCTCGCCGTGCCCGCCCGGCCGGTGAGTGCTGCGGGCGGCAGGACCGGGGGAGACTCGTCCGCGCCCTCCCGCTGCGGGCGCCTCAGGGTCCCGGCCGGGAGAGCGCGGCCCCTTCCCCCGCGGCATGGAAGGGTCGGCGGGGCGGGGAGCGGGGCTGCTCTCGGGGAGGGGGTCGGCGGGGATCGCGGAGGGCTCCGCCGGGGCTGGGAGAGCGACCTGTGGGAGCGGCAGGATGGNCCCCTGGCCGGGGGTGGGCGGGCAGGGCGCCCGGCGGGCACGGCAGCGCTGCGGCGAGCGCCGGGCGCCTCGGGGGAACACCGGGCTGCGCTGCCCCCGGCACCGCGGCACAGCCCGGCCGGGACAGCTCTGCGGGCAGCGGGGCACCTCCTCCCAGGGCTGCGGAGAAGGGGCACACCTGGTTGTGTCCTCTACACGCACATGCAGAGGCGCCGCGGAGGAAAGTACCGGGTGGGTCGGTGTGGCAGCAGAGGCAGCGCTGCGGTACCCAGCGCTGCAGCTGGCGGATCAGGGACTGAGCAGCGCGTTAGGGAGGAGGTCTCTACAGTTGTAGGAGCCGGAAAGGGGATGAAGGAAAGACTTGGCCTCACCTGCTAGTGCGAGTACGTTAGGTCTGTTGTGTTTTGGTGCCCTGGCTTTGGGACGCGGATGCAGTGCTTATCAGTTCGCATTTGCCAAAGCTGCCTGTTCACAGGCTGGACTTACTGTGTTTTAAAATTTTCTGTGTGATGATGGAAAGTAATCTCACAAGAAATGCTCTGTGAATACTGAGGTAAATGCGTCACTTAAAATTAAGTTAAATATATTTGTTCACTTGGTGAAAATGTGCTTTCGATATTTAGGCTGTCAGCTAAAAATCAGACCTGCTGATGTTCGGGGGAAGGTATCTCACGTGGAATTTTTACAGTCATGTTTCCATTTGCAAATGGCTCTGACTTGCAAAACAGTAGGGTTTTTTGGTGTTACTTTTTAAATTTATTTATTTTGAAACTATTGAGAAGCTGCTAAAAGCAAACTGGATACTGAATGTCCAGTTTTTTGTCACTTGAGCACTACCTTATTTTGAACATCTGGCAGGCAAGTCAGGTGCATGCTGAGGCTGCCTTGTGTGGAAGATACTATTTGTGTAGTTTTTCTCAGTGCTGCCAGGCTGTATTCTCCAGTCAGTGCCTAGTGCTTATGAGGTTTATTTGCTTCATACTACTCCTATGGCAACAGGCTGTCAGTTTTGGTAGGCTTAGGGCAGATTTAGTTAAAAAAAAACTGTACCTTTTTAACTTGCCAGCATCTGACTTGGCTTGCTGTATTGGGTCTCTTGAATGGAAAGGTGGTGATGTGTGTTTGGTTTTTTAATGCATACTTCGGAGTTTTAGTCTACCTGTTGCTATGTGGTTTGTGGCTGTTTTAATTCATGTCACTCTCCTTGTGGTTGCTGGCACTGGTGCAATCTCACTCGACAGGATAATGGACTTGGATTTTCAAATGTATAATGAAAAAATGTAGCAAATGTACCTAGACCCTTTTCCTGGGCTTCCTATGGACAACCACATCTTCCACCACCCCACCCCATCCTGGGTCCCTGCCAGCGGGCTCTTCTGTGGAGCTTTAGCAGTCTAGCCCCTGGTTGATTGAATTTCAGTTCATGGGGTTAATCATCATTGCATCACTGCACTGCAGTGTTGCATTTGCATGGATTGCAGTGTTAAACAGAAGGAGGCCAGTCCCATTGAAACAAAGAACTGGAGATCATGCTGCCTTTGAGCTCTGTTATTTCGAGTTGATGTATCATGGAAGCAGTTGCTGAACTAATGCGTCTCATTGTCTCTCCCTCTGTTAAACTTACAGTGGAGGTGCTGAAGCTTTACTGCTTTTGGAAAATATTACGGTATTTTTAGTAACAGAATATGTCTGAGATATGATAATGCTGCTGCATAGTTGGGTGATGGTGTTCTCAACAGATAGTGTTTAAAACCCCAGGACTCGCATATGTAGAATAATAGCATCAACCACAGAATAAAGTGCCAAAGCTAGAATCTTTTAAAGATGGACACTTGCAAACCACACAGAAAATAAAGATTTTCATTATTATATATCTTGTTAAGTACTTCACAGGATATGTGGGTTTAGTTTTTCTTGAAACACAGTAATGACATTGGTAGCTTATTTGATAATTAATATAAGCATTTCAAAGTTTCACACAGCTTCTATTCATTCACTGTTTACTTGAACTTAGGGAGAGTTGTACTGGCAGTTCCTGTCACTCAGTGACTGCAGTGATGCCACGCTGTGTCTGAGGAAATGAGATGGCCACATGCTGCAATGAAGATTAGCATATACTGCTATTCAGTTCTCTTTATACGTGTCACTCCTGTGTATGTCATTCTTGCAGTTCTCACAATTACAAATTTCATGGATGGAGTTTTCCTCTTTAGTGCTGTTTATCTGGCATATTTAACTTCTAATACGCTCCCAGCCAAGTTTCTTTTAGATATCAAGAAAAGGATAACTGCTGGGAGCTTTTTACTTCTGAATTATTTTTAGGTAGATTGAATACATATTGGATGCTCAGAGATATCCTGAGTGATAGGTTTAATACTGTTTCTGCAAATTCCTGATCATTATCAATATAATCTTGGTACTATATTAGTGTTTTATGTAGCATCGAGAAGAACTGGTGTCAGCCTGTAGGAATTGCCCAGTAAGATTATATATAATGTTTTTACTGTGACACACTTCCCAGCAAAGGGAGAGGAAGAGAGTATGGTCAGAATTCTGCAAGTTCTTTGATTTGCAGGAAACTCACATGCACTTAAAAACCTTGACTGAAAATCATGTGGAGCTGGGGAATTCAGTAGTGTCTTTGGAATTGAAAACGAAGTATCTCTACTTAGCAGGATATTGTTAATATTTGCAGTATGGTGAGTGCCCCTATCTTAAAACTGCCCATGTTGTCTTGGTTAATACATGACTTCATGTTTTTAGCAGGTGTTATTGTTGTTTTTCTGTGTTGCAAGGACATTTTGGCAGTGCTTTGTTTGCCTGTTTGTAGAATTAGATAGACTCTGAATTGTCTTTAGTCTGAAAATCTAAACAAAAAAACCCCAAAACTTGTCTGTACTTTCTCTTCTTCTACTCTCTAGAGTAAGAGAACTCACTACAGAGACCATGCCTTGTCTTCTAGCCCTGCCTCAAGACAGCAGTTAGATAAGTCATCTTCTCAGTTTCGTCTGTCACAAACACACCTGAAATGGTTGCTTCTATATCTGTTTCCTTAACTCTTGAAATCAAGCCTCAGTTACCATGTGTGAGCTTTTTCTGCTGACTGATGAAAATGCTGCAACCATACTAGAGAAACTTCCAGAAAACTAAACCTGACTTAGAAAAATTATTTAAACATATTTTTAAGAAAAGCACGTTGAATGGCAGTGTATCAAACTTGCAGTCTTCAATGTTCTGTCATAGAGGCAAAATAATTTTTTTTCACTTAGTCCTGGCCTCATGATACTTTGTCCTGTAGAGTTTCTGTAGATTTGATATAAACGGCAGCCTAAGCTATTTTTACTTTCTGACCTCTGTCCAGCCCTAGAGCAAGAGGCACATAAATAAAATTTCACTAAAAATATCTTTCAGGCTGAAGAAAACTAGTCTCAAGAAAAAAATTCAAGGAGGAAGATTAGTATTTTGAGTCTGGACTTCTTTTACTTTCATTAATCTTTAGCAAAACACTCTTTTTCAGATAGGCAAATAGCCAGTGGTGTTATGTGTTCTAACTTATTATGTTCCTGTGTTGAGCATCGTATTTTGGAGTCATTGCTAACATTTTTTTGAATAAGGCTTGGATAATTCTGCAATTTGTAGCATTATTAATGTTCATTCTTCTTGATTTTCACAACTCATGTGTTGGATTGATAGGTTTGAGTTTTCCCTCTTAACTCAGTTGGACTGCGGGGAAATAAAATTATCTCTGGTTCTTTGTTCTGATCTTGTATTCCTTTGTTCTATATTTTTCTTGATCTTCATTTATGCTTTGAATGCAGCACACACTGCAGTGTGATTCCTTGCAAGTCAGTACTAGTTCTCTGAAAGGTAGCCTGTGTTTTACTGGAGACTATAGATCACAGGAGAGACTTAGGTTTCACCCTACTACAGGTTTTAAAAGTCTACCATCTTCATCACCTCTTTGACTGTAAATACTTTGGAAGCGAAGGTGTGGTGTAGGATTGGTCAGCTTGAAGCCATGAGGTTGTTTTTGCTGTCCTGGCAGGTGCATGGTCCGAACCCCGAGGTGGAGATGGAAGGTGTTTCTGTTGGGTAGTGCTGCTGACAAGGCAACAGAGGCCGGCTGTGCTCGGGGAAGGCGGGTGGTGCTGGGTACTCCCCAGCTGGAAATTGTCATGAGCAGGGTGTTCTCAGGCGGCCCCACCAGTTGCACTGGTGTGAATCACCAGCAGTTTTTCTGTTGCCTTTTATTTCTTTGGGTTTGATCTGTTTCCTCAGAGCCTGCTGTTGTCCACACTGAAGCAGATTCTTACCTAGCTCCACACAGATCAAGATGTGATCACTGCTTTTGCTGGAAGGCCAGAGGTGTTTCTGTTTACATTACTTCAGTAGCAGTGGATGAAGCTGCTCTGATTTTGAGGATTTAAAATGTTCTTGAACTTGTGTAGCTGTCCAAAATGAATGTTAATGACATTCACCTTTAGCAAGCTGTGAATAAAAATTGCGGAGTTGACTTCTTCGGTTCGTAGACAGAGCCTTGAGATAGCTGGAATTAATAGAAAGTAATTGCTGACACCCGTTGTCATCTGTCAGGAGGCTGAAGTTTTGTTGGACTTTCTGGTTTTGGTAACTTTTCAGTGATGAATGTTTTTCTTCCTTAGTCTTCGAGAACAGTTAGGAGTATCTGGCAGTGAAAGTTTTACTCAAAGGTTTAGATTAAATAAACTACAGGATATGACTTGTAATAATTGTCATCAACTACAGAACCATCAGGTGGCTGATTAGATGCATTGTGTAGTTGTTGTGACATGACATACTGTACTTAGAAGCACAGTTCATACGCTGTTCTTTAGTTTTGTTTCTCTTGGAGCTGTACCAATGCTCTGCTTTGTTTGTTTTTGAAAACTCACTGACCTGGAACTATGCATAATTGTTTTTCCCACCTCTTTCAAGCACAGTGTATGTAGTATACCATATTATTCAGAAACCTCAATGTTGGGTTTTTTTCTTCTTTTTTATTCTATCTGGCTTGCTTTTACAACTGTTGATATATTCAGTTTCTGCAGGAGGTTGCAGGTTATCTTGCACTTTCCAATTTGCTTGCACACATCTTAATGAGCTCTTTCTTTTTCTTTTGCCAGAGATGGTGCACTGAGTCATTTCCACAAGAGGCTGCTGTACCACTCTGAAGTAGGAATACAGTAAAGAATCAAAGGTGTGAGGGTGCACCTGCATTCTCCTGGCAAAAAGGCTACTCCCCAACTGAATGTATTGAAGATTTCTAGGCTTGGTCAGACAAATATCTCTACCTCCAGTTTTATGAATACTGCTAGCTATGGCTGTGGAACTCTGTTTGCTGCTGCTGCTGTTTTGTGGAAGTACTATTTCAGAGGTAAAGCCTATATACAAACCACCTCCTGGGACTTTGGATTTTGGATTTGTACCCTCCAAGACGTATGATACAGGTGCATACCATGAACCTGGGCCAATAGGAATTTTGTTTAAAATAGTACATGCGTTCCTGTACTTAGTGCAGCCAAATTCTTTTCCTCAAGGTAAGCAGATAAACTACTTTCTTTTAAATACAGACTTTTTGTTGATGCATTTACCCTATTGTAGATACCCAGGCTGTGGTCAGGAAGTAAATTATATAAAGGGCTTTGTAAGTAGCACGTGTTATGACCTGGAAATGTGTACAGTTCTCTATAAAAGAACACTTTTCTGCTGAGTGTAGTGGGGAGAAGGTTGTTAATGAAAACGAAATGGTGAAATTTCACACAACTTTGCTTACATAGCTCAAAGCTGTCACTGATGCATTTGATGCTTTTTTTCTTAACTGAAATAGCATGACATAAAAGTAGAGGATGAACTGCTTTGTATTTAATATTAAATCCTTAAGAGACAGCTCTCTGAGATTTACATATTATGATGAGCAGTCAGGTGGTTATAAGATTAAAAGATTTAGCCCAGGAAGTGGAAAATTTATTTCAAATTTTGTTTCCAAATCTGTGCATCCATGGTCAAATTTTATATAAGGGCAGTTCCATTACCCAACTTCTTGTTCCTTTGAAAGCTGTAAAGTTAAGACTTTGAAACTGCCTTTGTTTATTGAGATTGTGTTTTTCCATTCCTTTCCTACTAAATTGTCCCTTCTAAAGGAAAAGTTAAGATATTGGAGAAGTGTGTGTTTACTGAGATTGTATTGTTTAAAAGGTGCATTTGGAAACCCAAGGTGTTTGTGGATGTGGTAGTTCTATCAATTTCAACAAACTTTTTGTTTCATTTAGCTCTGAAAGTACTAATGTGTTTGTATAATATTGTCATTTAAAATTATATTGAGGTGAACCTTTAATAAAATCTAAGAATGGCTTTGGTTTGTAACTTTTTTGGTGGTTTAGCTGTGCCTGTGTATAAAAGGCATTTATATTATTTTGTGGTACAGCTTTCAATTTTTACATTAAAACTTTTAGTTATTCAAAGTATGAAATAAATTCTTTGGTCAGATTGGTTGCATACATGTATGATGTCTGTGAACTACTATTTGCCTATATTTTTGATGTTGCTTCATGCAGCTCTGACATAGCTGTAGCAGAGTGAACTCCAATGAAATTGAATGAACGTATTCTAATTAGACAAGCGTTCAGAGTCCAAGGGGTTAAAAGAAGAGTAGTGTCCTGGCCTGTTTCCTTCGAGATCTATCTTTTGAGCAGGTCTGTCACAAGGGGTCATGAGGACAATTGCATGAAGGTGACAGAAGTATCACCTTTTGGAGGAAGTGTTTCCAGATACCTCTGCTTCTTTTGCTTCATTCCTTCTGTTAAATATGTAGATGAACTATTTGCCTCTCTGTGAGACCTGATATGTGTGGATTGCTGTCTGCATTCAACTATTAGAAAGAGGCTTCATTCTGCCTGAAGCCCTACTTTTGAATATTTTGTTCTCTACCAGTGTGGAAACTTGATTCCAGTGAGATGTTTACTGTGGTTTTATATGTTATCAGCAGTTTGGTCTGTAATCTTGTATGTCAGAATTAATATCATGTGTCCTAAGTATGGGTATAATTAGTGAGTATAGAATTTATTACCAAGATTATTGTCCTGTGGGACTGCTTGTAGTAAGTTCTGCATCACATAGGTGTTCTGAACTTCAGAATTAAGGAGAAAGGAAACATTCAGAAGTAAATAATTTGTTCCTAACTTGTAGGCTTTGAACATCTCATGCCTCTTTCGCCTGCCTTGAAGATACTTTTTGCCAAATCAGTTATTTTCAGGAGTTTGGCTTTCATTATTTGAATTAGGTGGAGTTCTGTTCTGATTCCTCCACATACTGCACTGCAAAACATGGATTTGACGGATCATGTCGGTTTGAGTCATACCATTTAATTGGCTAATCCCCATAATCTCTTTTGCCATATGCTGTTCTATTTTCACATTCAGTGTATTAATGGTGTAGTTACATATTTGAAATGCTTTAAAAAAAAAAAAAGGGAAAAAATTCCAACTTGAAATAGAGTTAATTCTGATTCACATATGAAAATAAACAGAATGACAAATGGGCACAAGAAAAGGAGTCTTTTGATGTTTCTAACTCAAAACTTTGTCATTCTGCTTGCACTGGTGCTTCAGCATGGCTAGCTCCAGGTTGATGCCCCAGTGTATTACATATAACCCTAACATGGAGAAGTATGATTTATGTGCAAGACTTGACATCAGTCACTTTAGACCTTTGATCTTAGTTGTCCTTTTTCCTAATACTTGGAAGTACTTGATGTTCATCTTTTCAATCTAATAGTACTCTTAGCTGGGAGGAAAAGAAGTGATAAGATTGTCTTAATTGTATATTGGTATTCCTGCCTTTGCAGGTCATCTTTGTATTTGAAATAGTGCTCAATGGAGCTGAATGTGTTACAGTATAACACTGATACTCCTTTATTCCTAAGTATACCTTTTATGAAGAAAGCTAGTATGAGCTTTGTGCTGTCATGATAAAACAAAAAATTAAGTACATGAGAGTCTTCAGGAAATGTTGTTCTTGAAGTAATCACATACTGCTAAGTCTTAGCAGTTATTTAAATGTTCATAGAAGAAAGCAGAAGTTACTTAACAGTTGAAATGACATGTAAGTTACTTAACAGTTGATAGGAATTCCTTCATTTAAAGAAAGGAAAAGGTAAAGAAATATTTTGTAAGGTGGTTTTAGTTAAATGTAAGTAATTATTTATTCACTTCTAAATTTGTTCATGCTGTCCAGCTTGTGGAAATACAACTTTAAGTTAAGGTTTAATAGGTAAGTTATTAATGAGATTAAGTATAGGTCTGATGTAAAGTACAGTAACAGAACCAGGGCGAGGAACTGTAATGCTGTAAGTTGGTGGTTTTTTTAATTGCTGAATCTTTTAAGACTAGCACTGTACTCTTTGGATATAGCAAGAAACTAGTTCAAAAGAAGTGAACTAGGATATCTGATTGCAGTGTTTCAGTGAGTGTAAATAGATTCTGCTTTCAACTTCACCAGTCAAATGCTTTTTTACTCATTACTGGATAATGTTCTGCTATTAAAGGGAGTGCATTTACTCAAGTGTAAACTGTTATGCATGGAAGCAGTTTCCACTTTGAGTTAATGATACGCTGTAGTGGAAGAGGCTGTTTGGTCACTGGTTTGCTACCTGAGGCTCAGTAGGTCACTTTTATCTTGGTGTCCCTCTGTTTCTCTGTTTATGAAATGGAAATGATGGTGCTGCTTTTGTTGAGGACTGTGTAGGATAGAGCATTGGTGTTATTTTGTGTTAATAACACCACTTACAATAAATAGAATCACAGAATATTCTAAGTTGGAAGGGACCTGCAAGGATCATCAAGTCCAGTGCTTAAGTGAGTAGCCCATATGGGGATCAAACCCATGACCTTGGTGTTACTGGCACTGTGCTCTAACCAAATGAGCTAATCTCAGGGTAATTTAGATGATAATGGGGAAATTTCAAGTTTCTTCTATCTGAAAAAGCACATCTGAAAGAACGAATTGTCAGTTTTACTTAGGAATTGTCATAAACTGCAACATAAATTTATTAATAAAGTTATCAGTTCGTGGTTGTGAGATGCAGTGTGTGTCACCTGTCGTCGGAAACCTTCCAAATGTGAACTTGGTGCAGGCAGGGCATGGTCAGTATGATCCTGTGGCTGCTATGAATTACCTTAGTTTTGTCTTTGTTCCCATGGAAACGGTTGTTAGTTGCAGTAAGACAATGTTAATGTGAGATTCCACTTCCCAGCAGGATGTACACAATGAAACTTTGGCTTCACAGCTTGTGTTTTGTAACACAAATGTGAAGAGTCCACATAGGAAAAAAGCTGGGAATAAAACTCCTGTTTATAGGTGAAATAAGACCAAAACTTGGAGGACTGCTTACCTTACTCTGTTGTACCTGAGTGTACTGCAGGGCAACTTTACCAGTCAAATTACAGTGGCTTTGCTTCAGCGTTTTATTTGAGATAACCCTGTTTCTGCTGAACCCAGAGTAAAACTTTAACATAAAGATCAACTATTGAATGCACGTACTTCTTGTGCAAAAGGTAGTAACAAGAGTTAAATGTACTATTTCCCTGTTGAGAACATGAACAAGCTAGTTTTTAGACCTGGACTTTCTGGCTGTGGAATCTTTGCTGTTGAACAGTTTGAGAATAAGAGTGAGGATGTGTACTTGACTATTTTGAGGGAAAGTGCCTTCTCTAACCCCTTTTGGTCTTTCTCCTCATCTGCTCAGTCTTAAAGCCGCTGCAGATTGTGAAATTCAGCAAGTTAGTCTTGTGTTATCTGTATGATTAATATCTCACATGAATGTATTCAGCAATGAAAGCGTGTTAGTATATTTTAAAGAAGTAGCATGTAACTTGATGTGAAAATAAACTGTATTTGTAGCTAGAATAGCTGTTAATACAAAATGCATGTGCAAAGCCCTGTTATTGTGGGTGGGTTTGATGAGCTCCTAGAACAGTGACTTTTTATTCTAAAGCGAATAATCAAAACACTTTATCACCCCCTCACACTCAGTAAGTCAGAGTTTTTTTGTGGGGGGGTAAAGCTAGCTTCTTTGCCTTTTGTAACTATTTAATTCTTGGTTGCTTGATTGTACTTCAGTTTTGCTTCCTGTTAGTAATAAATCTTCCACAACTCCCCTACACACACATTAAAAAAAAGCCTATGGATGTTGGAGCTAAACTCAGTTATTTGTAGCTGGTAGTACCCTTTTGTTTTTGAACTTGATATTTTCCCAGGAACTTTGGGCATGTCCACACAAGCGCACCATGAAAGGACTGTGCTGTGTCTCTGCAGGTGCTCCAGTCCAGCACCATAAAATTTTGCTCAGGTACCCACAGCCGTTATCACATTGTATAAAAACTTAAATTAAAATATCCTTTTCCAGTTGTGCGAAGTCTCAGTTTTAGTTTGGGTGTGAAACTGCAGTGATGTGATTGACTGCTTTTTTGAGCTAGTGTTTGATAACTACCCACCCTGTGCATGTGGGTTGTCTTTCTTAAAGCTTGCATCGTGCAGCTCGGGTGGGAGCACAGATGGAACTGCTGGTACAGGAGCTGAGAAGAGGGGAAGTGCAAGATATGCCCTTTAGTAAGGTAGCTGTTAGATTGGCTAAGTTCTGTTGTGAAATGCCTTCCCTACATCCCCATAACTGTTCTTTTCATTGCTGTGACTAGGGCTGTGATGTGAATTTTGTATAGTAGCTGAAGTGTGTGTATCAAAAATACAGGTTCAAGTGACAGGTGTTATAGAGTGGTGGTGTCATTTGTGTGGAACTGGGGTAAGAATTTACAGTGCTCCTTTATTTGGTAATATGGTGTATGCACTGAAAGAAATTTGTGTATAATGTTGGAAATATTGGGGAAGAAGGAATGACAGGAGTATGTGAGATAATTTAGGCTTTTCTCTCCTGACTTGTATACATTAAGGAAATAGTGTTTTAAAAAAATCATTGCTCATTTTATACTGGGAAGTTGAGATGCTCTAGTTGATGACATACCCATGTAGACAAGGGACAGTCTGAGAACATTTCTGAAGCAGATTTAAGGCTGCCTTTTTAATTTTCTGAGGCATCGGAAGAGTAATTATTTTCCCCTGAACTATTCCAAACTGCAGCCTGTTTAACAGATTGCTTGTCAAAAGGATTTTTCTGTGGACAGGGAGGACACAGAGGTTTTAAGGAGGGGAGGCTTATTTGGATTACCTACTGGGGGCTTCCACAGAAAACTACAGTTGCAGACACTAATATTTCTCTGATGTCTTCTTGCCCACTTCTTTTGGATTATGTAAAATATGGAAATAATTTTTTAATCAGAGTAGTGTGGCTGATGATTTGAAAATCTTGCTCTATATGCACATCTGGAATCCTTTCTCTACAGTATCCTCAATGCTTGCCATGATCTGGTTTAGTACTGCCTGCCGGCAGTGCCTCAGAGAAAAAACATGCCTTAACAGCAATTGGAAAATGACAGTTCAACTTTACAATTTCAACACACTTAGAAGGGAGAAACTAATGAAAATGAACCTCAGGTAGAGTTTGAGGGAATTTGGGTTACTTTGGGGAGAGTACTCAGAGGTGACATTACTACAGATGACTGTGGTAAGAGCTGGAGGGTGCCTCAAACAGCAACGTCTTTTGAAGTCTAGATAATCATCATAAATCAACTGGGCTTACAGTTGTGCAGTATTACACTCTGCTCATATCTCCCAAATCTAAACTGCCTTCTCCCTCTTCCAAGTTAGGTGGCTACGTCCTTTCTGTCGGGAACATCTCTGGAAAGTGGGTTGGGCATTTTCTGGGTGAGGAACTGAGTTGACTCAGGAAACCTGATGGTTAACAGCATGGGCAGTGCTAGGCCAGTCCTTGAGATGATCCCAGCCCTGCACCCTTTGTCTGTGGATGTTAGTGGGAGACACAGGGTATAACCAGAGAGCTGATCAGCATTCCCTACTTCAGTGCACAGGGGATGAGTTCTAGACACAGTTAAATCCAGGGATGCTGACTACAAGGAAGGGAAGCGTGTGAGGTGCAGGGTGTTATTGTGACTTAATGTGGCGTTGTTGTCTGTTTAGCATTTGAGGTAAAGGGGCTTCATTGATAGGATTTGACTATTTTTAAAGAAACAAGCAAAGGTACTATGTTCTAGAAATGCATGTATTTAGCTAATTAGTACTGTTGTGTGGTGGGCGTATTGGGTCTGGGACTGGTAATGTTAGGTATGTTGAATGTAGTGTGCTGTCTCTGTACTAGCAATTAGAGAAAAACATTGAATTAAACTCTGTGTGCATTCACTTTTCTTAATCTAAAAGATTGCCCATCCCATTTTGTATCTCAAAGAGGTAAGCACCTTGGGCGTCAACTTGGTTAAAGCCTAAGTTTTGCCTTTCAGATGCCAGGGCACAATTGCAGTCAGTGCACCAGGTGAAGAAGGTGGTTCTGTTAACAGGAAATCTAAACCACTAAAAGCATGGTGGCTTGTTTGAGACTTCCAGAGCATACCTGCAGCATCTCTTATGGTGAGACGTGGGCTAGAACAGGTTTTGAGTCAGCTGCATTTTTCTGGTGATGTGTACCATGCAGGAACCTTTTTGAAAAGAGGTTTCTGCGACTGCAGGGATCTTGCAGGTTTTCAGGGCACTGTGCTGAGGCTTCATAATCTTGCCAGATTAACAGTAGCTGCTACTTTGCTGTCCCTTCTCCCCCTTCATTTGATTTTTACGGGCTTATCTATTCACACAGTGTTGAACTTCATTCTCATTTTTAACTTGTAGTTCATGAAACTGATGGGGAGAGAGAGGACAGGGAATGTCATTGAACTGACTGGAATAGTGCTATCACAAACCTCTATAGGACCTCTCAGTTCCTTCATCATCTTGGCTATTATGAAGCATTTTGTTTTAGTCATGGGAGATCCTGTACAGATCTTGCCTGCTGTTGGAAAAGCAGTCATTTGACTCTTGTTACACACAATCATAATAAGATGGCATTAGCCTAGCCCTCTTATTTTTGTCTGATCATTTGCTTTGGTTGTTGTTCACAAACTCCTAAATCTTGTTTAGTGACAGCTTTTTCGTGAATAATTTCAGCTGAAGTAAGAAGAATTTGATAGATCTTTGCAATGAATCTTTCCCCACTCATATTCAGTGTTTAATTGCATTGAAAATTATGAAAGAGTTTTTTCCTCTCCCTTTTTCTCTACTATTATTTTTCCTTCTCAAGATACGCTATGTAACTTTAGATCTTAAGCAAAGAGATGCTTTTTTCTGAGTAATTATACACTATTCAAAAGTTGCTGGAGTAAAACAAATGTAAGTATCAATTTTATTGGGTTTTGCCATCCTTTTAACAGTATTAAAATTCTTCATGTAGATATTACAACTTTTGAGTATACTTTTCCCTTTTTTCACTAGTGAGATATCTTCATGTTAGAAGGAAGACCAGATGCCACAGATGCCGCCTGACTAATCTGTATATACATCTTAGTGTAAGCCTGCCTGTTACAAACAAAACCAAAACAGAACTGCTTGACACTATTCTCAATAGATAGATTTCTTATCTAAAAACACTTCTGTGATTAAATTATGACCTGTACTGCATCATTACGTAGTCAGGATCTTTCTTTTCTCCAAAAATATACCAAATTATTTTTGTGAACTTTAACGAGTGGTTAAAGTTCTGAATGTGAATATTCTTGCTACTATCTGGTATTGCTTTGGGTCTTTAACTCAGCTGAAAGATGCCTGGCAGTACATGTACCAAACAAATCTGAACTTCAGGCCCAATTTACTTTCTTTAGAGCAGCAACCCTTACTTTTGCTTTGGTTTTTGTGTGAAATGGTGAGCTCTGTAGTACTTTGAACCAATATACATGCCCCAGTTATCAAACATGTGGAAAATTGTGGCCCTTGTTAAAATGGGGGAAGCAGGGAAGGGAAATTCCTGGGAATCTCAGGGAAGCTACCAGAATTCTAGTCACTGGGGTAATCTGGTCAGTAGGGCTGCAGCGTGTCTTTCCCAGTTAATGATATGTGTTCATATTTCCAATAATCCAAGTTATCCAAGAAAGGATTTTCTGTGCTTTCCTCAGTTTACAGCAACTCCTGAGGAGAGAAAGAAAGAGGGGGAAATGCTGCCGTTCATACAGACTAAATATTTACTACTTTGATCAAAGTTACAAGTCCAATGTGTCTCCATAGTCCATTCTATCAAGAGGTTGCTCAGCCTGTGCAGTATGCTAAAACAGACAAGCATGCACAGTGCACCAAGTTAAATCTTTGCCCATAATCTGTTACAAATCCTTACCAGATGGTGGCCTAGGGGAGAACTTTAGGTAGCTACTGCATACAAAGCAAGTGGCAAAAATTAGCTGTTGTGACACAAACAATGTGCTACAGAAGTTTTGTTGCCTTCAGAAAATGAGAGAATGCAGTTTCTGTGTGAAATACTACTTCAAAGCTTTCCACTTCACTTCGTGTTTGTGTCCTGCATGCAAATTTATTGCAGCCTCCCAAGGAAGGACTTTTCTAAAGACTTTACTTTTTGTTCTTTTTCCAAAGCTTCAGCAGGAACAGAACTTTCTTTGTAGCAAAGAACAACTAGAAAGCCCCTGCAAAGGTTATTTTCAAAAGAGAAATCTTGCATTCTATGTGTCCTGTAACAGTCAATATCATGGCTATTTCCTTTTTCTTCAAACCTTTTCCTTGGCCAGTCTCTTTAATGTTGTCTGGGCATGTCAGTGAAAAGGGGAATGTGCTTAAAGAGAAAATGTGATGGCATTAAAGGAATAACTTCAAGTTTGGGGCAGCTCTAAGGTGTGAGGATTTCCTGTGGAAGACTTAATTACCTGTTTGGTCTTCCTGACTAATAACTGCCATTTTTCGGAGATTGGGGAACTTTTTTTGATGCATGAACAAAGTTCATTGACTGTTACTGTTATCTGATCAACTGCTGTATAATTTCTCCATTGGAACAATGTTATTTTCTGTCAGGAAGGGTGCTAAGGGGCGTCTCCTTAATTTCACATTCTGGTTTCCTCAGCAGCTGTTGCTGCTATGCAATTCCTTGTCTTCAGCAGTTCCACTATACTTAGTCCTACCTGTGCTCTGGCTAAAGTTCTCCCTGCTAAGTCCACTCCTACAGTTTCAGTCCTGCTCATACCTTTTCATCTCTTCATTTCCTAGTTCATATTGCAGCTCTACCCCCTACTGTCTCTCATGTTGCCCTGCACTGTTTGCAGTGTAAGCTAAGGCATGTTTCTAGGTGGTCTGGTAGCTTGTCCTTTCAATTGTGTGAATAAAGCAGCATATGCTTCACAAGTGTGCCAAGACCTTAAAGATGCATTTACTATATTTTTGCTTGTGTCATGTTGTGTGTTGTTGAATGTTATGACAGCCAGAGTACTGTAGCATAACAACATGTAATTAAAGAATGTGAAGTCAAAGAATGGGGATAGATGATGATCATGTTGATGAAACAGCATACTGAAGGCAGAAAAGGGTAACAAGACAGATTGCCATAGCAGATGAGAAGTTAAAATACATAAGCAATTTAGTATGTATTTGTTGGGATTTTTTTACTTCCATTCAAGCAAGTTCTTTCAGACAGTCTGGAATAACAGGTTCTAGGGCTTTGTTTTGTTCATCACTGGTTAGGTACAGCAGCAAGGTTCCTTTTTTACTTGCCCCTTTTTTGTCCAAAGGCATGGTGGATAATTTAGGATTAATTTTTGCACGTTATTTCTTTAATGCAGGGGAATAGATTGGTGATTGAACAGAACATTTCCTTTCAACATGTCTGTAATGTAAGGTAGGTGATCTCTGTGGGCTACAGACGTGAGAGAAGGTCATCGTGTCAGTCAGGAGTTGTGCTTGAAGGGAACAGGGTTAGAATGGCCTCTGGCATGGAACAGGAGTAACTCAAGGGGGAAAAAAGGAAGTGAACTGTATGGAGAGAGACCTTGCCTAAAAGTTGGGGGAGGTATTATCTGAGAAAGCTGAGGGTTTTTTCTTAGTTTAGAGAAAAGAATTATCTCCCAGATGTGTGTGAGGGAAGACATTGTGAAGAAGGGAGTGAAGCGTTTCAACCTAGAGTTGGAAGGTAATGGTTCAGACTATATGAGTGAATGCATAGATTACTCTTCTTGACTGTGGACTAAAGTGATCTCTTATTTTGTGGGAAGGCCTGCTTGTCTGTGAAACTTTCCACTTGGCCTACAGAGTTCGTTTTCTTCCTTCCTGCACACAGGGTGAGCAGTGTGGCAGGACCTTCCCTCTGCAGTCTGTGCCAGTGTGCATGGTAGATTTTTTGACCCACCACCATTACCAGTCTCTCATCTTTGGTCTGTGCTGGAGCCAGAGGCAAGTGATGCTGTGGGACTGGGACAGTAAGAGTGAGCAGAGTTGCAGTGTAGCTGGTATCAGTAAAGGGGACCACAGGTGACCTTGGATTACCTTCTGAAGGAGACCTCTTCAATGGGAGCTGAATCTGACTACAGCAAAGGCTATTGTCTTGAGGCTTTGGAGAAGCAGCCAAAGCTCTACTCAAGTCAAAGCAAGGATTTTAAAATGTCAATAAACCGAACTTGCCGTAAAATTTGCTATAGGATACGTGTAAGGTTTTTGTCTCTGATGAGTCGGAAAAGTTAATACAGCTTTCCTGATTTTCTTGGTCTTTCAAGAGATACTCATTAGTCTGAGTCATAGAGGACAAAAACAAGCTTGAAGTAATTTTAATTCATTAATTTCAGACTAATTGACCCATATTCAGAGAGATGCTAAACTGTTCAGTGTGTATGTAGTCCATTGACTCTCTTTATTATAGATGAACAGGAATGGGCTGAAATACTGTTTTATACATTAGAATGAGATAGCAATAAAGTATTTATTAATTGATCATGTGTATTATCTATGTAATTCTGTCCTGTTCTGGAAAAAAAATCTATTCAGTGTGATACAAATGCTTCAGTCGTGGTTCATACTGGTTTGTTTGAAGACCTTTCAGAACAGAAGCCTCATATATAATATTATGCATTAAAAGACAAATTAATTTCTGGCTTAATTTGATTAATGCTGGAGTTGCAGTATAGCTGAACTGGCTCAGTGGAATTGTTTTGAGTGGAGGCATAACATTCCCAAAGGTTTTATTCCAACTGTTTTCCTGTCACCTAGATTTGAAAAGCTTTCTTGGCAGAGGAATTTGTAACTAATTTATCTTAGTGCTTAATAGCCAGACAGCTTATTTTTAATTCTCTATTATTTTTTCTATCCTTTTCTGTAGAGCAGCATTAAGAAGCATGCCTAGTGATAACCTCATTTTCTTGCCAG
Organism: Formicarius rufipectus; assembly: GCA_013399695.1. NCBI lineage: Eukaryota > Metazoa > Chordata > Aves > Passeriformes > Formicariidae > Formicarius > Formicarius rufipectus. The sequence continues at coordinate 53,290 of VXAU01000949.1, read as the reverse complement.
AGTATTGAGATATTGAGTGTGTATACACAATACTCAAGCAATGCAGAAGTTGGTGATTAAATGTTTTCTTAACTGGAGATCCTCAGAGGTGTTTAATATTTCTTCACAAATTGAATTGGCAAATTAACAGTTCATCTGGCTAGTTACATTTACTAGGGCAGATGGCATTTGGCCTGTGCAGTGGGAGAGGAGGGAGACAGCAAAGCAGTAATGTAATTAGCCGTGTAAATGAGCCTCACAAGGTAAATCTCTTTAACCCCAGTGATAAAGTGTGTTCTGTGCTAAAACCTTGGATTACTGGTCCTGTGAAACAATATGTGCAGCTGGTCAGGCCAAGATTTCTGAAGTAATCCAGTTAATTTGAAAATAAAAGGCAACACTTTTTATCACACTTTGCCAGCAGGTTTATATTTGAAACAGAACACAGCCTCATGGTGGTACTCTGCCAATAATTCAGGAGAGAGTCCTGTGAAGTTACCTTAGTTTAGTTGTAAATAAAAGCTTATTTGAATGCTAGAGATAAGGTGTTCTAGCTAAGGAGGAAAGGTGCTTCATAAAAACAAACCAGAATCACAGGCTGAATAAAATGTGAGCTGAGGTGCCTCTTCATTGTGCTGCAGTGAGCGGCATAGCCATACACCGCTTGTTTTTACACAGTATGTGGCACAGAACGTTCCCCATGGTTACTGTTAGTGTGTGCAAAACCTAATAGACTCACAGAATGGTTTGGGCTTGAAGGGACCTCTAAAGATCTAGTCCAACCCCCCTGCAATGAGCAGGGAGTTTTTTGGTGTTGCAACACCACAAAGGTGTGTTTGTGTATGCAGGTGTGTGGCTGAGTAGGTGCAGATAATCTCACAGAAATGCTTTTACTGGAATATATACAACTTCCACATTTAATGTGAAATTAATTAACCATGGATGTGCCTAATCCCATTTATACTGAAGGCTGTTGAAATAATAAATTCATGATGAAGATAGAACAATCACAATGTGCTGCCTGGTGAGAAGAACCCCCTGAAGCATAATGTTACTTCTGAAAAATCATTGAGAAGTAATCTAAGTAGTGAATCTTTATTCAGCAGGAAATCTCATGTTCTGTAAAATTAAGGGTGGAAAGTGGGCTGTGTAGTAGCAGCCATTGTGCTGTGTGTGAAACCTGTGTTGTTCTTACTATTAAACTCACTCAATACATGTGAGAATCTTTTATACCTATTTTCAGGCTTTCTTGTTTATTATTAAAGGTGTTTTACTTTCTGATGAACAGGCTTTAGAGTCTCTAAATTTCAAAAACATAAACTTATGTAGAAGATGGCACTTTGTATGTCATAGTGTATCCAGGTTGATTTGTCGTTTTTTTTGAGTCACAGGCTATAAAATGTGGAAACAGTATAAATAAAAATGTGAATCAGGAACATTCAGAGCAATTGAAGCATATCACAAGCAATCAAAGCATGGTTTGGCTTGTTTTGATTTGTTGATTTTTTTTTTTAAGTATTGGTTGTTCTGCTTGGAGACACTCAAAGCCTGACTGGACTTGGGCCTGGGCTGCCTGTGGTGGGTCAGTCTGGCCAGAGCTGGGGTGTTGGACTAGATGATCCCAGGGGTCCCTTCCAGCCTCAGCCATTCTGTTGCTCTTGAGTAGTTACTTCCATATACATACACACATGCATACAGAGGTCTATAAATATAGATGTGTGTTAAACTATATGTAACATGTTTGTTTTGGTTTTGTGTTTTTGTGGGGGTTTTTTGTTTGGTTGGTTGGTTGAGTTTTGGTTTTTGGTTTTTTTTTAGTTTATTATGAGGACAGACAACTATGAAAACAAGTAAAATTTTTCAACTTCTATTTGACATGAAAAGCTAATGATTTTAAAATTTTCTTGCACCAATTCCCAGCAGTAGGAAATATATCAAAGGATGTTTTTGTCACTAATAACATTTTGCTTTCTTGCACGGTTCCTGGCATTGTTTTCACTACTCCACTAAATAATTTATAATAGTGGTTATGAGTGCAGGATAACTTTGGACTAATTCAGACTGGAAGGGACCTCCAAATGTCAGTTAATCCAACACTCTTCCAAAGCAACATGAACCTCTGAGGTAGACACAGCCTCGAAGTGAGAACAGGTTGCTGGGGCTCTTCTGGTGGACATCAGAGTAGCAGCAAGGAGGGTGATGCCACAGCATCCTGGGCACTGGACTGCCTGCACACAGTCAGTCTGCTGCTTCATGCCACCGAGCATCACTGAAGGTTTCCCTTTTTATTCCTTACTGTCACATTCTCATTTAAGCTGGTAGAAGTTTCTCATTAGTGGCTATTCTACAGTGTGTTGTCACACAGTGTTAAGTAGTTGAAACAATACATAAACAAAATAATTGTTCTAGCTTTTTTCCAGTGTGCTAAAAGCCATCTATGTGTAAAGAAAATTCATTGCATTTATTTTTTATACACCAGTATTTCTAAAATTTATTTACGTGGTATACATACCAACAGGAAGAGAGAAATGTTACCTCTGCTGAAGAAGAAAAAACTGCGTAACAACCAGTGTGATTTACACCTTTGGGGTTTGTGCAGTCTCGCCTCACTTGGCTGTGTATCTCATTGTTTCTGAGACTTCTGGAGAGGCACAGATGCTGCCCGGGATGGTGTCAATGCAGGGAGGACTTTGCTGGTTTCCAGCGTGTGAGATGTTTCAGAGCTGCAGCAGTGGATCCATTGTGTATTGCCCGTACAGTGGTGTGTGCCCTTTCCTTCAGCAGTCTCATGACTCCCAAGATGCAGAGCTTAAAAGGAATTGCAGGGATTGTAACTCTTCTGTGCTTCCTAGGTGCTTATTCTACATCTGTTTTGGTTTTATTTTTCTTACTGTGGGTTGCAGCCTTATCTTGTACTGCATCTATGGTCGTTCTATGGTGAGGCAAACTCCTTGTGGAGAGGCCTTGCTTACATACTGCTGTGTTAGAGAATGTATTTCCTGCCCCAGGAATGATTTGTAGCTTGACACTTGAGTGGTGCATTAACTGATTTTTACTTTTTAATCATCAGTGTTGCTGGCTGCAGCTCCCTTGCAGGGACTGCCTGCCTTAGAGCAGTAATTGGTGCCTTGCTGTTGTGTGTTTTCTTTCCTTGGGCACAGTTTTCTGTGAGAAATTCTTCAATACCTGTTCAATTTGCAGAGCAGTTGAGTCCATGTTTCCTCTGCAGGGTATTGGGGAGAGGGAACTGTGGGCCCTGTTGGCTTAGGATTTGTTTTTCTGAGCCATGTGCAGGGTGAGAGACGAGTAAGAGAGTTCACAGTCTCTGTGAACTCCCTAAACATATTTCACAAGTGGTGCCCCTCTTCAAGTGCAGGGTGTTATAGAAATGACCAGGAGCCACAGTTCCCAGCATAGTTTCTATAGGGCTGTCAAAACCTCCATCAGGGTAGGCTGATGATGTCCCAAAAAGGGGATCCATTTGTGACAGCTATGGGGAATTACTGAAAGGGGCACTGTTTGTGTTAAATTCCTTGTTGGTTGCTGTATCTTTTTTATATTGTGGATATGTTAGAATGAATGTTAGATGGAACTTCATGCGCAGTAGTGTGTTAGGCTTTCTGATTTCTTTTGATGTTTTTGTATACTCACTGTTTGTGCAAAAACTGGAAAAAAAAAAGGAATCAAAAAAAAAAAAAGACTGGGATAATGTTGTCAAGTGTTTTCTTCTTGTATCCTTCAGTCAAGAAGTTATCATTAGCGTATTCATTTTGCATGTTAGGTATCTAATGTGGTGTGTATGTGTGTGTATATATATATATGTATGTATATGCACTTAGGTACTTGACATAAGAATGAAGCAAAGCTGATATTCAGAACGTTGTCCGAGTAGTTGATATATGTGTGATGAACTTTTAATAATGATTTTATGGTACAGAGGATGACCTTGGAGAAACCTTCACTATATTTCAGTGGCAACTGATTAATTGATAGATAACCTGGCTATCTTCCTGTGACCTCATAAAACACACAGTTGATGAAAAATGTTGTTACTAGACAGATTTATAGGGACAGTTATGTGCTTGCCTGTGCTGTTGATTTCTGTTCTTAATTTTATCTTGCCTACCTACAGTACAATTCACACCATCCTCTTTCCTGTGTTTTTATAAATTGTGTTGTTTAAAAATCTGGAATATTCTTATTTTCAGATCTCATCAGAAAAGTAGCACAGCAGCAGTTTGGAAACACACAGGGCGATTATCAAAAGGTAAATTGTCTATGTGTATCTGCATAAAATAATGAAAATTATGACTTTGAAATTAGTTTTGCTTCTGAAACAGGACTTAGTATTTTAAAGCTGTAAGAACAAGATAGAAATACTAATTTTTTGAATAACAAGTGTGATGGTTTAATGAAAAATGTGGGACCAAAACTTCTCAAAAGCAATTAAAAAGAAAATTCTGTAAGCCACTGTAAAGAAATTGATCATAGTTAAGGCTGACTTATAAATTCCAGCTGTAACATGATTGCAGTGTCTGTTGCACAAAGACTGAAGGCTCTTTGTATTGAAAAATACTGCTTTTATTTTTAAAAAGCTTAGAAAGAACCATTACTGCTCAACTCTCGTGTAAGCTTCAGCTGGTGTCCTCAAAAAGCTGAATTTATATGCTGATTCTGGTGCCTTTGTAAAATGAAGTTTCCATAGCCTACTTATAAAGTACATTTCAGTTTATATAGCATGTTAATTATGTAGAGATTATTTTCCATTATCTATTTAGGTTTGTAAATATCCTGTAACAGTTGAAATTCTTAGGGTGTCTGGTAGCAAGAAGATGGAATGGAACGTGTGTCGGATTTTGAGATTGCGTTCAAGGACAGTGTTCTGCTTTTGAAACAGTATTAGGGGTTGGGTTTCTGCAGTAAAAATCTCAGCTGTGACCAGACAATGGACAACTTACTTCATGAGGTACTTAGTATAGTCCCTGCAGTGTGGTGTTCCTGTCAGGAGGATGAGTATGGCACTTGGCATACAGGCACTGAGCTACTGCCTTGAGTCAGGATGGCCTGAATGATCTTGGTATTTGAAAGGGGAAAGCTTTGTGCTTCCAAGCCTTCTTGACAACAAGCCTATTTATCCAGTAGATGGATAACCTCTGTGTGACATCCTGGTGTGTGGGTGTTGTTAAGATGCATCAAGGGACTCTAGCTGATCCCATGTACTTGTTGGTGGGCTCTGAAGAGTGGGGCATCATTGATTGTGGCTGCACACCCAGGGAGGAATGTTGGGTCGGGCTTGGTTGGGAGAGTCCTGGGACAAAACTGTTAGACCATAGGTGGTATACATAAGCACAAGTTTAGGATTTAGTAAGTAGTATATAAGTCATGAAAAATCTGAGAATGATGATGGTTGTAGTCCTGCACAGGAGATGTGCTCGTTGAAATAGTGTATGATTATGAGATGACAGAGACGGTATTAGGAGTGCTTAAGAAGCAGAACAGATACAGGCCAAATTCTGATCTGAATGCAGTACAAAACTTTGAAATAAATTTGGAAAACACATCAGATAAGTAGGGTGTCATTCAGAAGACAGAAGCATTAGTGAGAGTCAACTGTGAAGCGGCCAGTGTGGCTGTAGGTGTGACCCTGGAGGAATTTCTAGTGGAGATAGGGAAGTGTGAGTGTCGCTGAAGAATATGGGTAAGTAGTTAGATGTGTTTGCCTGTGGTTTTTGATCACTCAAATTCAGGAAAAATGAACTTAGACTAGGATCAGTTCAGAAAGTGCCCATTAGGATGATATGGGTCTACAGAGAAAACTGAAAGTGTTTGCTTTACTTTGGAAAAGAACTGATAAGGGGGGTGACTACCCCTTTAAAATATATATGGAGGGGAAGCATCAGGAAGAAAGCACTGCTCCTTGGGCAGAAGATAGTGCTATCACAGAAGCAAAGGGGCTGAAATGGACCACGTGCAGATCCCTGTGAGAAGGAAAAATGCTCACCAAGCATTGGTAACAACCCTTTAGTAGCAAGAACAGGAAATCTGCAGCTTATATTTATCCTATTGAATTTCTGCAGTTGTTCCTCTGTATAATTTTTTTACCCTATTTATAGAATGTTAGTGACCCAGGAGGCCCTTCCCACTTCTGTGTTGTCTGTCCCGGTGTTCCCAGTTGGACTCCTACCATCCACATCTTCCCATCCCCTGCCAGGGGCAGCAGTCTGCCAGGACAGCCCAGCAGCTGAGCCGTGCCTGCTCAGGGGGAAGCCAGCTCACTGCTGCTGCTGCCTTGGCTTTGCTTGTGCTGGGAGAGTCCTGGCTTGAAATGTTCAAAATCATACTTGGTACCAGAGGTATAAGGGAGGGTGAGCATTTGTTTCTCTCCCATTAGTATGGGAGAAAATATGATGATATGTTTGAGAGAATGATTTTGAATGTGTTAAGTAATATTGTAAAGCTGAGGTTTCATAAGGATGTGTGTGATGCTGGGAAAAAAAATCCCTAAGAATTGAACATTTCTGATTTTCACACATTGCACTTTGTTTTGAAGGGTCTTGCCATCTTTAGCTTATCTGCTTCTCTTCCAGTCAGGAGAAAGGGGAAAGCATTATCAGCTGTCCACCTGTCATGCATACAAGAAGGGGAAAATACAAGAAATTATATTTGCATTGTGGAAACAAAGGGGAAATTTGTTTTTTCTGGAATTCCTGTCATTAAATATTTAGTCTTGAGTGCTTTTCTGATGTTACAGAGAAGGCGGCAGTTAAGAACTGTTAAAATAGCTTTCTTCAGATTTTTCTTAATGCCTTTTCTTTTTTTTACTTTAGAATAATTTAAATTAAACCTCCACATGATTAGTTAAAAGTGAAGGTGAATTCTGTGTGTAATGTGTTAAGATACCAAAAGTGCTAGTGGAGCTATGAAAATAAAATAAGCATTGAAAAGAAAAAATCAGAAACACCATATCAGTTACGACAGGTGGAATTCATGAAGAAATCACTAAACCACAAAGTAACGCAATCTCTGGCTTTTTGTGAGATGTGTTGGGAATCATATGAAATAGGTATTTAATGTGGAAGTTACTGTCATTATCTTAAGGTGGAAGTATTTGTTGGACAGGTTCTGGTTCCTTTCTAGAGAAACCAGAAAATACCTGCTATGTGTTTTCTTGTAAGTATTTTTCCATAATTATTTAATGGTGCTTCTGTGCATTATTTTACTTTAGTAACTTCTGTTACAGTTTGTGTTGTTAATTGTTATGCTCATGGCTAATTATTCATGGGATTTCTTTTTTTTGTGCATGCTGCCTGTGTATTATACACATTCTCCATTTGTTTTGACTTCCACAGCCAGAAAATGTTGTCCTGACTCTTCAGGTAATACCTTACGGTAGATGTACAGCTTTGAAAAGAACCTAACCATTTCTGTATGCATTACTTCTGTTAGAACATACATAACCATTTTTAATGTTATTTTAAGTACTGTGTTTGCATCTAACCCATCTTAAAATGACTTATTTTATCAAATAATTTTGAAGTGTTCAGCTAGCTAGAAAAGAAAACAGTAATTCTTTTGCAAATCTAGCCAAATTCTTCTTCCAAGCATCTAGTTCATATTCTGCAGAAGGAAGCACAGGTTTTAACCAGCAGTTAATAATTAAAAAAAATAGTGTTCATCCTAGAATTGGTAATTAGGTCAGAAATTTGCAACTCTGCTAATGGTGATGGTTGCTGTATTTGGCTCAGTTGGTAATTAGGGATTGTGAGGAAGGGTGTCAGCAAAGCTGGAACTGGAGCATGATTGATAGATTGTGAGAAATTCTAACTTACTTTGCAGGACACAGCCTCAGTTTCATCCTTTTGCTGCTAAGTTGCCCTTGTACTGGTGGATCTGTAAAACAGGAGAGGACTCAAAGTACTAGTGTGAGCATTAGTTCTCCCAAATTGGGGAAGGAAAGGAGAGAGATTTATGGGACATGCCCATACCAGTCTGTTGATCTTGGTGCTCAGATACCTGCCTGATCCGGTTTTGAATGGGTTGGCTTGTGTTTCCAACAGGGAGAAACAGCACAAGCAGCTCACAGCTTGTCCCCTGGAAGCCGTATCACCTCGTGTAGGGCTGTGCCAGGGCTGCCTGGCCCAGCTTCTTCGTCTGGGGGCTCTTGCAGTGTAAAAGCTAGTTATGGCATTGCATTGCATCGTTCCCTTTCACTCCTTCCAGCTTTTGAAAGCATCCTTTTAGTTGCTGCTGCTTTGCTGTTTGGCAGCAGAATAAACGTCTTTACCTGAGAGTGAACATCTGCCTGCTCCTTCATGTTTCCCAGTCCCTAAGCAGTTTTAAATTCAGTCATTTGGAGGAACCTGTGCCACTATAATCAGTCATCCAGTGAAGTTCTTCCCTCTGTGGTTCATAGGAATCAACCTACTCATAACTGAATAAAAGGACCAAGCTAAGCCTCCCTTCCCTCTCTGATGAAGTGTTGCTCTAGGTAGCCTTGCTGACATTTGTGGAGCCTTTTTGGAAACACATGAGAAACAGTAGATTTGTGGTCTGGGAAATTAAATGTCATAACTTTTAACCTGTTCTGATTGCATTGATTCACATTTATTTGTTGTAAGCCTTCTTCTCTCTTAGCACTCACTCTTGTAGTTTGCCTAGCTAATAGTCTAGCTAAGTAATTATTAGCTATCAGTATCTACAGTGTTATGTATCTTTTTGTTAGAAAAGTTGTCAATTATTGGCAAAACATACCAAGTCCATAGCCTTGGCAACTTAGTAGATGGTTTAGTCCGTAGTGTGATTTTTAATTATTTGCTCTATATTGATTGCAGTTACTGTGTGATATCTGCTATTACCACTATTTTTGTCTGACTTGCAGGCCATCTACTATGAAATCGGTTTTATAGTCTCCGCAGCCTTGGGATTGCTATTTATTTTGTTACTGCCTCTTGTGGGACTTTGCTTCTGTATGTGTCGTTGCTGTGACAACTGTGGTGGGGAAATGCATCAAAGACAGAAGAAAAATGCTGACTGTCAGAGGAGCTGTTTTGCAACATTTCTTTTTGTTGCTTCTTTAATAATAAGGCAAGTGTGATAAAAAGAACAATATGAAACCTGGTATAGCACTAATTTTGCAGTGTCATATGACCATATTACTGTATTAGCCTACAAGTGCAGAAATTACTATATTAGATTATAATATTATTGCTTATTAGAGAAAATGTAACTGTGTTATGAATATGCTGCTACCATTACTATCCGCAGATTTTGGTGTACTTGAGCAATATGTAGGTGTGCAACAAACAAAAAAAAAATTAAGTTTGAACTTGGCAAGTGAAATTTTGACCAATCTCAAAATGGCAATTGCAGAATGTTACATTAAACTTAAGAATGTGAGAGGCTTTCCTGTGTTCAGTTATCCCATAGAGAATCTGAGGCTCATTATACTGCTTTGTTCTTGATAGTGTTGTAGTGGTGAGAAAAGCAATTGTGTGACTTCCTTCAGTATTTACTGTCCTTCAGATATTCTTATTAATTCAAAATAATGGTTTTTCTTTTGAGTCCTGAGCTGTTTAAACCATGCATGAAGTTGCTGTAAATCCTGGAGTCTGGAGATGTTTTTGCGCTATTGGTGTTAGGAGCACATTCCTGTGCTGGATGTATAATGGGTGATGAGTAACTACAATCAAGGCTCTTCTTTTCCCCACTTCCAAATACATTGTTTACTTTCAGGCTTTCTGTTTTCCTTTAACTTCATATTTTTACCTGCCCACTATGCTTATTTTGTGGTTATATTAAAAGAAAAAAAAAATTCTTTTGATCTATACCATATGACTTTCAGTCAGGTGGAATGTACTTTGTCACTTCGTTGTAATCTACAATTTATTTTTCTACTACTGTGTGCCATGACAAATTGAGACCTTGCCTGTGCTCAAATGGGGGCCATGCTGATATCAGATGAGGGAACATGCTCTTTTCTCCAAGACATCACTAACAAACATGACCCTCAAGTATTCTTAAGACTAGGAAGCTGATTCATGTTGTAGGTGATAGGTGCATCTCTACCATGATGGCAGGACAAAAGTTCTTATGGTTCAATGTTGCCTTGAAGACTGAATTATTAAATTACCTCAGCATGCCAAAGCTGAAGGTGGCTCACAATGCTTTCCAGCTGTCTTTACACCACATTGCAGGATGGTACTTTCTGTATAATGGCTGAGGAATATTGCCCATCAGTAGAGAAAATAAGAGATCGTCCCCCCTTGCTGGTCTCTTTGACTTGTGCATTTGCTACCAGCTCTCATTGTGGGGTTAAGCATACCCAGCATTGACAGATATTTCTTCCCAGGTCATGAGTGACAGATCAGTGATCCCTGGCAATACGCTTTCCAGAACTAGCAACATTGCCTCTTTAATTCCTCCTTTTTTTATCCTTTTGTATGAGACATCAGGAGTATCAGCTGCTTACCCTGAGGGAGGGGTTGGCTTGAGGTCTGTCTGCAGGTTTCCACGAGTAGAGATAATCTCCTGTGACTCCCTGGCTAAGTCTCTAATGCTGTGAGTGCTGTGCAAAGCAACATAGAACTTTACAAGGCTGATAATACTGATCCCAGCCTGACTGAGGGTGCAGGCCTCTGGTACACCTCTGGGTGAAGAGAGATTCTCCTGCCCTTCCTGGGTCTCCTTCACAAAGAAGGAGAAGATGCCATGTCTGCATCTATTAAAACCTGTGTCAGTTTGATTACTGCTGTGCTGTAACACTAACGGACAGTCTTACTGATAGCCATTGCCCCAACAGAAAAAACTGGAGAAGGACTGAGACTTACTTACAGCTGTTTTACATGTCTTTTACTCTACTCAAACTAAGTCTTCTTCTGGGTCTATTATCTACTTTTCCCCAGAGTTCCCATGTAGTTTCAGCTTAGGTGAAAGATTTATGGATAGTGCTTCCCAAAATCACACTTCTTGAGGACTGTGCCAGAGCTGAATATGTGACCTGTGACAGTAACCAAAAAAGTATAGTCCTGTGTGAGTAAAATGCTCATGGCTACTTGCAGACAGAGTCAAAAGAATGAAACCTTGAGTGATAGCCACCAAGATGTGCTGTGGGATCACAAAGGTGGGTCCAGTCATTTTTTGGGTATAATTTTAAGTTCTTGCAGCCTTGGGGACCACCTTTGGGAGTGTGTCTCCTAAACCCCAGGAGGTGACTGGAATGCTGTAGATTGCTTCACCAAGAGCTGTGCTGCTTCAGAAGATGCATTTAGCAAGGCTGGCATCCATCAGAGTACCCTGAGCCCACACCTCTGCTAGTGGAGCTTTGCTTGAAAGACACTCCCGTGGAATGCACATGCAGACATGCTGGAGGGACTGGAGGGATTTCTAGGGGGATGGACTTCTTCAGGATTGCCATCTAAGTGGATATTCTGCATGTTCCTCTCTCTTGCAGTGCCAGCCATTCTGGGATTCTCTCAGTCAAAGGGTCGGAAGAACATTGAAGAGAGCAGGGAACATTGAGCCATTGTTTCCTTTCCCACACCACACCCCTTGCCCCTGATTAATCAATTTTTCTTTATCTTTATTATTTATTATAAATTTTTTTTTTCAGTCCTTGGTGTGGAAAATGGTTCCAAACTGTCTTTCCTCAGCCAGGAATACACGTTGAATGCATGGTGAAGGGCGTTAGTAGGGGGAAGACTCTGGATTTGAAGCCTGCAGTAGATTCTGTGTGTAGGCAACAACTCTAATAACCTGGGGATGGTTCTTCTGTGTGTTAGGATGCAAGTTCACACTGACATATATATGCTGTTAATGTAGATTCTAGAATATTTCAACTAGTAGATTTTAATCAACAAAAATACTTCCCACTTTTTCACTGATGTAGTTCTCTGATAATTAGAAAGAGGTAATAATAATATGCTTAATGCTGTGATGTGTAAAGGAAATAAAAACATGATGGATTGTCTTTTAGTTTAAAAAAAGCTCTATGTTGATCTGCTTTCTGCAGGTGGACCATAGTGTGAGGAGTATGGTTTCCTTAAGAAGGGGTATAAGAAAGAAGTCAGAAAACTTGTGGTTACATATACAGTTGTTTATCTTGATAGGCCTTTAGTGTGTCATTTTCCAGTTCATGCACTTCGTGATTGAAATATTTATAGATGGAGTCAAAAATGCATGCAGTGTTTTTGGTAACTCACAGCATTTATAATGGATGTTGTCCTACAAATTAGAGTTCTATGGTTAAAGAGCAGAGAATATAAAATAATCTATCAAATACATAACTAAGTAGATTTGATATTCCAAATGTATAATGAGAACAATTATGTGCTTTTTTTCAAAGGCTAGCTGAGGGTTTAGGGACAGAGACCTGCTATTCCCCTTTTTTCCTAGTCATTTGCAAGCTTGGACTTGTTTCTTCTGGGGAAAAAGATGTAATTTCCTTTACTTCTTCTGTATTAGAAAGGGAGGAACATTTGATTTTTAAGAAAGCATATATTGCAATACCAAATTTGCTGGTAATAGAAAATGTTGTGGCTGTTGAATAGGAAAGCACATAGTCAATTTTCTGTTTTTCTAAGAGATAATATAATCTTTCTTGGAGTTGTCAATGTTATGTAGGAAGCTAAAGAAGGCCAAGTCTGGAGGAAGGAAAAGGTATTTGGCATCTTGGCAAGTACCTCATGCAGGTTTCACAGGTGTCCTCTTGCCTTTGTGAGATTGGTAATACATGTTGTTCAGAACCTGGAAATCGATATTATCTGAAAGAATTGGTAGAAAAGTTGGTGCAGAAGTCTCTATCCTATTATTTTCTCAAACTCATTAGCTAGTAATGAAGAAGAGCTCATTCTCCCAATATGTAAATCTGTTCAGGGTTTCTATTCTGTGACTTGAAAGTTTTTGCAAGTTCAGCTAAAGGAAAAGCTTGGGTTCCCCCCTGTGACTGGACTAGTAACATTTATATCAGTCTGTGAAACCTGACAAGAAACTTGAGTGTTGAATATTGGACTCCTGAAGAACTGTTTAAACAAGTCTCCAGTCTGTCACAGAAAAAGCATGTCTTTTTCATTCCTGCGTTATGAGTTTCTCCCTGTAGCTGTTTATTGAATGTTGACTGAAGGCTCAGTTACATAATAAACAGATTTTTTTTTTCCTCTCTCACATTTGTGTTTGTTTACATTCACAGTTATTCTGAGTGCCTTGTCTGCTTGAAGTATCTCCACTATCTTGTTTCTTTCCATTTAGAAAGCTGAAGAGAAAGATGCTCGTGCTGGATGGAGCCTTACAAAGTACTGTTTTGTTAGCTTGCAATTGACCTTTCTGCTCTGTGAGCATGGCATTGAAAGGACACATAAACGCTGGTTGTGTAAAGAATGAGGATGTGGTTATAAACGCTGTGCCTCAGAGCGATGTACAAATGTTTGGTTTTCCTGACAGCTTGAGATAGTTTGTCTTTTCATTAACAAAGAAAAACAAAAAAAAAATCTTTGACAGCAATTGCCATCACAGTAGAGAGAAAAGAAATAATATGTTGTATATGTCCAAAATTAAGCCACTTACTTCTGCTTGTGATGGTGTCACAGGGTGGTTTGAGTTGAAAGTTACTCAGTTCCTTGATATTTAGGCATTCTGAGCTCTCATTTCTTGGGTGGTAGCTGATGGTCATGATTGTGGCTGCTTGAGTGTTGGTCATAGTGGAGATGAAACTGTGCCATTTGCTGTAGATTAAGTAAGTAGGAAGATCAATGTGTGTGTCACTTCATTCCTTAGTGACTTCTGGGAGGTTAATTAATAGCCAGTTTTGAAGACATAGTTGTGAAATTGTGGGTAGAGAAGCAACTTCTTCATGTCAAAGTGTCATCCTGTTGTGAATAGTTTTGGATATTGAAAAGAATGGTAGTGAAGGGATCCTAATAGGCCTGCACCTGTGGCACATAGTTTTGCCCTCTCTCCCTGTAACTTCCTCTGAAATGAGAATTTTTTTCTGAGTATTTATCAGAGCAGCAGAAATTCTTATACTTGCGACCAGTTTTACCAGGAGAACAAGACTTTACATTGTTTGGGAAAGCTAAAGTAGGAAAAGCAAAATAAAGGTGAAAGTTTGGTTTTGGTTAACTGAAGAAGGATATGAGCATCACAAGTCAGGGTGTTACGCTCCTGTCTTTCCAGGATACACAAATCATGGTGTTTTAGGTACCTCTTTGCTCTCCACATTTATGTGGCTGTACTATGGCTTCTTTTGAACATAAAGTCTTTGGAGCAAGAGTTATACTTATCATGTATCTTTCCCCCCATAGATAGCCTGTTGTAGGGTTTACTTTAAATCTTACTTTAAAATACTAGTATCTAGGTCTTCTTGACACCCCATCTTAGAAATTTTGACAGACTGGAAGGAGTATAGTACCATTTGTGTTAGTGATTCTCTTCTCCTCTTTTTGGATGTCCATAATTGCTTTTCAGGGTACTGCCTCTCTGGTATTGAGCTGTTGTATTACAGTACAAAGTAAGGGATTGAACAAATGTGCCAACCAGGAATTGCCTGTAAGGCACGTGACTGCAGCCTCAGGGTAGTGTCTGCCCTTTGGGGATGTATCCTGCCTTCGGTGGGTGGATCTCTGCTGTCTTCTGGAAAGTTAGTGCTTAATCCATAAGGGGGTTTGTAGTCAGCCTGATGCAGAGGCTGTTGCCACTCTGGTGGTTGCTTTTGACCTTTCTGATACTTGTCTGAAAGGTTAGCTGTTGTGAATGTGGTATGTTTAAAAACAAAAGTCTTCCTTCTGTTTGTATATTTTATACCTAAGCTAAACAGAAAACTAAGGATCATGTTTGCTAAGAGAGCTTTGAAGACTCATGGGACTCTTAATTGCCTTTTTACTTGCTGTTTGTGGAGATCTGCCATTCTGTAATTAGAATTTTACAGTAGAGAATGATCAAATAGAAAATAATCAGCAGTAGTGATGACTGGAAGTCTTGCTCACTTTCCACCTTTTGTTTTATACTCAGAAAATGCTTATATATTATTTTAGCATTAATAGGGACTATTCATATGCTTTTGAAAAATCCATGCAATTATGTAAATAAATTGTGTTATGAATAAATCTTGCTAAAGTTATCAAATGAAAAATATTCCTTTTAGCTTCAAGGTTAATGATACTTGTAAAGGAGCCTAACTTTTTGAAGTCTCATACAATTTACCCAGGCTATACACATTTTCTGACAGTACCCATGCAGATGGATTAGTAGTTATAAATTAATAGCTTCTGAAAACTTTGAGTTAACATTGCTTTTCCCTTATTTTTTTGAACTAGTAGTGCAATATCAACCCTTATGGCTCATTTACCTACTCTGTCTCGTGGTGCATGTGAGAACCTGTAGTAAGAAAAAGAGAATCTGTACATTTATGGAGACCTTCCTTTTGATGATGTTCACTTTTTTTTTTTTTGCTGTAATTTTTTTTGTTCTTTCTTGTGTTAGAATGTGCATGTACAGTAACAAACAAATATCTGTTATCTATATTTTTTGTAGTGTTGGAGTGCTCTGTGCATATGCTGCCAACCAGCATTTAACTAACCAAGTCCGAGGAGCAAAGAAACTGGTTAACAGTAATTTTAAAGATCTGAAAATTTTCCTTAACGACACTCCAGCGGTAAAGAATTTTTTCTTTATAGGGAATGAGGGTGGGAGGGAAGAGGTATAAATAAGGAATATTTCAGAAAATATTTCTTTTTGGTGTAAAAAGGAATATTTTGGTATAAATCTCTTTGGTATAAATCACACCTGCATTAATTTGTTTATTCTTTGTGTCAGTCACACTAAGTAGAATAAATGATGCAAGGTAAGACATTTTCACACAGTAGTAAGTGTTTGGGAGTTATCCTGATGAATCAGCATTCTTTGAACATCTTCTGAGCTGTACTCTGGGAGTATGCTGCTATGATGCTTACGGGCCCTTCTCCTCTACTGAACTAGTGTAGATCACCGGCAGATCATAAATAGTTTGGAAAAATAAGGTTTTAAAAGGAATACATTAAAAAAAGTGAAAACTTGGATTCCTTGTTGCTCTTTCCAGTTTCCTTGTGTTTTGTACTTAGTTGTATGTGCTCTGGAACTGAACCACAATATATTCTTTTCCAGGAGTATATCTGACTGTTTTTAACTCAAACCAGTCATACTGTACCATGCTGAATTGGAAAGATTCTTTCCTTTCAGACTTTCCATAGAGTCTCAGAAGCAGTCCTCTGCATATCTTGTTTTGTAGGTAAAGAAAAAAAGAAATGCTAGTGAGGAAGACTTGTAAACAACATAAAGTTTCAATTCTTTGTGAATTTGTAGGGGAAAAAAGTCTTACAGTCCCATTACCTTGGTTTTCATTAATTTTAATTATTTGAATTTAATGATCTATTTTGCTTCTGTGAAATTAGAAATAAGGGGAATTCACACACTTATATGGAATCCACAACTGTGGCAGTATTACAGTCACAGTAACTCTGAGCTGCTTTTTTTTGCTGTCCAGAGCTTTATGAGAGCAGGAGACATCTGGGGGATGCCATAAAATGATTTCCTATCTGGAGATGTTCCCAATGCAGTTATTCATTTGCACATGGTGCTGTGACAGATGAGTGGTGGAGGTGCATGGCAGGGAGTGGAGGTCATGCCAATAACCCCTCTTGAAACAGAGTGCCTTTTGTCAGTGTGGAGCTGACACTGGGCCCAGAAGGAGAAATCCAGTCGCTTTAGAAACCATGGGAGTCCCCTTAGCAGCACAGAGTGCTGACGGTAGGAAATGTCACAGGAAGAAATCTGTTATGTAGAAGTAACTTAATAGACAAAAGAATAGACACTGGCTAAAAAGTTACTAAAAATGCTGAAGTATTAAATTTAAAAAGTGTCTGACCTTGGAACACTTGTGCCAGTGGTTACTCAGAGTCTCACTTGGCATTTTTTACTTTCAAAGTGGGATTATTACTTTTTTTTAAACTTGGTGCTGATGCAGTCATCAGCTGTATCTTCTAAATCATTTCGTGACACAAGTTCCATGAGTCTCACGTATACACACACATTTGTAAGAATTTCTTCTGGAATGGGGAAGTGCTTCAACTTTGTGAAAAGTTCCAGAACCCAGCCAGCTGGCTACAAAGCTCTGAAATCCAAACTGATGTCCTTGACTCATCAGTATGAGGTGTATACAGCATGTAAGAGGATTTGAAAAAGAAGTCCAGTGTTAAGAGTTCATGTCACAGAAGATTTGCAGACTATGAGTACTGAGTGATAACACTACTAGTTATACAGAATCACCTTTTGTCTGTGACATTGCTGGAGACAGTGCAAAACTTGCAGCCCTGCAGAATTGTAGTCCCTAAATTAGCCTAGGTAGACAAAACAACCAAATAAACAAAATTACACCTACAACCTTCTTAGTAAGAAACTCAAATATTTTTTCCTGTTTCACAAATGAGGGGTCTGCTTTATACTCTGTTATTTAATGATGTCCACTGCTGTGTCATCAATAGGTTGTTCTGAGAGTGTTTTTTTGGTCTTTTTTTTCTTTATTTCACAGAAAGTTTGAGACTACAAGCCAGATACACTTTGGTACACATATGAGTCATCCTTAAAATTGAAAATCCTTTTGTCTAGTGTGTTAACCTTTACACCACTCTAACTCCTTTGGGGTAGAATTCATAATGCATTATTTTAAACATGCAGAAATCAATGAAGTTTATTTAATGTCTTCTCAAAATTAGTAAAAAATTTCCACGTGGGATGGTTCTTTGGTAGCCTTTGTTACAGTGTCTTGGTAGAGCTCAGGTTTGAGTCCAAATCCACTTTGGGGAAGAAAAACTACTTCCATTAAGACAGAGCAGCTGTCTCCTTTCCACAGGAGAAGCTCTGAGAGGCTGCCCAGCCACCAGCCCATCTGGTTGGTGAATTGCTTCAAAATTATCTCTCCATAAGGGAGAAACTGATGCCATGAGAAAGTCAGGTCACAGAGTCGGAGACATGCAAAACCATATTGGCCTGACTGACTCAAAACCTTCATAAGGGTGCAGTTCCTGCTACTTAACGCTTTTAAGCTGAATCATTTACCACAGAGATATTCCAATTAAGTAGATGTCCCAATTAAACTGGTCTTTTATTATATGCAGTTCTGCTGAGGAAATAAAATAGTTAACTGGAAACAATAGAGAGCCAGGGAGTTTGCACAAATATTTTGATTGTTTCAAGGTGACAGTTTGGCACATTCAAAAGCATCACTTCCAATTATTTTAATTTATTTTTTTTTAAATGATCTTCTTTACAGCAAATTGACTATTTGGTGAGCCAGTACAACACAACTAAGGATAAAGCGCTCTCTGACCTAAATAGTAAGTACTTTGATTTAAAGGGGGTTAGCAATGTGTATTTAAAAGCTTCAGTAAGGTAATGTAATTAGCTCATAATGCAAAGTGACACTTTATATATGAGAATATATACAGTCTTTGAACAGAAGTGCTGTTCTCAATAGCATATGAGACCAAAATCTAAAATTCTTCTCATGAGGAATATCTGAGAGCTGGTATAATGCATAGTATTTCCTGAAATAAAAGTCTTTTATTAAATTGTTTGTACAATGAGCCAGACTAGTATTTTATTTCCCTTTTTATAATTTAGTAATGACTAATACTTAATGCTTTTTTTGGAGTATTTTTCCTCGGTTTTTCTATTGGAGCCAAATATCACTGAACAGAGTTGCTAGCAGTTATGATGGTTCCAATGAGTGAGAGATCTCTGTTTATTCTTCTTGTTGCACCTTTGTCCTCTACTCATCCAGAAGTTGAGGTATAAGCTTATCTCCTTTCTAAAGCTGCTTAATGTATTTGCCGTTTCAGAATAAGCAGTTGAAGAGCAGGAGATAAAACTTGAAGTAGAACTGCCACACTTTCCCCTTCAGCATAATTCCAGTATGAGACATCACCTTTTAAAGCTCTCAGTCAACAGAAACAACTAGAAAGCTGATTCTTATTTTTATAATTTAAGCATTGCTTTACAAAACTCACAGTTGAAAGGGCCAGCCATATTCAGTGCATTGTTAGCAGGTGTAAGTAAATGCATGCGGGTCTGCATTTCAGACTGAAGGATTGTTGCTGGGATCAAACCATGCAACCGTGGCCTCATGCCACGTACCATGAATTTACATCTCATGGCCAGAATTTATACTTCTGTCTAGGCTTAAAATGTATTTAAAAAGTAGTTTTCAATGCAGCCAGCTTGGCATGCAGTGAGGTTAATATGCCTTGTCTCTATGAAGCTATAATGCACATGGAATGTGCTTGTGAAAGTAGTAGTAGCAGTGAAGTAGTCTTCCTGCTTAATTCTCAGCAGGGACACTAGTCTAAAAAAGTGTTTGTAATCTTGAAGTCCATAATAATAATAATAATAATAATAAAAAGATTGACATCTGCATTTAAAGTACTACCTTGAAGCTTCCCAGCCACTCCAAACTGAAATTTCAAATTAATTAGTTCTCAGTGCCAATTATTAGTTTATTAGTTTATTAGTTCTCAGTGCCAATTTATGATCTAAGTTAACTGGAACCTAGCTGGATCTGTGATGAGAGTCATGATTAGTAAATAAAGATAGCTTTTATTTTCCTGAAATACGAGAATTAAGGTACACCTAGGTACAAAAAAGATTTCATTCTAAGGGAATCAGTGGTAGCATAAACCTGTAGAGAATTGTACACGAGTTCAGTTTGCCCACTCTAAGGAATTGCTGTGAAGTGTTTTCTGCTTGATAGTAATTCTCATCCCAGGCCAGACATGCCAGCACTGACAGTAATGGATGCTTCTGTACCATGCAGTATTCCCATCTCATCAACAGCAAAAAAAACTCAAAAATGAGTTTACTGTGATCTGAAAACGGAGGGGATGCAGTGACTGCCTAAAGGATACGTTAAAATTAAGTGCTTCACCAGACTCTGCTCGGTGTTTCTCTGTCGTTTTGCTGAACTAAGCTTCCTTTCTGTTCATGGGCAGTGAGACTGGAGTGTTTGAAGGTGGGGGTAGCTGTGGGTAAGCGTGGCGCCAGCGCTGTGAGCATCCGTGCGGGATGCACTGCGCGAGGGGGCAGCGACTGCAGACGCGTGCTTAACACGCTTAAAGGATTTCAGCAGAGCTGGCTGGCGGGTCCAGGCTCTGGGTGACCTTGACATTGCTGCACACATGAGGAATAGGGAAAGGGGAAAGAATCCGGTTTTTAGTTTCTTTTGCACTATGAAAACATAGTGTGTAGTGAAAGAGTATGCCACAAAATTCCTGTCCAGATGTTGCCTCTCTAACATAGGTGCTTTTTCCATACAAACTGTGTGGGAAAAATCCAGTTTCAAAAAGAGTAGAAAACGTACTGAAATACATACTGTGGAGTTGTTTGAAATGTGGTATGTCTTTACCTATATGGTCAAGTGCTAGTGAATATTTCCACCGTATTTTGATTGGCTGCTTTCATTTATAGACCTGTAGCTAGCTGGAGCACAACTGTGTCCCTGTATTACCTTCTGTGACTAAGTTCTGACTGTTGGGCCTTAGGAAAATTTCAATAATGTATGTATACTTTGTTTAGTAAGAGTTTGACAGCTCCTACACTAAGAGATAATTTAAATTGAACTGGTGTGTAATGTCTTTTTTTCATCTCTCCATACTACAGATGTTGGACCTGTGCTTGGAACCAGAGTTCAGGAACAGCTGGGAAAAGAAGTACGTCCTGCACTTGATGCAGCTCTAACAATGGCAGGAGGTAAAGATGTACATGTTCTTGTATAATTTTCTGTTATCATTGTAAAACAGGCATTATCTTTCTAGCACACATCATAGGATAGCTTTATGAACTACCATGAGTCCACTCATTCTTCTATATACCTTGATGTGCCCTCCAAATTGAGGATTGCAGATATTTTAAGATTTATAAATACATTTAAAAACTAAATCGACATTTATGTGCTGTTATTGATACTTGGTTTCAGCAGTCGTTGAAGAGAGATGAAATCCAATTTCTGTGCTCCAGGTTGTTGTCCCTTTCTGTTCAATATAAGGGAGAGTAGGAAAACTGTCCTTTTATAGTTGTTGATAGGTGTTTGCAGGTCAGGGAATGAACTACAACATCCCTTTCCTGTACACTGTCAAGCTTATGAGAGTGCTAACCAGCATTTCTTCATTGTAGAGTTTCTTCATTCTTTGAGTTTGACATTGCTCATACTTAGTTCTTTCCCCTTCTAAAAAAAATGTTCCTTTAATATTTTTTCCATTTAAGGGTTCTTTTTTTCAGGGATCAGGTACAGCTTACGGGACGGAGGGAAGGGCACCCGTGAACTTGAGTCTCATTGGTTTCGTTGGTTTTTTCGGGTTTTTTTTGTTTGTTTTTTTTTACCCATGAGTTCTTTCGCATTCACTTGTCATCATTCTCCTTTTTTTTTGCTTTATTTCTCTTATTTGTCTTGAAGTCAAAGTGGAAAGGGCTATCAAAGGTAAAATCCACAATAAAACCCTGTGTTGTGTGAAGTGCACTTTATTTTTGTAACTTGTGTATTTTTAGTTGTGTCTGTGTGGTTCTCTGTGGACTAAACACCTGTTTGGTGTTTGGGATTTTTTTCAATTTGTTTTGTTTATTTGGTGTGATGGGGATGAAATCTAAAGTGCTGACTGCTCATTAATGCTTGGCTGATGCAACATGATCACCTTACCTTTAATCTTGTAGCTATGTAATTTGTGAGTTGTACTATAAACTGAAGATACTCTTTTGTAGATGTGGGCTTTCTTTTTATTTCTAATGACCAAGTGTTAAAATTTCTTTATTGAAATCACTGAGTAAGGAGAGATAGGGAAAGGGAAGACAAGAGTAATATGGGAAGTGGATGGAATCTCAATAAAAATAGCCTGAGTATATTAATTTTTTGTAGAAAAGCATAAGTGATGGGGCTTTTATGTGTGAAAAGTACGTATTCTGTGCTAGAGGGTTTTTCTGGGGAGCAGTCAGGGTTGTTTAAATCAGTATTGTTAAGAATATCATAGCATTTATGCATGTATACTTGCTCTTCATTTCGGAATCTATAGTCTACTTTCTAACTATAGTGTTGTGTTGGTTTTCTTTGAAATGTCACTTCCCTGTAGCCATCAGAGAAACGAAGGAAGCACTGGAAAATGTGAGTGTCTCTGTAGAGGTTCTTCAGGAAGGAACAGAGAGGCTTCATGCAAACTTAACAGATGTTAAAATGCATCTCAGTAACACCCTCAATGACTCTGCGTGCAATGCAGCTCAGGCTGCCTCAACTTGCAATATCATCAGGAATTCGCTAAGTCAACTGAACATCAATGCCAATTTTAGTGGGGTAAGACTTTGTAATAATATTTTTCAGATTCAGAGTGTGATTGCCTTCAATAACCCTGTAGTATTTCTGCAGCTCAGTGGCTTGGTGTGTGCTGTCACTTGAGAGATAAGTGACCTTCCCTAGTGCTGTGTTTCTGGGTAATTCCTGACACTGTTTTCATCTTGTCTGAGAAAAGGATAAAATGTGTGTCAAGCACCTTTAATGTGCTACTCTTGGCAGTGAGATAACCTGCCCTGCCAAAAATGCTGAGGTTAAGCTTTGCTTTTGTGCAGCTGAAGTTTCAGGAATGTGTTGGAAAGATTTTACTATAAATCATTCTGGTTTCTTTACCCTCTCTCTCTCCTAACTTTGAAATATTTACTGTATTGGCAAGACTGCTACGTCCGTGTGACTCAGGCATGTTTTTTCCTTCCTAGTTGCCGGGAGTGAGCTCACAGCTTGCAAAGGTCAATGATGTCCTTAAAATCGACCTTTCTAGTTTGGTTCAAAAGGTATGTTTCTTGACAGACTTGTAAACTGTTAATAAATAAATGGGGATACCTGTTTTGCCTTGGTTTCTTAAGCAGAATTCTTTTATTCCCACCTTGTCCTGCTTCGTGGTGAATATCTCTCATTATTCCATTGTTTGGCCAGGATTTAACACTTGAAAGTATGAATGTAGTACTCCGTATCTCCAGGATACTACAGGTCAAAAATGTTTATGAATTGTCTGATTGAAAGAACAATCCTAAAAAAAACCCCAAAAGGCAGAAATGTGATCCAATAGCATGCTGTTTTGTTTTTTTTAGTTAAAACTATAGAAATAAAAAACTGTGTGCTCTGATAATTAGTTTTGTTGTATTCCACCTATTTTGAAATACTTCTTTTAAATTCTTTATGTACATATTTGATATTAAATGGACAAAATGCAATTACTATTAGTATTTTTGCAAGATTTTCCACAAAACACAATTACTTTCACCTAGGAAAAAAATCACTTACTTTGAACCGTTATAAAATCTAGGACTCTGTCAACATTTGCTAGGAATTGAAGGTGCTTTCTGGAACCAATGGCTGTATGTAGGGGGCTTAGACCCTTGCCTGCTTTTGAAGTGATCAACCTTGCAGGGAATAAGGCTTCAAGGATCCACTGTGATGGCTTCTCCATTTGTTCTTATGACTTACACCCTTTCTTTTGTCTTCCCACTGAAGAAAGCATCACAATGTCTTTAGAGGCAGTTGGAGTTCATTGTTTGTACCATACATTTCATCCTTGGAAGGCATAGACTTGCAAAGAGGAGGTGTTTGGCTGGTACACAGCAAACCCTTTCACTTGGTGAATTTTCATATGTGTCTTCTTGATTTTAGATGAGATGGATCTGACAGGCAACAAAGTTTGAGGTGATGTGATTGATTGACACTTATTTAAATGTAGCCCTTTTTTCTTCTTATCAAGGAGTGTTCCAGAGAGCAAACAATCTGAAATGTACTTAAGAGTTCCTGTTTTGCTTTCACCTTTTCTAATGTGTAATGATAAAAATATATTTTTTGTAGTTTTGCCACGTATAATTCAGTATGTGTATACCTTGATCCTTGAATAACAGTAAAAAAAATTGGAAGCAATTTGACAATGAGAGATATGCTCTAATTTTTCCAAGTTTTATTCTTAGGGTTATGCAGCTTTTAATGATACTCCAGACCTAGTGGTGAATCAAACAAGGAACATTCTATCAGGTGAGGACAAACTGTCTTTTCACTCTGATTGTTTAATGCTTTTGTTTTCTTTTACTGATAAAATATTTTCTTGGCTAAATATCATTACAAATAGAAATGCAAATACTACCTTTTTTAAATTTTTTTTTAATCTGATGCCAGAAAAAAAACCATAGCAGGTAACTGTGTCTTAATGAGAACCCAAAATTAAATCCAAGACTCAGCCATGTGGTATTTTATGGAAGAGTTTCATCTGTTAGGCTTTTTACTATCTTGGGATCCCAGCTTCACACTGACACTTTATTTGGTTGAAAGACTGATTTTCCTCGACTGATGTGTTTATGACGTATTTAGAAATGTGATGTTAAAAAATCTGAACCTGCCTGCTGTTATATTAAAGTGTAGTGAATGGCTAAGGGAAGGTAAAAGCACACCTTAAGGATAATTTAAATGGCTGTCTTAATGGTTTTGTTACTTAGGCTTTACACTTTTTACCCTTTGACCATACCTGTATGGTACTATAGTGTATGTATACTAATCTGTTTTAATTTTTGTTCTTGCATTGTGGACCTGTTCTGCATTATATAAGCAGCTGTTCCTTGTAAGTTTTTCTGTTCTTTTTCTTCCCCTCCTGGGCAAAATGAAGCACAGTATATACGCAAGCATAGTGTACTGTGTGAACTTGCCTAAAACGAGCCAGTTTTCAAAAACTAATGTTACACTTTTCATTAGGAAACCTGGAGCAGATTTACTCATTTTCTGCGTCTGCTGATTGGTGTAACCACAAACAAGCCATCTTAATTTACCTGTTTATAAATTGTTGAGAATCTGTTGGCACAAAAACTGAGTTTGAGTTACAGAGCAAATAAAAAGGTCTACAAGGGGGGAAAAAGGCATTTATTTATAAACTTTTAAAACACAAGTGATTTGTTACCTGGTTGATTTGAAGTGTAAACACCAAAAAAGACTAACTTGTGCAGTTGTTTGAGGAAAAAGGTGGTGCCTACTACCAAATTGCATGCTGTAGTGACACACCCTGGTCTTTCAAGTATGTTTCAAGTTGAAAGAAGAGGGAGAGTATTATAGAAACATGGACAGTATGTATAAATGAATTTATCACGTCTGTAAATCTAGTGTGTATCCAAAATGTGAGCATAGGGTAGTATGTTTGTTCATAATGTGAAGGGAAAATAGCTTAATTGATTGTTGGCTCAGGAGTGTTGATAACTAATTGAAAAGAATTTATTTAAGTAATCTCTTTTAATAAGGTTGTTAATAACTAGTATAGATTCTCAATATAGGCAGTATAATGTCTTTCAGTGTTGTATTCCCAAAGCATGGGGTTTAAATAGATTTTGATCTCCTTTGTAAACTTAGTGGGTAATTTTCTTGCTCCGTGCTAACATTTGCAATATTGCATGAAAAGCGAGATTTAAGCTGGCTAGATAAAAAGTGACACATTCATTATAATGAAAGGCATGAGGAAGAACTCTGGCTCAACTTCTGCATATTTCATCATTAAACTGAATGCTAAAAGCAAAGTGCATTTTAAAATGCCATTGTGGTACTTCAGAGCTCAGTGTTTTGTTGCCTGCTTGTCTCTTCCTCACACTTGTCTTCATGGCTTGCTTGCTACATGTGGCAAATGGCTTATAGCATTTTATAATGCATACATGGAATGTAGATTTCCTCTATGGATCTATAACAGTGAAATATGTATATTCTTTTAGATATCAAAAGTGTGCTGGAATCCATTGGTTCAAATATTACTACCTTCACAAAAACGCTCCCAGTTCAGAAGATTTTAGCAGATTTGATGATCTATCTTACACAGAGTGAAGCATACGTTCAAGATTATTTTCCAGTAGTGGAGCAGTACGATTTCTACAGGTATGTACAAGAAATAAGGCAGGAGTGAAGTTCTGCCTGTTGTTAATACTTCTAAATGTTTTAATGTTCTATAAAGGCAAGTGAACTGTTAATGATGCTGTAAGGCATGGTGTGTTTGTTACCGGCATTTTGGCAAAAGCCAGAAATCCAGCTGATGAACAGCTGCGTGCTGTTCCACCACAGATCAAGAGGTAGTTTCTACTCTAGGCCTTTAGGTCTTCAGGAAGGATAGATTTAGGTAGATGTCAAAGATGTAACACCTAAAGGGATGGATTGTTCTGTAATGCCAGGGTGACTTTTTGCTTAGTGCTTGTTTTCTTTGAGTTGCAGCTAAGTTGTGAGAGCATAGGACCACAGAGACCTTGATCCAACCCCTTGTTATTGCACCGTTTTTACTGCAGAGGAGTAGTAGGGATTCTGCCTCAGACCTCTAAATCTTTGTGCACCCTTGCGTGCCCCTGCTGGTGTCATACTTGTTCTTGCAACTGCATGGGTTAATTGTACCTTGAGAAAAACATGCTTTTTGTTTAAGACTTTTCTGACTTTTACAGTTGACTAATCTCTTATTTTGAAGCATAAAGCACTTGATTGCATTCAGTCTACCTTTGTCCACATTTAGTAATTTCTGTCCTCAAGCTCATTAAATTCTCTCTACATTTTGTTTGATTCTTCGGTTGATTTTATCCTTGTGTCATAATCAGTTTGTAGTACAAAGTGTATGTTGCTGGTTTTAATGCAGTGTTAAATAAAAGTGAGCAGAAGACTGAACTTCTGGAATCTTATTTAGAACATTGCCTTTAGCCCAGTCCTTATCTGACAGTTTTTGTGGTGAGCCCTAATTTTACAAATCTATCAATAGATTTTCTTTGCAGGTCACATTGCATTTAACCAAATAAATAAATGGTTTTATTCTGCTACTGGAGAATGTATCTCATCTACATGACACTTAAATGCCTGTTTTTGTGGAACCTAATCTAATAGTACTTTAAGTACGGATTAAACCAACAAGTCTGTAGTTGTTCAAATTATATTCTATCCATTCCTATCTTAATTATAGGTGCATTATTTGTAGTTCTTAATAAATATCCTCTTACAAATATGTATCAGCATTAATGGTTTTCTTTTTATTGACTGTGATCTCCATGGCAATACTTCTTTTACAGAATGTTCTCTACAAAGGTACAGGGAGGAGAAAAGGGAACTTAAAAAATACAAGCTGAGAGAAGTGACAACAAAAGGGAAAAAGAAGTGCAGAGGGAATTGGGAGGGGATAAAAGACTAGAATGTGATATATAATGTGTGAATAAATGGATGTGCTCCAACTATGTGGACAGCTAGAACTTTTATGTGATACAGTTAATGAAAATGAAAGTTCATTTCTCCTGATCAAGGTCTGTTAACTGTTCCATTCCTTGAAAGCAGTCCAGCACAGACACACAAAGCCTACATTTTTATAACCTTAAATATAGTTATTTACAGTTACAAACCTAATACAGTGTGCAAAAGGTTAGTAAGGTTCACACAGTAAGAGTAGCTGTGTACTTCGTAACTAATAGCCAGTTCACATTTATACATTTCTCCATTGCTTATTGAATAAATTACTGTTTGAACATTTGCTTCCTCTGAGTCATTGTTTGCCCCTCTTGGAGCACTTTGATGCCTCAGCAGAGTCCACCTGCAGTGACTGAGGTTGGGAACACCTTGTTCCTGTGGTGTCTGTTCCCCAGTCCTTCAGGGGCAACTGTCTGTAATCCAGCACTGACTGTGTTCTGACCCAAAATATATTATGTTAAGGTAGCAAATGCCTTTTTTTTTTTTTATTGCTAACATTTGTTGCTCAAACAGAACCACAAGTATAGTATTGCATGATGTCTTCTACAGGTCTCCAACATGTTTGTTTTGTGAAAATAACCAAGAACTTTGTCTTTTATTCCTCAGGTGGCTGGGTTGTCTCATTCTGTGCTGCATGGTGGTCCTGATTCTGGTATTTTACTATCTTGGATTACTGTGTGGCACCTGTGGTTATGATAAACATGCTTCCCCAACAACCAGAGGCTGTATCTCCAACACTGGAGGAAACTTCCTTATGGCGTAAGTTTCACTTCTCTGGGAAAAATGAAATAAGTGTGCCTGTAGAGAGTTGGTTTGATGTATTTTGAAGGACATGGGTATAAAAAGAATCTGGTTTGTTACCTATCTATATCTGCTGAGAAAAAATAGAAATAAATATTGATCTTACATACTTTCAGTGAGGGACTTGGGGATTTTGGGTTGCTCTTTCATTGAGGCTCATCGCTGAAGGATAAAACCTCTGAATATACTGTTTTAAGGCGAGTGTTGTAGCTAATGATTGTCTGTAAGCCCCTTTGGAAACTGAAAAAACTGGGATAATTGAAAGATAATTAAATGTAAGGGGAAAGTCATAGCTTTTTAGTACACTTGCGTGTTTGCTCAAAATTTAAAAAGCTGTGTGAAGAGACAGAAAACACTTGAATTTCTCAGAGTGTTTCAGAAGCCTTGGGGTTGAAAAGTGCCTTCCAGTGGTTTAATGTCATTTCTGCTGAGTGCAGGAGAAGATTGCACCTGAAACCTGTCTAAAACTTTTTGGAGAGCACAGGGCTAAAGCGTTGAATTTAAAAAAGAAAATTTTATGGTTTTGTGGCTCTTAAATGTAATTCTTAAAACAGTTTGCACACCCAATGCAAATGTGAGCATTTTAGGTGCACTTTAGTTGAAGACTTTACAGTGCTGAAACATAGAAGGTGTTTCAGAGGGCAAACATGTATTTGGAAAACAGAGGTGTTTCAACTGTCTATCAGTTTTCATACCTGTTATACTGCTAACTGTTGCCTTCACTGTTGCCCCAAGTGTGTGTGTATGTATATGTATATATATATATATATTTGTAATGTTCTTAAAAAGCAAAAACTTAGTGAACTTATTTCTTTTTCAGGGGTGTTGGATTCAGTTTTCTTTTCTCCTGGGTGCTGATGATTGTAGTGGTACTCACTTTTATCACAGGTGGAAATGTAGAAAAACTGGTCTGTGAGCCCTTTGAAGATAAAAATTTATTCAAGGTGAAGTTACTCATGTTATTAAATAATTAATAGAATCATCATGAGTCCCAATGGACTTGTCAGTTCTGTATGGCATATTATTTTTTATAGGGCACTTTAAGTGAGTTTGAATCTGGTTTTACTTCATCCTTACACACCAGATAGACATTCATCCTTTCTTGGTTTAATTTGCTTTACATAGTGTCAGTACTGCAAGCCTGTTTTCCTTTGCAGGCAGATTTTTCTGATTCAGCTTTGCTTGATGTTGGTGAGCTTTAAAATTCACTTTCTGCACCAAAGAGTTTGATCTGCTCTTCTGCTTGTATTTTCATTAGTAGCTGATAAGCTCAGATGTGCATATGGGTCAAAAAGACTACACATGAAGAAATCTGGATTTATAGTAACATTACTGAATTTTGTCTTCTAGATTTTGGATACACCTTACTTACTAAATCAGCACTGGAAAAACTATCTTGCTGGCATCCTCTTTAAAAATCCGAATGTTAACTTGACTTTTGAAAAAGTGTACAGGTATTGAAGTTATGATTAGATTTAATTCAGTTCATATTTAGTTAATTATTAGTTCATTCAGATTATGCATACTGGTTTTGTGGTGTCTTCCATGCTTCATTTTTCAGGCACATCCAAAAATCACACAAGTTCCGGAAGGCATTCTGACTTTCTAGTGAATCACGAGCAAAAGCAATTTTCTCCTATACATTAGTTACTAGAGGTTGTCTCAGCATAAGATAGTGTATGATGATACTAGTTGAGCTCTTTGATGAAATATATTGCATCTTTGAGACAAACAGAAACTGTTAATTACTTTTTTAATAGACTGCGCTTCAAAATATATAGCCAGTGGGCTTTTTTTTCCTAAAGGACTGATTTTTAGAATAAGAAAAAATCTTGAATCATGGTCTCAATACTTGGTCCTTCAGGTGGTTTTTAGGCTGATCTTTGTATTTGTGTTTTTTTAGTGATTGCAAGGAAAACAAAGGAATTTATACTTCCCTTCATCTAGAATACCTGTTCAATATCAATGAGTTTCTGAATATTAGTATGGTAAGTAAAGAAACTATGAGTGTGTGATTGTTTCTGAAGGGTGTTTGCTCTTATAACACCATATAGTGTGTGGAGTTTATGGGATTTTGATTTCTGTATACAAAACATCCTTCAAGGAGGCAAGAATTGTCCATGCTTCTCTGAAAGAAGAGTCTATTTATAAATAAGATGTTCTTTACCAGTCCCAGTGGTCCATGGAAGATTTTCTGATGTGCTTTTTTATGGATAATGATAATAATGTTGGGTTTAAGTTTGAAACTTGCATAGAAGGTTGAAGTCTAGTCTTCCAAAGGCTGCTTATGGTGTTTAGTGACAGTCTTCTTTTTATATAAATGCGTTTTTTTGTGTGTTCTAATTCTGGTCAGATTTGTGTTGATCCAGGATGTGATAGACTCTGGTCCTAGGAATGGTTCTGGTTGTGGCTGGAAGGGATTGGGATACAATGAACTCTTTTTAGTTAAGCTGCAATGATACATGACTGTAATACCTGTCTTCATTGCAGCAACCCCTTGGGTATATATGTTCTGTACTGCCAGGCACTGTACCCACACTTAATAGATGGAGTCCCTGTCCTACATAATATATATATTCTCAAGGATAGCATTTCCTGCAGGGATGTTAGTCCCTCTCTTAGGAGGGACTAACATTTATTCTGAGAAGCCTGCTTAAAACAGCATGGAAGGCAAGTAATTCATTGATAGGAAAGAGGCATAGGTAGGTTAGAACATGGCATGGCTGGATGTTGCAAGAAAGGAAATACTCCAACATTACCTGGTGGAGTCTGTTGAAGTTAATTGAATTTAACTGATGCAGGCAAAAATCAATGTGTGCTTCTTCATGGAAATGAGGAGTCAGAAAAGGCAAGATGCTTTGAGCAGCGGCTGTTGCAGCATATGCACTGGTTGCAAACTACTTTTGTGCTTTCTTTTGTTTCCCTCTCAGTATACAGAAGATGTAGCACTTAAAATTGAACATATTCAGATAAACCTCAGCAAAATCATTCTGCTGGATGAAATTGGGAAGGAGAATCTTCTGAACTTCAGCTCTTCAGGAATAGATGGGATAGACTTTTCAGCATATTTGGCGGAGGTGAGATTGTAGTCAACTAGATGTGACTAGGACAAAGTATAGAATTAACTGTTTCTTTAACAATGGGCAAAACAGAAAAATCTGCTTTTGTGTGCCATGTTTTGAAGGATGATAAAAGTTGGGAAAGAAAAGCACTTTGGAAGTTAAGGTCAATAAGCATTTAAGGAAATAAAGAGTAGACAGAGTAGGTGGTGTAGTTAAGTGCAGACTGTCTGCAAATGCAATAACAATATACTCCTTTTCTTAGTGTTCACATCTTGTTTCAGATCAATAAAAGTGTTACCAAGGTTGATCTTCTCTCTTTTGCTAATGACTTAGAAGCAAGAGCAGACCAGCTGGTAAGTTTGATTCAGTAATAAAATAATACATAACATATATAATTTATATTCCATGTAAATCTAAATGCGTGACAAAGTAGCCTTTCTGTGGGAGAATTTTTGTGCTTGAGACACTTAGTGCATTGTCACATAAAGAAAAAATTTGAAGAACAATGGTGCCTGTGAGCTGTATTTAAATGTTGCTAATTATTAGTTTTTTTAATGCTGTTGTACAATTTCTGCTTTAGAAGTGTATTTTCTTAAATTCCACTATTTGCTTAAGAAATGAGAGGGAATACTCCATTTAAATATTTACTGCTCTCTACATATACTCTCTACATTTTTGGGTCCCAGTCAGAAGCAAAATTGGTTAGATCATGATGGAAAAGATGATTTGAATTCATTTTCTTTCTGCTAGTGAGCAGAAGACTTCAATTAACCATAATATTAATACTGTGGTGGCTTATAAAGGCTCTATTGAGAACTGGGGCTCCATTGTGGAGGGAGAATGCACAAAAGACACCCTGTCTGCCCTGAAGGGGTTTTTGAATGCAGACACATGGACAGTGGGCAGAGAGTACCTCAACAACATTTCCCACAGATGAATGCAGGTGGCACAGATCCATGTTAATGGATAGTGACTGTTCAGTTGGTATGTTTGTATGCATGATAAGATCGCTTTACATTCATTTTTCAAAATGCGAGTCATGGTTTGGACACTGGCCCAAGACAGATTCCTGTATTGTGATGCAGGAGGAAGAGTTATGCTGCATACATACTGCAATTAGTTGGATCACAGAGGGACACAGCAGAATGAGACCACATTGATTGGAATTTAGCAGATACCTCTCCATCCTTCCTCCAGGGAGAGGAGAGCACCTGTAGAGGCTCCTGGTGTATTTACTTCTTTTGCATAATTTGCTTGCATCTGTTGCTGGGGTTTTGGTTGGTTTGTTTGGGTTTTGGGGTTTGTTTTTTTTTTTGTTGGTTGGTTTTTTGTTGTGGTCTTTTTTTTTGCTGCATGTGCACTCACATCAAGGTTAGACTGCTCATGGGGTTTTCTGGTATTGTAGCTAGCAATCTCTTCAAGCACCGTAGGTGAGCTGCACATTGCCTGCTTACCCATGTAGGTTTCCTGCCTACAAGGACAGATACCAATATCTTTGGTCACATTTCTATTTCCAGTTTTTACTGTGGCATTTTGAAGGTTTTACAGATGATGTGGTTTTGTTGTTGATTTGGGGCTATTTTCTAAGTGAAAGCTGCAGTTCTTCAAACATGTCAACGTGGAGTTGCCTGCGAGATGACTCTTTAAAGGTATATTTTTCATAGTTCCATGAAGGAACATATTGTGCTCAAAGGCTGTTTTTATTACCTTTTTTAGTAGAATCTTAAGGAAGCATTAGAATTGAGAATAGGTCAGACAGAACAACTTCTTCATATGAAAGACAAATATAATAGTAAATGTGTTCACTATTACAGTGTATGCTTTTATTTCTTCCTTGAGATGCTATGTAGTATAATCTATGAAATGTCTAAAAAAGCCTCCAAACAAGCAAAACCACAACAATACAATGTATTACAAAAGTTAGATTGTTAAAAAGATGGTACTTGTTTCCAAGGATATTTTATAATCCCACTTTTAGTGATAGTTCTCAGAATGACCAATTTAAAAAAAAAACAAAAAAAACCAAAAAAAAACAAACCACAAACAAACAAAAAAAACTGAATTAATTAACTTTGGGTGTATAGCTTGCATTTTTTTAACACCTTACACAAAATTGAACATACATATTTTACACTAAAGGAGCAAACTGAACAAAACTTGCATCAAACCAAGGGGGTCAGGATATGGAGGAGAGAGCAGTACCACTGACAGGTGTTACAAAGTGAATGAATTCACCATGTCAATACAGGAATTGAAGCGTCCTGAAGCTGCTCAGTGACCGCAGCTGACTGCTTACATGAACACTACACAGGAAGGAAACGTGTCTCTGAGCATCGAGGTCTACCATTGTTAGACTTCCAAAATGGAGTTAACACTGTGTATTCAGTGTGTATGCAGGGAGCCAAGTGGTTTTACTGCCAAAAGGAAATGGAAAATAAATTTATTTCTGAGAGTTAAATGAAATTTTTAGGATTTTGCAATGCATGTGAGCTCCAGACAGGTATTTGGACTTGAAAATCAGGCACAAACTCATACCTTCTGACTGAAAGGCAGGAGCCACAAAAATGGAAAATGCCCTTCACAGGCATCTTTCCAAATTACTGTCTGAAAATTTCTGTGCTTCTCAGTAGGCAGAGGGTGCCTCAGGGTGATATCCACAGTGCCAGAACCAAAGCAAGTACCTATGACTGGGAGATGCTCATCGCAGCTGGGGTTCAGTGCTGCAGGGTTTGTGCAGTGAGGTCTGGCTTGTGTGGAGGGTGTGCTCACTCTTCTGTATTTAAAATGACTTAGTGCAGTAGTTGAAAATTCTCTTCAGTTAAATCTGTGCTGATAGTATTGCAGCCAGAAAAGTAAGGTGATATATCTGGTTTGGTTGCTGGGGCTTGAATTATTAATATAGTGATTTTTTTTTTTCCCCCTTCTTGTGTTGAGGAATTCAGTTTTGCCATGTCCCATTTTTAGCATCAGCTGTTCTGGAGTGGATGAGTATAATGTGCAACTTTCACTGTTTTTTGCTTTGTTGGAAAGCTTTGAGATTACTGAACAATACTGCATAATTGCATTTTTTTGCAGCCAAAAGGAGCGCTGGAAAATGCCTTAAAAGGACACGCAAACAACATTCGAACAATTCATACCCAGCAAGTCGTTCCACTCGAGCAAGCTATGGTAAAACATTAAAGCAATATTGAAATGTATTTGTATAAAATATGAATCTCTAACTCTCTTAAATAGAGGTTAGAAAGCTGGACTTACATAAGGACAAATTGTGTCAATGTTGAGCATCTGGCTAAAGTATATGTTTAATAAATAGTTTTTCTATTTACAATACTACAGTTTTATAATACTGTTTAAAATCATGACCTTGATTTTTTTTTCTGTAGCTGTTTGTGATTATATATGAATAAAAGAGGAAGCAGGGGAGAACTTTATAAAACTCTAACCTTAACTCACTCATTTTCTTTTTTGTTTGCCATTTGTCTTCAGTAGTAAAAGCAGTTAACATTTTTACACTTTATTTCTTGGATTTAGCAGTCACCTAACAGAATTGAAACCTCCTGAGAGTAGTATTTAGAGCCACTGGGTTTTTTTGTTGATGCTATGAAAGATGTGAAAGGGCTGCTTCTGCCTGATTTTGCCAAACATGGATTTATATTGTATGAAGCTGTGAATCTCCTACATGCTAGATGTTGCTTTTTCCTCTACCTAACATGAAGACCTTTAATTTATCTTGGCATCTGATACAGTATTTCTGCCACTATCAAAGCTCGCTTGTGGAAAAGCATTAGGTGTCCTGGTCCACTCTGACTCTATGCTGTTCTTTCCTAATAAACTCCTAATTATTTTCATCTCTTTTTTCTTTTACAAAACTGACTGTCAAGAAATATGTTAAAGCTAGGGTAAGTGCTTTGTCCCTTCGGAAATTGCACAATATAGAATTCTCTGAACACTTGGTTCTGATTTTGACTGTTCTGTCCTCCTTCCAGCTAAACCTTACTCAGTTTGTTGCATCTAACTTTAGTTAAGTTGGTGCTGTCAGTGAAATACTGATTAAACCCACAATGTATTAATTTTAATGCAATTGTTACTGTTATACATAGTGTGATACTTAGTCTTAATAAAAGATAATCTGTAGAAGATCAAAGCATGAATATAATGTTAAAACAGGTGGGCTCTTACCTGTAGTAATGAATTGATGCAGTTTTTGCTCTTCTCTTTTCCAACAGAGCACTTTAAACCAGAGCATTAGGTTACTGAAGAGAACATCATCTGAACTTATGGTAAGCTTTTCTTTCTGGCAACAGGAACATTTTTGTGTTTTAAATCCTTTCACCACATATGCATGGCATATATTTTCGGTACAGTTTTCTGGTTTTGGTTGTTCTGTTGTTGCAAGAGATTGTAGTGCATTGTGGTAGCAACAAGGAAGTAGATATATCTTCTGCACAAAAATGGAAAAAAAAGAATGGTTGAGATTTTTTGGAGTATGAATTGTAGACTGAATTGTCACATGATAAAATAGGCTTCAGTACAGTTCTGTGTATAGTGTGCTGCTCATTTTCGTCAAAGTGTAGGGTTTGTGGGTTTTTTTTTTTGTGTTTGTTTTGTTGTTTGTTTGGGGTTTTTTTTGTTTTGTTTGTTTGTTTTTTCTAGAATCCTTAGGTGCAAAACTTGGAGAGAATGACCAAGAAACAGTATGCAAAAGTACAACTGACAAGAGAGAGCTTTGTGATTCACACCCTTAACCACCTCTTACTCCTTGTCCAGCTCCTGTTGGGGTTTATTTCTTCAGATTGTTCTTGCTAACTTCCTGCTTCTGCAGCACCAGCCTTGCTGGGGGAGCCTGGATCTGTGTAGAGGCTTCCCCAGGGCAGCCCACATTTCCTCTCTAAGTAGCAACCACTGCCTGCACCACAATGAGACCAGCTGGCTCCACAGTCTCCTGAAGAGTGAGGACAACAGGATGGTTATTTTTCTGGCAGCAGAGCTTTCTGTTGCCACCAGCCTGCAGTGGCTCTGGTAGCAAGAATCTAGGCACACTAATGTAGTCATAGTCACAACAGCTACATGGGCCACACCTCCCTTAGTGCTTCCCATTGCATTTCACCCATCCATAGCAGCAGACCAGCTAGATGTCTGTTAGAATCTGATTTGAACCTGGGTAAGGAGGTAAGAAGCCATAAAATAAAGTGTTGGTAAGAAAGGAATTGTTTGACCCTAAAGTATATTTAGAAACATCTCTACATTTTCAGGCTTTATGTACACTGTCCTTTGTGTGTATTCTTTGAAAGACTTGATGGGGTTGTACATATATTGAAAAAGCATCTCAGTCTTTTAGGATACTGATTAGGGGCATATTCTGGCTGTGTAGAATCCTGCAGGAGGAGTTGTGATAGTGTATGGTGCAGTGTTTTCTTCCTGTGCACTATGTGTCTGTATGTATATACAGTCATTCGTGTAACTATTTCTGTACTTAGAAGAAAATAAGAAGAGTGGAAGATTAAAACTGGTACTAGTGTATAAATTAGTTACATAGTTTACAGGAAAAGATACTGGTTGTAACCACTGATAGAATCCTTTTTTTGCAGTGAGAGAATTTTGTGAGATGATCATGAATCCTTAGGCAGGCTCATGTTCTGTCTAGAATTGCATGTTGTGTCAGGTTCTGACAAGACACTGACACTGCTTATCAAGAGGAAAGGTTCCTGACAATGGCTGCAGAGCCATTGCCACAGCCTGAAAGGGATTTATTTATATTAAACACCATCTCTTCCTCTCCAGGTTAAGGTGAAAAATGTCATTACTGCTGTTAATGCTGCCCAGTTTCTCATAAATAACAATGCTTCTCAAGTTATTGTCCAGGTAAGCTTTATTTGATCAAAGTACATTAATTTATGGTGTCATGGGGATAGAGGTTAACTTGCTTTTGTTCTCTTTTATCTGGTCCTAGGAGACAAAAAAGTACATGGATACCATAGTTGGCTACTTTGAGCAATACATTGAGTGGGTCAAGGAGTCGGTAAGGTGCATTTACTTCATGGAGAGAAGCTATATTTAAAAATATCCAAAAGAAAGCTAAATAGCAGTAATAGTACTACTACTAAAATTTGATAGCATGTTTTAGAGTTTCAGTTTTTAATACGTTTGTACGTATTGTGAGTAGGAAAGTTGGGTTCCTCTAGTTTTGTTGGGTTAGTAGAATGGAAATGGTGTGTTGGTTGGAATGCAGTGGAAATGTAACAGTATCATTTTCAGGGCTAGCCTGAAATCTACCATTTGTGGCGATACTGCACTGAGCCTCACCATGTATAGTTCAAATTGATGTCATTAGCATCTTGTTTCATTTTTCTCTGTTCAGCAGCAGCCTGTGGGAAAGTAAACTGATGCTTAAAAGTTGTTCAGTTGGTAGCATATCCCACTGGTAGTTATTTCGAATTCAAATAGGGTGAGACAATTTAGCAAAGTATTGCTGTAAGCAAGTTTAGAGATTCTTATTTTATTGTTAGATACTCCAAACTTTATTATTTTTAAATTTTTCTTTCAGATTGCCATGGAAGTAGCAGCATGCAAACCAATTGCCAATGTGATAGATACAGCAGTAGATATTTTTTTATGCAGCTATATAACTGATTCTGTGGTAAGAAACATTTTGCATTACTCAGAATTGGGGTATCAAGTGGGAAATTCTTTCAATGTACATCTGCATTGAATTATTCTGGGTAGACTATTCTGAAGTAAAATAATGAAGTATCACATATGAAGTTATGTAAGGAAAATGTTCCATTCTGGATCAAGTCCAAAGAGAAACCAGTACTGGACTTGTTAAAAGTTTTCATTAAACTTCAGCTTTTGTTAACAAGAATTCTGTAAAATTAACTGATTCTGAGCCACCTTGAAATGGAAAAACAGAAAGGTCTGAAATTTCGACCTGTCTCTGTGTCTAACTTCCAG
This sequence comes from Formicarius rufipectus, assembly GCA_013399695.1. Lineage (NCBI taxonomy): Eukaryota > Metazoa > Chordata > Aves > Passeriformes > Formicariidae > Formicarius > Formicarius rufipectus. The sequence goes on along the minus strand of VXAU01000949.1, from coordinate 15,229 downwards.
GGGTGGGCTGGGGCAGGAAGTGAGTGGAAAATACCAAGGGAAAACTTTCTCAAGTACCTTTCCTGGAATCTAGAAAATCTGAATGAGGTTTTATCACTTGAATTGTAGCAGACAGATCTGGATTAATTTCTGTATGTTGGAGACTTGGTCCCTGACTTGTAGCAGTATGTAAGGGCAGTATTGGCTTTTTCATGTTGTCGAAAGAGCGTGAAAAGAGGACAGCATGTATTGAATGTAAAGTAAGCAACCATGTGCGTGGAAAATAACTAAAATGTCTCCTAGCTATTACTTAGCTTTATGGTGCTTTTAGCCAGGTCCTAATCATACCAGCAGTAAATATCCATAATCTGTCAAAGCCAAAGTGCTCTAACCTTGATAATGCTTAACTGAGAAATGCTTAATCTTGGTAATACTTAGCTATGAAAACCTCCTAACCTTTTGGAATCATGTTGCACTCATTGATTAGTTTCTGTTCTCCTTTATGGAGTCATTAACCACCTGGTATGAGATAAACCATGATTTTCCTGATGATAGAACTTAGCTGAGTCATTTGAAAGTCAAAATGCCTTCAGCCAATAAAAATCAAATTTGAAAAGTCATCGTTTTAACATCAGGTGATAACTCAGTTCAACTGTATGATAATGAAATTAGTTATGCAAATAGGACTGCCATTAGCAAGTTATAGAGTACCTTGAGAAAGTGCTGTGAAATCATATTTTGACAGGAACTGAAAGAAAGATGGTTTAAAATATCAAGGTAAAAAACCATTATGGCTAGTAAATTCATGATGAGATGGGAAATTACTTCTAGCCCACAGCTGAGTACATTGAAACAACTTCTTGGGCCACTGTGGCTCTGTAGCTTTGAGCAGCTCTGGCCATGTTCCTGTTTGGTTACATTTGTAAGATTGGTGGTGTTCTTAGGTTGGTTCACTCTGACAGTGGGAGATGCTTAATGTGCCATGTTCCACACTAGTATAGATGAGCCTCAGACCACCGGACCAGTGCCACTCATTTCTGCTGTGTTGTTCTGGTAAGGATGGTTTGAATATCAAGCAGGGGTTCAGTACTTTTCTGATTAATTTCCTCCATGATATTTTTTTAATTGATTTTGCTTTGTTTCAGAATACCTTTTGGTTTGGTTTGGGAGGCTCTTCAATGTTTTTAATTCCTGCCATAATTTTTGCTGTAAAACTCTCTAAATACTATCGTAGAATGGATACAGAGGATGTGTATGATGAGTAAGTATATACTCCTAAATAAACTAAATGGCAAGTGGATTAAAATATTTTTTTCTAGTGTTTCATGTGAAGGCTCTGTAATCCTTAAACCTGTGCTGCCAGATCAGAACCTCATATCCATGTGAAATGCTGCATGTTTGGGTCAGTGCTTGCAGGGGGCTTCCTGCACGTGGCCTTTGGTTGCCATGACTGCAGATAGTGCTGGCTCTTACCCTGAGGAACTTGTTTCAGGAGGAGGTCTTCAGAGCCTCGTGAGCAGCATTTATATAAACAAATTCCAAATGTGCAAATTACTAGCTTTGCTAAGGAACCTGTTAAGGTGAATTATGCCTGATTTGTAATCTCCTTGATTTAATGATTTGCTTTCTTGCTGTCTTAGATATTCCTAACCAGTCTCTCCTTTTTCAATTGCAGTTCCTCTGTCTCAGGGACTTGGCATTTTACTTTATGATAACTATTCTTACCTATTTTCCCATCAGTTTCGTTTTGACTGTTTTCTTTTCTACTCTTTGTTTTGCTCATTGTTCAGTTAGCCTGTGAACTGCATTTCTCACATTTCACACTGCTTGTTTTTCATTGCACATTCACACGTCAGTAGAGCAGAAACAGTCATGTACAGCTAAAATTACTCACTTATTAGTATCTAGTTAATTACTCCTTCTTTTCTGTGTTTTATAGTGTCAAAACTATACCTGTGAAAAAGTAAGACATTTTTGCTGGTGTTTATTAAAATTATTTTATTAATGCAGGAGGGTTTATATTTTTAGTGTAAGTTGTTACTTCAAAAGAGGTAACATACTCTGTTTCACCAGACTTTATTATAGATTATATTAGAGTATCCAACTCAACAAGAATAGAAAAATAATTAATTGATTTTTGGAGAATAAAAATATTTAAATATGTAAAATTATAATTATGCCATAATTCCTGAAATTTACAAAGGAAAAGTTATATTCTATTGTACAGACACGGTTTATCTTTGCATATAATACCATCACCCATTTCTTAGAAGCCATACTGTACATAGTGCATCTTATAGTTAACATGGTCTTTCTTGGTGTATTTATTTTATTACAGTACAGAAAATGGTAATAATGGTTATCATAAAGAGCATTTATATGGTATACACAATCCTGTTTTTACAAGGTAAACCAAGTCTGAAACTGCATGCCTTCATGTGTCCTTACTTAAGCTACTCTTTTAGTCATCTCTTCAATTTTCTGCATGCTTTAAAGTGAATCACTTAATTCTGTTTGGTTTTTTTTGCATGATCATATACTATAGCAAATGCTGTTTGATTTATATTTCTGAAATATTCTTTATGTAATAGCTGATACTGTAGTGATTTCCAGCAACTTCACAAAGCTGTTGCCTCAAATCGTAAAATCCATGTAATTAGGTATTTAGCCAGTACAGTGGGTGGCCCTAAATTGACAAACCTATTAAAATATTCTGATAGCAGCTGAACGTGGTAGGATGGGGATGCATTTGTACTCCTCAGCAGTTTTAATTTTTAAATGGTGAGAAGGCAGATGACCCAGGGATGCAAAAATCATGAACATAGAAAACAGGTGTTTCTGCGTAGGTAGCACTAGAATGTAACATCACAAAAGAAGTTCAAGTTATGTGTAAAAAGGAGGAGATTTGGGTTCTTTTCTGTCTCTACGACAACTGTGGTGTAAAATGCTAGCTAGTTGTGAGACTTTCAGTTTCCATGGGGATAACATAGGATGTCACACAACTTCAGTATTTGGATTTGTAAGTTCTTTAAGGAAGGATCGAATTTATGATCGAAATCTGTAGCTCACTGTGTCTTACATTGGAATTTAATGACTGAAAGTATAAGTTAAGTATTTGCAGAGAAGATTTACACTCTTTAAGTAACAGATACATACCAAGAGAGCTCAGAGTTTGGGTCTTGCCATATTTTATGGTTGCATCTGATGATGATTACTAGTAGGAATTGTATTTAGAACTGTATTTTACAGTAACTGTTACCAAATCTTGATTCCACATCTCCTTCTGAAGGAAGTCTTTATATAACAATATTTTTACTGATAGTTATGATCACATTATTTGTGATCTGTTCTGCAACTTATGGGTACTTACTCTCTAAATTAACTGACACCATGTTTAATTCCAAAGTACTCTCCACCGTCATATCTAAGGACTCTCTTTTTTAAAGACTCTCAATATTGTACATAAGAAGTAACTAATAATTTCTCAGTCCTTAGAAATCCCTTTCTGATCTTTGAATCTTTAATAAAAATATTAATATTAATACTTATGAGGTTCAGTAGCATGTTTTCTTGTGATATTTCAGTCATTGATGAATAGTTTAATCCAATATTTCTAAATAACCTAAAAACTGCTAGTATAAAATAATCTCTTACACAAAGATCCACTAGTTCAGTCCTGACTTCCTTTTTCTAAATCTTAAATTACTCAAAATGGGATTCCATAATAAAATTTAAAGATTTGATTTGAAGCAGTGCTGTCTCCTGATCTGCTGAGATAATTTGAAAAACTGCTAATTATGGCATACATGCTTTGAATTGCTCAGTGTGGGATTCCCATCTGAATAATGTCTTGGGTTTAATTTTCATTTCATCATGCTCTTTGCTTTTATCTTTGATTCATCTCATTTCTACAAATTATTTTTGGAGGTGCTTAGAGAAGTGTGACTTTGAATGTATCTCTGTACACCTGTATGTTTGCAGGCTTAAAAAATCCCATAGGATTGGGATTTTTTTTATTTTTTTTTGCCTTCAAAATCAGATAGATTATTTTGCTGGAAAGAGATGCAGATATTTTTGTCACACTAAGATCTGTAAGTACAAGTGGGAGATATATGTGTCTCACGTAGGTGTTTTTATATACACATGTACAAATGACCTCAATTAGAACCACCATTTTTGAGGGAACAAAACAGGACGCTGGATGAAGTTTGAGAAAGGAGTGGTGCCGAGTGGGCAATCCAAGCATTTCTTTCTGTCATAAAAGATAACCAGAAAGGGTGTTGGAGAAGAACATGAATGTTTCCTCCTGTTTAAAAAATGCTTGATTAAATGGGTGAAAGATTAAGAATAGTCTGTGCCAGCTGAGCTTGTATCACCTCAGTTAGTCACAGTATTTCTGTTCCATTTGTGGGCAAAAGAAAATGATGAGTTTGGTTTCCTTTTTTTTTTTTCTTGTATAGCTCTGTGGAACAGTGGTAACACATACTGGAAACATTAAGGGGTAAGTAATAAGCCCTTAAAGTCAATTCTAGGTCTAGATCTTGCCACCTTTTGGGGCCTGCCCCAGCTCGTGTTACAGGCGTGGCTGCAGTGCCACGTTTGTGTCATTCGGTGGCAGAGAGGACAAGGCGAGGTCTTCCCCTGGTGCTCTGACCCACGTGGGCTCCCAGGATTTCTCAACAGCCTGACATTATTGCTTTGCTGTTTGTATGTTACACTTGAGAGGCGGCGGGCGTTGGCCGAGTGGCGTAGGCCCCCGCCTGTGGAGCCGGCTCCTCCTCTGAGGACGCTGGTTCGAATCCTGGAGGAACTCGCTGTCGCCGTCCGAGCTGCTCGGCCGTGGCAAGATGAGCCTCAGGAGTAAAGGGAGTGGGGCCAGTTCTGCGCACACTGTGCCTCACTTAAAAAATCCATTGCGCAGGCTTATCCCAAGATCTTCGTTTGCGAAGTCCAGCCAACAACAACAAGGTCTAGATCTAGTCAAGTCTACTATTTTACTATTTTTAAGAAGGCTTCCCTGATTTCTTTAACTCTCTAAGGTTAAAAATAAAAATCTTAGCTGTATTAATGTTCATATGAAAATCTGTGCCTTCATTCTGTTTAAATTAAAATTCTCTCTTTATCAGTTTTTTATCAAATTTACCTGAGTTGTTTTTTGTTACTGTTTCCAGGCTGTGTAAATGGGGCTCAAGATTCTTTCGCTGGAGCATATCATTATTCTTCCAAGCATATTGTCATTTCCATTCATCTAACAAATTCTGAGCCACTTGTTTCACATCAGCTGTACTGTAAATCCCAAATGTACTAATGAATGTTATGCCATAAACTACTGTACAGAATATTTTGTGATCAGGGCACTGCCTCTCAAGTACCACTGTTCAAGGCTTGAATTAAAATGGTTTTTTTTGTTTTTTACTTTTTTACACTGGGCTTTGTACCTTATATCACAGTATGTAAATTAATTAGATTAACAGCCTTTGCCTAGCAATTCTCTGACAATTGTTCAAGTTCTTAAATTGTTGATTTGTGTTAATACAGTACATACACGTTTACATAAAACTACATTTTGTATACAGAGACTTTTGTATATACATTTTTCTTAAAACTTATGAGTGTTTAGTTAAGATTTTAATATTGTATAATACTCCACACAAATGAATTTACCAGCATGATCAGTGTTGCTATTTGGTGCTCTTGAATGACCACATTGGACTAAAGTTGAATTGTAATGGGTTCCACTGTGTCTCTTTGTGCATCTGAAAAGTTCAGTTGTAGTTTTGTTTTCTTCCTGTTTTTTTTAAAATTATTTAATATTTAGTGGGTTTTGCAGTATAGACCTAAAAGGGACTTTTTGGAGAAGTTTGTGTTAAACTTTGGGTGGGAGGGTTGCGAATGTGCGGGATGCGTAACATAGTGAAAAAGCTAAGCTTTCTAGAGTTCAGTAGTACTCAAAAAGAGCATGAGGGATGTCCTATGTTGGCAACTTTTAGAATGCTTTACATTCTCTGTCTTCCTTTTCCTCTTTCACACCCACTTCTGTGATGTCCTTAATAGTATCACTGAGGCTCTTCCAGAGGCAGTGATACTATTTTCATTAAATAATTTTAAACTGTGATTTCCAGTGTTAAAATCCAAATATGTTTAGTAATGGAGTTAACATTTGTACTATTAAGAGTTATTGCCTTGACTTTAGGTATACATTTGCATTGTTGAAGTAGTTAACAGCAGAGTTCATCAATAAGGCCAAAAGTATGTATGTTACTAGTCTAAAACATTCCAGCTGGTGAAGTAGTTGGGTATCTTGATCTAAAATAATCTCTTCATATAGTGGTATTGTCAACTTTGTTTCCAGCCAGGTTCATTATGTTGAAGTAGGGATAATTCTGTGAGTCATTAATATAATTCTAAAGAAATGCTGAAAAGTGATATGAATCTTTAATCCGGAGTAACCTTAAATTTTTAATGTCATAAACGGAAACATTTCTAACTGACAGTATGTAGCATATGTGTATATGTAATGTTCAGAACTGCAGATTTTTAAGAGTTTCTATTTTTAATTTGAGAAAATGTTCCCAGCTCATTTAAATAAAAAAGAACTTGCTTAACTACCTGATGTTTGATTCTCACTTGTTTTGTTGTGTAGACCTGTCTCAGAAGAGTTGCACTGAGTTAAAATCTTATGAAAGTTACTTACCCTGATTAAAAGTTTCTGCTGTATTTGACTTTATTTTTGGAACAGGATGGACTGAAAGAACATTGACTGTGGGTGAGGGAGCTTCCAACTTCCACAAAGGATGTGAATTATGCGAAGATGGTAGGATTCAAGCTAATAGGTTGTGGAGTATATCGATATAACCTGTTTCTGTTGCACTGACAGAATTAAACATTTGCTAGTTCTTCAGCTTCCCTACTTCACTGCTGGCATCCCAGCTTAGCTTGTGAAAGTACAGTTGTTTTCTATTGATACAAGAGACCATGAGCTGCTTATCTGAAGCACAGGCAGACAGAGAACACAAATGTCAGATGGGAGTGAGACAAACACTTTGCAGTAACCTAAGAGCTGTAAATATAAATATACTTGAGTCCAACCTTTGGTATTTACCCTTATCCTTGTAGTTTATTTGTTTCCATGATTAGACTTGAAAAACTTCAAAAACAAGATCTGAAACTGGTATAAAGTAACTTTTAAATTATTTTAAACTCTTTAGCAATTATTAGAATGAGGGAGACAAATACCTTTAGTTTCTAATCTAGGAACTGTCAGCGCTGTTGTGCATAGCAAAGTGTAACCAATGCATTGGTTTGTCAGATATTAGGAGGCATTTGAGTGCTTGCAGTCAAGATTTGAAAACCCTGAAATTAAGTGTGAGGTGGGCAAGGAGATTCTTCTGTCTGGGTGGCTGAAGGGTGAGAAGACTGCCCAGTAAACAACAGAAGAGTGAACTGTAAGTCTTAAGTAGGCTTGTACCAGTGTTCTCCTAAGACTTGGATGGAGAACCACACACTGTGCCTTGAAAGAGACAGGAGAAATGAATGGCAAAAATAGAGATGAGACCTCTACTAAAAATGTTATTAAAATAGCCTTAGAGGAGGGATGAAAAGAAAACCAAGTTGTTCTCTCTGTTAAACAGTATTTAGTCATGGGGATCTTTGACACATTGACTGAAGGAACAAGGTTCGGGATACCCAGATGGCTGTTCAGGTGGCTCCACCTTCAAGTGGGCAGCTTTCACATTAGCTGGAGTGCCACAGCAGCTGGGACTCTTTATCAGCTGTTTAGGAAGCTTTTGTTGTTGCTACTGTTTTCATTTGCACTCTGTGTTAAATGAGTGTTTTTGCCTTGGTGTTTTCTTTAACACAATCTGGTAAGTGATTAGGTACACAAAATGGTGTGCTGTTCTCTTATGTATGGACAGGGTTTCTACCACTCCACAATTATTCAAGCATACCTAAACAATACACTACCCCTTTCCTGAAGCTGGTCAGGTCAGGCTGGGTGTAGCATATATGTCTTTAGAAGTGCCTTGTTGGGGGTCTTAGAAGCCTGGAAAGTACTGTGGCTTACCATAGTATGGGAGGGACTTTTCCTTATGACCTTCTGAATGCCAACAGAGTTACAGTGGTTTTTTCCTTAGCCCTACTTTCAGTTACCAGAGCAGAATTTCAAGGACAGGATTCTGCACTAAAATATTTCTATTCTCTTGCCTTTGTTTTATGCCATTTTTACAGCTCACTTGTTATGAACAGGAAAATATCTATTAAAAAGTCAAAGGTGATGAAGAGCAAATATCTGTCTGATGTGATCTGTGGTCTGTTCCCTGCTGCTGTGACCCATGATAAGTTAGTTCTGCTGTCTTGCTCTGTTGTCTGAAAGTAACTTGTGGTGTGACAATGATGATAAAACTTCCAAATGTTTGGTGTATGTTTAGACCTCTACTACCTTATTTTGCTCAAGCTTTATTCCTTATCTTGCTTAAATATTGCAAGTGTAAAAATCTTTCATGGCTCAAAGAATGTGCCGTTGATCCTTCCATGTGTCCCAACGGCATGTCATGTGCTGACAAAATGAAGTGCTAAAGTTGCGTCCTTACTGTGCAAATCCACAGAAAACCAGTTCCACAAATCACTCTTTTTTACAAGGACACGTTTATAATCATCCAGATGTAGCTGCAGAGATTGCTTTGGCACTTTTATCTTTTTTTACTTTGATATGGTCTTACAAGCTCTAGCATGAAGATAGCTATAAAGCAGCTGGAGAAGTGGAAAAGATCTGTTAAAAATCAAATATGACATGTTCATCCTGGATAGGAATGTGCTTCTGAGTTATACAACAATCTGTATTTAACTGAGTTTACAAGACTTGTCTTGTTATCTTATTGGGAGTTCACACTTCGCAGGTTATTTGACACTCCCTCAGGTTATAAATTATGGGCACATGCCTAATGAAGTGTGATTTATTATTTTTATAAAAAAGCCCAACCCTTATATCCCATGTTTTACTGGAAAGAGGCTACTGTGTGCACCAAGCCTTTAAATTGTGTGCAACCATTTACTTATTGCTTTCACTTTTTTGGATCGTGTTGCTCAAGGATCTCAGTCAACTCCTCTCACCATGAAGAGATTTGCTCTTCTTTGCCTGGTTGTGATCTGTGCCTTGGGAGGACTGGGACACAAGCTGAAACCAAAGAAAAGAAGCAATGGTGAAGAAATCAAATTTCGGACTAAAACCAAAGATGTTTGCACAATGAGCATTAGTGGGGACGATGAGGAGATGAAACTTAGAATTGAATGTAAAAGCCAAGGCATGTCCTACTGGTGTGAATTCACTGGCAAGCCATCAGTCTGTCGTGCTTTCAGAAACAATCCAAAGATTTACTGGAATCAGATTGCTGCAGAACTTAGAAAGATCCCCCATGCTTGTGAATCCATGGAAGTGTTGAAGACTACCATGTGCCAAAAGGCTCCCCCAGAGGCTCTCATGAAGCAAATAGCTGCTGGTGTGGAGCCAGAATATAGAGCAAACCAGGAAAAACCAATCCAGAAAACTTCTATGAGAGCAGCAGAGCAATGGTCTGAAAATGAAACAGAAGCAATGCAACTGGCACGAGAGCATTGCTGGGAGTCCCTGCATGGTTTCTGCTCCTACATTATTGGCATCTTTAGGGGTTAAGAACTTCCTTCAGGTAAAACTTACATCTGAAAGCACAGTAAAATATGCCTAAGTAATTCTGTTGTATTTCTGTTTTATTTTGACTTTGGGGGTCTCAGGGATATGGACAGGGAGGTTCTAGGCTTGCTTACTAAAATCTGACATTGCAAAGCCTGTTCTGTGGCTTCTGAGGGGCTAGGCAGCCTAAACTTCGACTGATGCCTATTAGTTCATGAATTCATTACAGCCTCCTGGGAGATCCTTAGTATGTACTGAGATGTTATATCTGTTGTAAATCCTATGGTATGTCCCTTCTAACTGTTTGGATTGCGCTAATTTTTCCCCTTCTATCATTCCTTCCCTCTTGTGCTGATTTCTGGATTTATGCCAGGGAAGTAAGATAAATAACAAATGCATCAGATCCCACAACAAATGCATCAGCTAGAACAAGTTAAAACTGTATTCAGAAACTGAGAGGATAAAGCTTATTCATTAAAACTCCTAGTTAATAGCTATTTTAATTTCAAAAACTAGTTCATAGACAAGTAGCAGAAATTAGTAAAACCAAACGGACTGCCTTGGTTTGTAAACCTGTTCCTGTCGGGTTGACAGGGGATCACATGCAGATGCTTGTCTGGTAAGTCTCAGGTTTTCAGCCAGGATTTAAAAGGCAAAGTCCTTCATTGCACAAGTGATTAGTTTTATACCCACTTCCATTTCAGCCTCAGAGAGAAAGCCAGGAGCTCAGGAGTGAACCTGGCAAACGTTTGACAGAAACAGGGATATATGATATAAGCAGCATGAGCTGGCAAGTGTTCAGCCTGCTAATGGTAATTTATGCCTAATACAACAAAGTGACTAATTTCTTTTTTTGTGTGTGTGTTTTGTTTTGCAGAGCAAATTTATTACAGCTGAAGAAGTGTCCCTGCTGTAGTTTAATAAATGAGACATAATAATTTTGGTTTAAAAATGATTTATCTTTATAAGTCTTGTAGCTGTTTTCTTTTTATGCCCCTAAAATGCAACTTTTTAACGGCCCTGAAAAATGCATGAAGCTGGAGTGACTGTGCTTAAAGTGTTAGGATGAACTAACTGTTCCTAGGCTTGCTACAAACCAAAGTGTGCATTTATATAACCAAGGTTCTGCTGACCTTGCATAAGTTTTATGTGTGCTGATTTGCTTCAGTTTGTTAGAGATGAAAGCTGTTAATCATGATGCAGTTAGCGCAAACAATAAAAATAAGATTTTTGAGAATATATACTTGTATGCTTTCTTAAAATTTTAACTGGTGTTACTTGTATTTGACACTTGTTTCCTAAGAGATTGTTGGTAGAATGTGTAAGAGAAGTTACAGGTCTGAGTCATGGTTTCCCCACTGTGAACACATATTCATTAATATGTTCAATGTTACAAGGTTTATATTACGAGTTTCGGCCAACAGGGAAAAAAGATTGTAGAAATAAAAGAGTAATGTAAGAATACATTTCTAAACACAGCAGATCAGAAGTGTTCATCAGTGATGCATCTGCAGAGTTCAGTGTTATCAGGACCTGTTAGTGGTAATATTAACGTTTGGGTTCAGTAGGTGTTCTGAAAAGTAATCACTTGGCAACTGGGGCACTTCCATGAAATTCATCAAAACACAAAACAAGACCTAATGGCGTGTTGTCAGATTACAACACATTTAATTCAGATTATTGCTTAATGATGATCCCTTTTGTTCCCAAGTGAGCTTAACAGCAGGGATGTAACCGGGAAAACTCAGTTCTGTAGAAGTAAGTAGTGCTCCATGTTTGCCATTGCAAAGTTTCTGCAAGGTAGTGTTCACAGAAGTGCTTTCCTTTACTCACAGATTTGTAATTCTCACTACACAATTCCAGATTATGACTGTCCAATCATTAAACTTCATGACTTGTGCCAAAAACTTGAAGTTAGTTTTCTGTCTCCAAACATCTTGAAATACATGGAAAAGTAAACCACGAACAGAGGATCAGTGCAGAAGATTGTATGTACAAGGCAGAGATATAGCTTGAATGCTGATAAAACGTAAGCTGTACTTTTCTCTGCCACGAATCCAGTGTGGCTAATTTTCCTTTGTAATGTCAATCACCATTACCAGGCTCTTGTGCTGTGAGTAAAACACGTAGTAGTACACCTCTTCACTTATTTGTGTCATAGAAATGAATATAATAATTAGATTTGCAAACATGCAGAATGCATCGAAGTGATATTTGGGAACTGTTTACAATGTTAAGAGGAGGTTGGGGGTTTTCTTGAGGTGTGCTTTTAAATATTTTTAAAAGTCCTCTTTTGTATGTTGCAAAATCCCCTCTGCAGAGTGAACGTTTTCCACCGAAAGAGTAATGACTTCAAAAATGAGACAGTGACTGGCACTGAGAGAAGTCTGGGGGAATCGGTCACCCACAATATTGGTAGCAGGAGAAAAGAGGAGGTTTCATCTGTTCACCAAAAGAATAATTTTCCATTTATACCATCAGCAAGTCAGTAACTATAATGATGTTGCTTTCAAAATGTTTAAAAATCAGATGCTAACTGAAATACTCCACCTCAGTGTAACAGCACTGTGATTGTGTCACCTACATTATCATTTAATTGTGTTTAGCACCAGAAATGTACAGTCACAACACTTCAGTTACCTTCTGGGTATGAAAGTGCTATTCGTTAATGATGAATTGAGAAGTCTTTGTGGTGAGTTTAATGCAATCTTTGGATGACTTGTAAATGAATGAAACCTGCTGTTTCATTCATATGTAAACCGGTTAGTCCCTGTGTATGGAAGTACCTCAGGAAATCCATTCAAGTGGAGGTCTTTGAATTTGTCTTTTGTTTTCCTGCCAGGGGAACAGCAGACAAGAATGGCTGTCTGGATTCCTGTGGGCAGGGAGTCCACTGATACCCAGGCCTACTACTTCTGCTGCTAATTCAGTGCAGTGTGAGGTATCCACCTGCCTCAGGATCCTCACGTTTCGGTTCCCACAGAAGCATTGCGAGTATTTGCTACTTTGACAAGGGAAGCCTCCAAGAAAGGCAAAGTGAAGCATTTGGAGAGCCTGTGTACGAAAGGATGTGTTTTTAACACACATAGTTAAGATCTGTAAAAGACTGGACTCTAACGGGGAGCTATTGAGGTGATAAAGGAGCATGCTCCTGTGAGGAAAGGCTAGGGGAATGGGTCTTGTTCAGCCTGGAGAAGACTTGGTGCGGGCACCCAATATCTGCCCTGCGATACATATGAGAAGGCTATAGAGTATGCAGAGCCAGGCTCTTCACTGGTGTGTGTGATAGGAGAAAAAGAGATCGTGGTCATAAGTTCATACAGGTGAGGTTCTGACTTGGTGTAAGGGAAAACATTCTCTTTAAGGAGGATAAATGCAGGAGTGGGTTTCCCAGGGCAGCTCTGAAATCTCCATCTGTGGAACTTTTCAAAACCAACTGGACAAAGTTTAAGCAAGTTAGTTGGAATTTACTGTGACCTTGCTTTGAAGAATGAGGTTGTACTAGAAACCACCTGAGGTGTCTTCTGGCCAGAATGATTCTATGATTTAAAATGGAAACAGAAGAAAATTTGAAAGTTCTGATTATTCAATAACATCTCAATTTCTGTATCTCCTAAAGTGGAAAAAATGCTCTTGAATCAGCCATTCTGCCAAACTGAACAAGAGATGTTATTTTCTTAAGTATATTCTGATGACGGATCTCATCATTAAGTCAAATGCATCATCTTGGGTAACTTCATATTCAGTGCCTCTGACTTTGATATGTATTTTAATTTAGTCTGCTTTTAACAGCAGAGAAAATCACTAAGAAACTCAGGTGTTAAGGAGCACCAAACATCAGATCTGCTTGCCTTAAATACGCAAACCTAAGGAAATTGCTGTTAGCAGTGTGTATGTTATTTGTGTTAAAGTAGGCCAAATCTACGCACCCATAATATTGCTTAGTCTGCCCCTAAATCATCTCAACTATGCAGTAGTGCACTCTGGCGTTTTCTGAGAGAATTGTTTACGTAGGGTCATTCTGGCATCGTTTGCTGCCTTATGTTTTGCATTCATGATTTTTCAATAGATTTCATGGCTAATACAGCATGGATTTTAGGGACAGACATCTTCCACAAAAATAAAAGGATAAAGGCAAAACCACAATTTCCCAAAGCTGCCCATTGGCTTTCCTGCTTCTATAGCAGCTTTATGGTTGTCAAAATCTTTGTTTCTTCTTCTCTAAATAGGCCAGACACAGCACAGGAGATTTTCTTTTTTTTTTTTTTTTTTTTAC
>VXAU01000948.1:759-11178 GCA_013399695.1 Formicarius rufipectus | reverse complement strand
TTTATCTTATCCAGAATAATCAGAGGTATGACAAGTCCTATAACATTTTTGAAATGCATATTAAACTTCAAATGTAATTGGAAGATTAATATAGGAACATTTAATTCTGTCTGCCACTTTTACACAAGCTATTCTCTGAGATACTAGCTTCTGGTCATTATTAGAGATATGGGACTAGAAGAGGTTCCTAGTCTGTACAAATTTGCCACTAGTTTAGTTCTTCTGACTCATTGACTTAAAGCTGGTATAGAATTCAAAATAACTAATTGAAAAAGGCTTTTAAACCTTAAAAAATTGTATGGAGTATGACTCTTTCACTTTAATCTATAATGACATCAGATTACTTGCATCTTCAAAGTCTATGCTTGCTTTTCCTTTTCCTCACCTTTTTCAAGGGCTTTTGTGTTTTAAGACATATGAAGTTAGATGAAGTTCTGTCAATGTATCAAACACAATAAGTCTATGCAGAAAACCGTGTTTGAGCACTAGTTCTCTCCGATCTACATTGTTTATAAGGAAAGACAGCTCATATATTGCTTGTTATTAATATCCAAGGGAGCTGAATAGTAAAGAAAGAAACTTTCCACTCTCAGAAACCTTTTATCTTGACTCAGCTGAAAGTTAATATACTATAGTCTCAGTTAATAGATGATCAAAGACATAACCTAGCATGAGGATTAAAGAGAGCTCTGCTGTGACCATCTTCATATATTCTGCACAGCAAGGAATTAATGTAAGCAAGATAAGTCCAAAAAGCCAATATTGATTTTAAAAACGAAACCATCTTTTCATCTAAAATAGGTGAATATGACAAAATATCATCATGCACTTGAGAAACAACAATGAAAAGATAACAGCAGGAAATTAATTAGTTTACATGAAAAGTGAGATTTATTATATCAGGTTTTGATTTGGGAATCCATTCCTACTAAGCAAAATACTTTAATGTATGTTTAATGAGAAACATATTCATAAGTTCCATGAACTTTTATGTGGCATAACACATTCTTAAAGTTTAATACTGAAGCAGTGATTAATACCTAATATTATTCTTGCTAAACTCAATAGTTTTTGTCATGAACTTCAAAAGAAGAATTACAGCACATGATTCCTTTTTATAATTTCCATTATAAATCTGGTGTGTGGCTGCTGTTTATGTTTAGTCTTATTCTGCGGTTATTTTTGGTATTTGAATAGGAAAATAAAGGGTTATTTCAACATTTTACAGTCTCTTTTTACTTCTAGATATTAATTTTCAAAAAACAAGGGCTGATGAGTATGTAATCCTGAATACGGAATGCTGTCCTGCTAAATGATACATGTTTTAAAATAAATGCCTGGAAGTTATTTCATTCTAATAATTATTTCCTCCTTTAGGTGTTTTATAAAAATTCCTGATATCTTTATTCATAAAATGGGAGAGAGACAGTGGGACTGAATAAATGAGACTATCAAATACTTAACTTTTATGTACATATTAAGGACAGAAACTTGAATGTGTATACTTTAGAAGAATTGCACTGTGGAAATAACTACATAGAGAAATAATGCTCTGTATGGAAAGCAGAGAAGTCAGATTGGAATATCAAGGGGATGCTGCTATGAAGAAGCTAAAGTGAGAGAGTTATAATGTGGATGGCTTTACAACTGATTGTGAATGTTCTTACATCATGGCAAATGAGGCAATGAGGCAATTAATTCCTCACCGTAAATTTGATATTCTACTTTTCATTACTGAAGAAGATAAGCATACAGAGACACAAACATTTTGAAGAAACCAATGCAGTGGAAATGCATACAAATCTGAATTTTCTTTTCAATGACTTGGTCACAAAACCATCTTCTAAGTATTATATGTCAAAAATGTATATTCTAAAGAGTTAAGTTCTCCCAGTCATATTTAGCTGACTAATAAAAATTTTCTAGAATATGTAGATCTTCACACATTTTTAATTTTTGTATTTATGCATATTATATGTATGTGTATGTATTATATAACGTTTTATAGGGTATGGGTTATGTTGTATTACAATACCACAAAGCATGAGATTAAGCAGGTAGGGAATTAACAATTATAGAGGCACTTCATGAATATATGTGTAAGCATTTCAGCTTCAATACACAGTAGTGATTGATGTGATACACTAATCAAATAAGCAAGACTGATACCAGTTGAATACAACCAAGAACATTGCTACAAAATAGACAGCTATATCTAGACTACTTTCATTTTTAAAAGCTAGAGGAGGTCAAAATGGCAATGATATGGAGGTTTTTTTGATCAATCATCCTTTGTTCCTGCAATTTTGCAGAGTGTGACACAGTTTCAGAAAAGTGTTTTGTACACCAGGCTGCTTACAGACGTAAAACAGAACACCAACTGACAGAAAAGGCAGGGTATCTTTTAGTTCAATAGGTATCCCTGTAGCATTTCAATACAAAGGTGCCTGGTTCCTTTTTTTTTTCTGCCAAGATTTGATTCCTAACAAATAAGATAAACCTTTAATTTTCTATCATCTTAGTTGGTTTCTTCATTGCAGCTTTCACTTCATACATCAAACTTTGTGATTTCTGTTTGTTATTTCTTGTCTGTTTTCCATTTTCCTTCTTCTTTTACCCAATTTGCACAAACCATACATAACATGAATCAAAGGCCTTAGGTATCAGAGCAAGAAAATGAAATCATTAGAAATATTTTATTGTCTTCATTTTCTCTTTGGATGAAGGTTTGGGGTGTGAAATGCTAGGCCCCATATGCATTAAATCCTACTTTCATTTTTCGGTTTTGTTTGGAGATGTGTGGATGAAAATACTGAAGTTTGTATCTGGCATATTGGTAAAATTATGATTGATCTGACTTCTGTTGCATATATGTTGACTGAGGCTTCCTAGGCTGCTCTTCTAATATAAATCACATAATATAGAGACTCTTGTACATGGTACAGTAAGTCGATTATATTATAAGGTGCATTAAATCTATTATATACTATTTTATCATTTCAAGGAAAACTTAATTTTATTCAGTGACTCTGTTTGACTTGTTTTTTAATAACAATGCATTGAGAAACTTCTGGTCCAACTTTAAATGAGGCAAGCTTAAGAAGAAGGGAGTCCAACAGTTACTGCTGACCTGGAGAAAGCCCAAATATAGTTAAATTTTATACTGAAATTATTGAAATGATTGGAAATCATTCACATAATTGGTCACTGCCGCTCAACAGCTGAGAAAGAAATCTTCATTTTAAGCTATTACAGTTATTACTAAAATTATTGTCTGCACCCTATCTTAAATTTCAATGATTATACCTTGCCATTTTTTAATCCTCTTTTGTGTAAAGAGTAACTAAATTGACAGGTTCTATTCCTACACACGTATATATGCATATACTGCCTGTTTTTTCTAATAATATTCGTGTTAATAAATCCCTGCTAATTGTAACTCAGGATAATTGATCCTTTCTGGATTGGAAAAATACTTTCAACATACCAGCAATGGAACTCCTTAAACAGTTTTTTCTACCTAACCTCCTAAGGTAGCATATTGATGACTTTTTCAGGAAAATTAGATACTTGCATCTGTCATATTGTGCTCGTGGGAGTCAGCAAATCACTAGGAAATTAACAATTAGTATTAAGAAGCTAAAAGGAAGTTCATATTTTTTCCATCATCACACTGATGAAGATTATTTATTTCTGTGTGTATTTTCACTGCTTATGAAATATGCATTTACTTTTTTAATACTAAATGTAGCAATGAAAGTAGTGCAAGTAGGGGACAAGACAAGTAGTACAAACAGTTATACAAGAATGGCTTGAGGGATATGTCAATATGTATTTTATTTTCTACAAAATAAAAGCAGCTTGGATTCTCTTTTTTTCCTTTTTTTTTTAATGTAGACTTGACTTTGAGCTGATACTGGACTGAGGTCATCTTAGAGAAGATACCATTTTAATTTTTATTTCTCAGACTGTTATTTCTCAGTCCTAGTCTTGCAATACAATTTCCTTACTACTATGCATCATATTAAAAAAACGCATTTGCCTACATTTTTCATAACCATCCATGTGATTCTCAATCTTATTGAAAAGCCTCTGCATAACTCTTTGATAGAGGTGTTTTTTTTCTTTTCTTACTATGAGAACAACAATTTGTGGTCAGTTAGTCAGATACCACCTCATTCTGCCTGGTGTACTCCAGAAGGCTTCCGAAGTGAGCTACCCCAAATTCACAATTTTAATTTGGTTGTTTGTTTTGTTTTTGGTTTGTTTGCCTTTTTTGTTTGTTTGTTTGGGTTTTTGTTTGGTTGGCTGGGGTGTTCGTTTGTTTGTTTGTTTGTTGGGGGTTTTTTTTGTTGTTTTTTTTTTTTTTATAAAATAAAACCTTTTAAAAATCACATACTAAAAGTTCTTATTAAAATTTTTAAACTAAAACATTAGAATAGCCAACTTAAAGTGCTGTGAAATATTCTTTCAATGCAATTACAAGCTTAATTTGAAAAATTTGCACTAAAAATGCCTTAAAACATTATTTGCTACCTAATTCCATTGTCATATGGTGTTAAACAAAAGGCATGGATATTCTTTTATAAATTATTCCCTGCTTATACTTAATTATAAGATCGTGTACTATTATTAACCAATAATTTTTCAAATATGAAAAAAAATTGTTCTGGCACACAAATGTTGACTAACATTGCCTATCTGAACAGGTGACCTCAAAGTTACTACACTGACATAGTTTTAACTGATGTTCCAAGTCCCATGTTAAAATCTGGAGTTAAGTCTTTTAAATCTGAAATCTAGACATACTAAATTAAATTAAACAGATGCTAAATAAAAATGTCTGTTATAAAGGTTACATTAAATTGTTAGGAGTCAAATTATTTGAAAAGATTTGGAGGTAACTTATTTTGCTAGTTGCAAAAGATACTGAGGCATTAGAGTCTTGCCTGGACTATCAGGGTACAACTGATAATCTCAAAATGATGCTGGCAATTTAAAGAGTCTCCTGTATTTTCTTAAGTCTCATTGAAGGAATTTCACTGAAGTATCCACATAATGATAAAAACAATTCTTGTTTTCAAGGCACCTAACAAATAAATATGTTTTCTATGTAATTTCAAGTTAAATTTAGTGATGGAAATTAAGTTACAATTGACTAATTTTTTGCATTACCAACATAATTTCAAGATTATTGAGCATAGGGTGGAGTTATACTGACATGTGACAGATGAGGTGGAAGTATGAGTTTGAGAGCCTTTGAACACCATGAATTTTTATAATATATCATCATTATGGAAACACCTGTGCTGAAGGACATTTTGCTGATACACAGAAAATTATTCTACTATGGTTGATAGAATTTTCATTTTTTCCCACACTAGTTAGAAAGGAAGACAGTACTGTCTGCTAGATAGAGTATTTGTAGACTATGTTAAAAGCCTTCTACACTGATAAAACATTGCAGAATTTTCTAGCAAAAATGAAGCTGGATGAAACCTTGCTGTCTTCCAAGTCATTGAACTGAAAAACAGCCGCTTCAGCAACTATTTTTGAATGACTTTGCAGTTCTAATCTTCTGCCTGTCTGAGAGATTAAAGGACTGCAGGTATCAAAAAAAGTTATTAAGGAAGGAGGTGAGACAAAGTGCATCCTCAGAAAATTTTGCAGTCATACAAAGCTGCTAAGGTTGATATGCCACATAGTTATGCTGCTATTTGAAAGTACCTCAACAACCTGGAGAAATGGGCTACCAGGAATCCCATAAAATGTAACAAAGGGAAATTTGAAGCCTTACACAATGGAAGTAATAATCCCATATGCCCATCCAAGCTGAAGGCCACCTGTCTGAAAAGCACTGCTAGTACTGGTGGTTACTAAGTTGAACATGAAACTGAAACGCACCTTTGCAGCAAAGCAAGCCAACAGCCTCCTCGGCTCCATTATCATCAGCAAGTTGATCCTTCCCTTCTAGTCAGCTCTGGTGAAGCCAAAAAGTGCTGTGTCTGCTGCTCAGCCAAGCAGCACATGAGAGGCATGGACATACTGTAGCAAGTCCAGGGAAGGGCCACAAAGATGATTAAAGGATTGAAGCATCTCTTATATGGAGGAAAGCATAGAGATGGGGCTGTATGGCCTGGAGAAGGGAAGGCTTTGGGACAACTTTGTCAAGAGGTATAAATTCCTCAGAGGGAATAGTAAAGAAGACAAAGCCAGAGTCTGGCAGGTGTCCAGTGACAGGACAGGAGACAGTTGGCACAAGTTGAAATAAAGAAAATCAAACATAAGAAAAAGCTTTTCTACTGTCACATTGTAAGACGCTAAACACGAGTTGCCTGGAGAAGTTGTGGATACCCTCTCCCTGGAAGTTTTCAAGGTTGGCTGGATGGGGCTGTGAGCAGCCTGGTCTAGGGCATGATTCTATGAACCTTGCAACACAGTGTGAGGGGCCACTGTCCTGGTGGGTTCGATAAATATTTATGTGGACTTAAACAAACATTGTATTCCACTGTACATTTTGAGCCCTCTGTGTTGAAGTCTGTTAAGTTCTCCACTTACTCCAAAGTATCTTTAGAAAAAAACAACTAACAAAAACAAACAAACAAACAAACAAACAAACAAAAAAAAAACAAACAAAAACCCAAAACAAAACCCAAACAACAACAAAAACAAACAAACAAAAAACCAAAACAAAACAAAAACCATACAACACACAAATTAAGAAAAAAGGAAAAAAACTAGAAGCAGTAATATAAATTAACATGCCTGTTCTTCAAAGATTTTTATAGCTGAATGTTCAAGACTATTTCCTTTTTGGGTGCTGTAGTGATCAAGAAACTACATAATTTCTTGGTTATTCTGATACTTGTAGTACGGTATCTGCAGAAAGCACTGGAATGAAGATCATATACTGTTTCCACACTGTCATTGCTGGATATGACTATGTGTTAAGTTAAAATACTGTTCTTTAGACTGAAAAAGTAGTGCTGTTGCCTCTTAGATGACGTCTCCCTTATCAGTCATCAGTAAAAATGACAAATATCTGACTTTGGAGCTGTTCAGCAAATAATTTCCAGAAAATTGTTTCTTTTACAGTGTGTGAAATTGATATAGAACACCCTTTCATGGAGATCAGAATTTTGTAGACCAGGAGCAAGGTAGTCTCAACTACAGTATAGAAAGAACAGTGAATGAATTGCTGTTCTATTTTGTATACCTACTATATTCAAACAGCTTTGATTGATGGTGTGGGTAGGGAAACACCAAAGAGTTACAGCTCTAAGAACAACAGAACACAAATCCACAAACAATTTTATATTTCACTACTGATAGTGCTAAGGTGTTAAGAATAACTGTAAAATCAGACTGAGGAGAATTAAAAGACTGCTTAACTTAACACTATATATAGATGTTGAATGGAGGAGGGCAATTGTACAGGAGCTCAAAATATTATGTATATTTCTCAAAAATACTAAAGGGTTATAAAGCTTTGCAGTCTGAAATTCAAATGCCAAGAATTAACCTGCTTATAGATGACTGTAAATATCCATGACAGTGTAGTACTTAATTTGACAGTGACAGATTTTTTGCTGTTTCATCCATTGCATAGAGTGAGTGGCACTAATTCTGAGAATAAGTATGTCACAATTTTGTTTCTTTTTGTCCAAGACAGAGCCCTACCATAATGACAGACACTTTAATTGCTTTTCTTCTTTTAGCTTTTTATGCATTTTTTTTATGATGTCCGTTGTCAAGGAACTCAAGACTTGCCACCAGTTTGTGAGCCAGGTATCTAAAATTAACCCCCTCTCAAATCAAAGCACAGATATATGGAGGTAGTCTCTCTGGTACAATCAGGGTCCTGATGTGAGACACTCAGGATGTAATTTTTAAAATACTTATTTCTTCTGTTTTCACAGCAAAGCTTTCATTTTTGCATTCATAGTGAAGAGAAAGAGTGTGCTTTGTGACTACTTCTGATGAGCTCTGTCACATAAATGCTTTCATCAGAGGCTTCATAGATTCCAGTGTCCCGGAAGGATTCAGTAGGAAAGTGAGAAGCTGACTCTGTTCAGCTTGTTCTTTAGTTTCATAGACCAGAACACACCTGGAAAGTCAGCGAAGTGTGTTGGACTCCTTCTGAGTTAAGGTGAGCCTGGGAATCAGATCTTTCCTAACTTAGTGCTCCAATTACTAGATATTTGACAAAGGCTAAATTCTGGACTGCGGGAACTTCATTGTCAGTGAGGGAACAGAGATGTTACTATTTAACTCCCAGCCAAAAGTTTGTCCTTCAAGGTGTGGTAGTAGGTTAGATAGTGAGATAGTTCCTGAACTACTATGGATCTCTCAGGATTTTTCTGATACATAGAGCTCCTTCGATTCATAATAAATTAATGTTTTGAGGCACTTTCTTCCAGTTTGACTCTTTAGGAAACTTGTTCTCTTTCCTTCATTTGTCGTACTAGCATAAGACATTGTGCTCCATGACTTGTAAATGTCAGTAGAGTAATTCTGTAATTTCATGTAAGTTCTGAAATTACCATTCTGCTAAATCAGAAACTTTTGCTTTAGGGAAACAAACAAATAACACCATACTCCTTAAAATTCTGCTCAGGAATGATTTTATTTTTTAAAAGCTAAGAATTGTCAAGTTAACTGTATTTGGTGTTATCTCTTTTGCTGAAAACATGCTGATTGATAGGTCCCTGATTGTGATTTTTACAATTTAAACACCTCATTCACTCAGAATAGGTTTTATAGGCATAAGTTAAATAGCTTTTTCTCCTGTGGCAGAGATCCAGCATATTTTACAACTGATTCACAATAAAAGCTCAGAACACATCTCATCCACATGCCACATTTCACACAGTGTTTACCTCATTAGTGCCAGTGGAGAAAGCCCAAGAGCCAAGGAATTTTCAATATGCTATATTTTAATAACTTTATGCAAACAGATTCTTGACTAGTATAACATGTAGAATTAATGCATGTTGATAGCCAAAATATATCATTAATGCTTTCCTAACTGTTCTGTCCTTATTAACCTAATGAGCTAACTTCTATGTTACTGAATTTCTTGCCATCACACAAGCAATTCTACCATCACAGATTTATATGACTCTGTTGCATGACAAGCTGATTCTGCTGATAGGAAGGAAGAAGAAAGATTAATCATGTACCAAAATATGTTGACAGAATCATTCCCACTTGGTATGAAGGTTATTTGAAAAATATAACTTGTGTATCTTGGCTGACTCAATCATCTTGTTTTCAGTTTTTATCTGTAAAAGTCAAGCCTGGTTCTGCTAAACATATACTCTGCTTCCACTGACTTCAATGTTCAGCAGTTTTCAGGATTAAAACCAAAGGTAACAGAACTAAAGATTAAATCCGACATGAAGTTGTATGTTTTTCTTTTTATTTCCCTTTTTTCCTTTATTTTTTTTCTATTTGGGGCTTTCAACAAGGATTAAAATCTGCTTGGATCATTATTCCTGTCATATGTGTATGCATATGTATATATATATATAGATAGATAGATAGATATAAATTAACCGACACTTCCTAAACACATACAAATGTAGGTATGTCCTTGATGAATAACATACTGAAATAGCACAAGTTGAGGAGACCAAGTAAGAATACAGGATACTCCTGATTTAGACAAAAAGTTAAACATTCATTAATGCAAAAAAAAAATTAATTCTCAGTGTAAAGGACTGTAACCTTCAAAATCATATCTACAGTGATATTCTCAACTAACTTTCTCTTTTCAGCTTTTTTCAACCCTGTCAGCTGACTGAAATAAACATGTCTCCAGTTAATTGACAATATTGCCCATAGAAAATGGATAAAATTGTTAAAAACAAAAAGAAGTATGAAATTTTTTCATCTTTACATAATTTATCTTTTAATTTTTAAGATAACTTACTGTTAACACAGAGAGTCACTTCATGGTACACAATAAAAGCAAATTTAAGTGGTCTCCGGTTTTGATGTTACCTCAGTTTAAAAAAACAAAACAAAACAAAACTAAACTAAACTAAACTAAACTAAACTAAACTAAACTAAACTAAACTAAAAAAAATGGGAAGAAAAATATAGTCCCCTCCAGAACAGTGGATGTCATGCATGGATAAATTTTAAAAAATTAAACACTCTTCTGGTAAAAATGAATGAACAGAGCAATGAAGAGCACTTAGGACTGTTCTACATGAAATAACATCTGAGTATTCATATCTAGTCAACAAAACTGGCAACTCACGTCAGAGCTTATTAAGTCATCAAAGAAAAATGTTTCCTTAAGCAGTTTGTATGACAGAGAAGACTCAGAACTCCTGTATCTGTTTCTATCCTTTTCACTCCTTATTTTCTAGTTTCAATATTTTCTAAACACCATTACTTTATCTTTATCTG
>VXAU01000947.1:0-44611 GCA_013399695.1 Formicarius rufipectus | reverse complement strand
CATCAGATAAAATCCAGTCCACACAGAAAAGACAGGTATTATTTCAGGCTATTAGCTTACTGCTGCCAAATGCAAGGACTTCTTGCAGGTAAATGATTTACTATGGGCACCTGTCTGCTCCATGGAGCACCTGATGGATGCACAGGTTTTGTCATTCCCACTGTGGCCAGATTTGGAGCCAGTTCCTTCCAAGGCTCCCATGTCTTCTCTCAAGCAGGCTCTGCTTTCTCCGTTGCATAAGTTCAGCATTATTAACCAAGAGAAGACTCGATCCTGCCCTACTGCACTATGGCCTTCCTTCTACAGCTTCAAATCTGCTGCAAAACTGAGGAGTTCTGACAAGCTCATTCCTTCATTTTAATGGACTAAAACACGTGGAAGAAGCACCGTTCTTGACACAGATCTACTGTGACACTTGGAAAGGCCAAATCCCCCCCGGTCTGCCATGGCCCGACCTAGAACTTTCCTCTGTAGTGCTCCTGTTCCAAGGGATACGACCGTACCTGCCCAGCCAGTGTACGCGGTGCAGTCCTGTGGGTCGGCGGACTTCAGGACCTTCTCCATCTGCTGCAGCAGCTCCCTGATTTTGTTATTCAGCCTCTGTGTTAATTCGGGGGTTAACTGTGGAGAGAAAACCCACCAAACGTGAAGGAAACACCGGCAGGCAGGTGAGCACTGGTTTTTACACCGGGGACAGCCGGCGGGCGCACAGCCAGTGAACCGAGTGTTTTTAACCAGGCAGGTCTCTGCTCTACACACCCCCGGGCAGTTCCCCCGGCCTCGCTCACCCTCCCGGTCGTGTCGAAGTAGCCGGTGGCCAAAGACTTGTCATAATCCGCGTAGAGGTTGGAAGTGCCCGCTGCGCCATCACGGTCCCGCTTCGCTCGACCCGGCTCGGCCGCAACCCGCCCCGACTCCGCCCCGGAAGGCGCCGATGGTGCCGTTGCTCGTCCCTTCCAATTTCCCGCCGCGCTCCGCAGGGTCCCCGGGCAAAGGGGTTGGTTGCATTCGGTGATGTGGGGCCCGCAGACCCTTTTCTGCTGACCCTCTGTGATTTAAGGATTCCTGTGAAGTTTCAGATCCCTTGCAGCTGGTCCTGTGGAGTTTGATGGTCCACTGCTGCTGTGTCGGTGTGCTTTAGGGAGCCCTGTACAATTTAAGGCCGCTTGCGTCTGGAACTGTGCAACTTAGGTACGCTGTGGTGCTGAGTATCCCATGTAGCCATCTCTGATTTAGAGAGCCCTGTGGGATTTAGGGTCCCTAAAAGATTGCCTTGTGCAGCTTAGGGAGTCCTGTGAAAATTAGGGCCTCTTGCAGCTGGCCTTGTGGGTTTTAGGGAGTACTGCAGAGTTTAGAGGTCCCACGTATCCCATGTGGGATTTGGTTCAGCTGGCCCTATAAAAAAGCCCTGTGGGTTTTGCAGGCTCCTTCCACCAGCCTTGGGGATTTTGAGGTCTTGAGGGGATAGGCACCATGTGGATGTGGTGTCCAGCCGGTGCAGGTGGTGTCAGAGGATCAATCCAAGGAGCATGTGTTGAGTCCTGCTCTCCTCCAGCAGCAGTGGTTCCTCACTTGAGTTGGGACCAGGCATGGATGGGGGACAGGGACTCTTCCTCACTCTATCCTGCTGAGCTACTGCATCTCACCCGTGCTGCTTGAGACACATATTCCTAGTGAAGAGATTAGGTCCCCATGGCTCACAGGCCTGAGCAGTGTTTTTCATCCCAAATGCAACATAGGTGTGCTGCACTGGCACTGGGATCTCCCTGCTTTTGTCCTGGGTTGGTGTGACCCTTTGCAGCCACCCATATACCTTTGGCTACTGTGGAGCATTCGCTGGCTCTTTTATCCTTGTGTGTGCTGTATTTTTGCATCCAGGTCTTGCTACTTTTCTGCCTGGTGTAACACTGTGCCTAGATCCCCTTCTCCCCGTATGTTCATTCTTTATTGCAATACATAAAATCCGAGCTCAAAGAAAACTAAATATTTCAGAAGATAGTGAGAAACAAACAGAAAAGAGGGAAACCCAGTTATGTTTGCTTTCAGTTCCTATTTCAGTCAGTTGTTCTTTGTTTACTGAGTTTCAGTCATGTCAACATTGCTTTGCATTCAAGGCAGGGAGATGAACTGTGCAGCTTTAGTATTCAGGGAGGCAGTTCTAGCATCAGCAAAAATAATGTGGGGTCTTCTGTTTATGGACAAATTCACAGCCCTGTATTATGGTCTTCCCTTCCATGTACAGCTCAAAACAATATTCTCTGCCCTTCGTCTCTCAGGCACAGTCCAGTATTAACTTCCAGCATAAAGCATACCATTTCAGCTTCAGATTCCTTCTCTGGGCTTTGATTCCTCCCATTATATTTTTCCAGATCACTTAAGGCCAAAGATGCTTCTCCCAGTCAGAACAGTATTCTGACTGTTCTGTTCACCGTCCTGCCAAGAGGTTGTGTTTCAATACGTTATGTGGTTGTGGTCACTTAGGCTTCAATGCACCTGTTGCTGCCCATGATGAATCCAGAAATCCAGGATGTAGCTGTCCGAGCCCTGTTAAGTGACTCATGATTCGTCTTTAGTACTTGCCTGTGCAGAATATGAAATGACAGAAGGAATTGAGCCTGAGAGGAAAGCTGCTCCTGTGTTCTCACTGCAGTCCCAGTCACTTTGGGGTGTTTGGGGGTGGTAGGCTTGTGTGCTTACTTTGTCTGCAAAAGGGTCATACTGCATTCAGTGGGGGAAAGAAAAGCTATTAAAGCAGATCTGTTGAGAACACATCTGGAGACAAGTCTTTTGTGGATGTAGCTATTAGAGTACACAGAGAAAATGGTGAGAAAGCAGTCTCCAGTAGTCCCATCACATTTAGCCCTAGAAAAATCTGTCTCTGAAGTGACTCACAATCAATGGCTCACAATCAGTAGTTGACTAGGGTCCCAAAATCTTTCTACCTGTGAGAAAAGTGTAGTGTGTAACATTTTCTTCACAGCAATGTCTTAAAGAAAAAGCCTACATTTAGGAGCATAAGGATCCTGTTTGTGATGTCTGTTGGTGATCCTCACTGGACTGGTAACGTATGTGGATTCCCTGGTTACACAGATAAAATGGATGTTTCACAGTCCTCCTTGAAGAAAACCTCCAGATGCCTGGGTGTCTGCCCCCCCATCAATCCAGTGAGAATGTGAATCCCAAATCCATATGCCTTCGGGCATATTGAAAACCTCCTACTTGAGAGGAGGTGCCTCCTCCAAGGATCACAGTCCTTGCTTGGATTGTAGGTATCCAGTAGTTCTGTAATCTCACCACTCCAGGCAGCAGATGTCCAGTATGGACAATGTACATGTGGACTTGCAAGTGGCCTTTCCAGAACTGTGATTTGGCATCTACCCTTCTCCATAACCTTCTCTTAGGGTCAGACTAACCTCACACAGCAGACTCCATGCTGTGGACCAGATGGTCTTGGTATCGTAACCCCCTAATAATAAATGTGGCGGTTGTCTGTTCTGCCTTTGTGGCTATGTACTGTATGTGAGGGAGTGCAGTGAGCAAGGATAGGGTGTCTTCCATAGCCTTGCCAGCTTAGAAAGGGGATTTGAGATGCAGTGTGGAAGTGCTCCACAGAGCATGGTCATCCTCACTGCGTATGAGAATGTCTTGGAAAAATGTACAGGCAAAGGACTTGGGCACTAGGAGAGGTTTCACCTACTGAAAATCTGCCCCAGGGATGTCTCTACATGTTCATAGAACTACTGCATCACAAAATTTTTGTGTCCCGTTAAGAGATGTAATCCAGTTTATGGCATTTATCTCCCCATCTCTGCTTTATTTTGTTTCTTTTTAGTGCTGACTTCTTTGTGTTCCTTCTTCAGACAGCACAGAGTAAAAGTGAGAGGCTTCCCAGCAGTATTCGATTAGCCTCTCTTAAACATGATTTATTTAGCAGCAACATGGCTAAAGGAACTGCCATTCTTTAATAATAAAGTCACAGCTCCCTGTATTTGGTCTTAGTGAAAACTCAAACATACATCAGGATATTGAAGATCTTAGTAACATTCTGGAGCTAAGCAGACTTGGTTTTGGAAAGTAAAGTAAGTATTGGCATTACAACTATAATTTTTTTTCATTTTAGAAGGATATCCAGAAGAGAGGAAAGGACTGTGTTTTATTGGATGTTTTCCTAATTTATAGTAAGCATGATTGCTAAAAGATGGCTTTTAGCAACTTCTGTGAAGAGATCAAAGCCTAAGTATTGGTCACAGAAGCTGAACTGTGCTAGTTGATTGTACTGATAGTATTTCTGGGAGCACAGTTCACCTGTATCCTGCCTGCATTTATTGTGGCCAGGTGTTAAGCCAAGCATTCAGTACAAAGAATCCTGACTCTGTGCATTCATGGTGCAGGTCTGTGAACGAGTGATTTCCACCAAATCTCAGAGCTGCATTAGGTGGTTCAGTGAAAGCACTGCTCACTAGGCAAAAGAAAGTAAATTTAAACTAGGAATGGAAAAGAGTACAAAACTAAGAATGCTATTATGTATGTCTCTGTCTTACCTGCATCTCAGATACTGCATTAAGTCCTGATCTCACCTCAGACAGGATATCAGAACTGGAAGTAAGGGTACAAGATAGAAGTAATGTGGGAAGATAGCTGGGGGTAAAGATTAGAGGAAACTGAGAAGTTATATTCACATCCTAACAGATAACAGTATGGAAATTATAGGGTAAAATGCACCTGCTACTCTCTGAATGGAATACGGTTGGCATGTTCCGTATTGATTCCCTATAGAACAGTAGACACCTGCTAAGAGGAATAGAACAGAGCATGGAGCAGAGTGGAGACACCATGGCCAGGCTTTGTGGAAATCCTTGCAGGGAGGGTAACTCAGTGGTACTTTGCAGTTGATAAGACTGCACAGCACTTGTCAGCCAAGGGAGAGATATCCTGCTCCTGAGCCAACAGCTATGACAAAATTGGGCAAAATCCTCCCCCTCAGATGAATTTGGTTCATTAAAGCCCAATTGTAATATTAACACATACCTGCATCCCAAACTTACCTGCCTCCAAAGTATGAACACCCCCACTGGGCATGAGCTCTGTGTTTTTTTGACTGTATCTTTGAAAGCAAAGAAAGATAATTTTACACCAATCAGTAATAGAGGTATTTATGACCAAAGTCACTCAAGCTTCATCTTGATAAAGAAGGTGCATAAAGAAGGTGCATCAAGCATAAAGAAGGAATATAAAAGTAAGTTGAGAATGGGAGAAAAGAGAAGGAACCATAAGATATTGACCCCCAATGCAGTGTGAATCCGTCCTTTCTCAGCAAATGAAAGAAGTTGAAGAGCTGATTGAGAAGAGGTGATCGGTAAGGGCTAAATGTGGGCAGGAGCAAAGAAACCCCGTCAAAAAACTACTGAGAGCTCGATGAAGCACTTTGTCTTGGTGATGAGATCATATGTAAGGCAGTAGGTTTTGTGGACACTCTCATAGGCTTTGATCCATCCACAGGACTGACATCAAATGAAATTTCTTTTGCTTTGCTGTAATGACTAAAGCAGTGTAGAACACTTGCATCCTTAATGCTGTCTTTAAAGTTCAGCATGAGGACTGGACATGATTGCTGATGAAACTGTGATGTAGGTATGACTGATTGCTTGCCCTAACTCTATATTTGACATCTGTCTGTCCCTCTATCCATCTTTGCATGTCTACGTGGTGAGCAGTGCACAAGCATGACTGTTGACTTGTTTGCTTAGCTGTGTGAACAGTTTGGGGTGGCAGTGACCAGGGTCTCTGTGACATTGAGCAAGAAAATTAAGCTTTATGAGTACTCTAAGGACTCTGAGGGTCACTAAAAGGACCTTCTTGTTTCATTTGGTACCTTATGGAGGTACCTTTTACCCTTTCTTTATAACAGAACCTGCTATTGCTCAGAGTGTACACATTTCTTTTGTGGAAAGCTGTTGGGTGTTATGTTTTTAAAGGATCTTCAATATCGAGTGTCTATACCATTGGCAGTAGGGAGACCCAGGCAGCATTGCAAGGTCGGTCCCGATCCAGCAATGCTTTGGCACCTGTGTCAGTATCCTGATATTCATCCTCCATATCCACCTTTGTGGTAATAGATTTGTCTAGATTTGCCTTGGTCAGTAAATATGTGCTGTCAGGTCCCAGATTTGCCTCCTGGCACGTTTGAGGTATCTGCTGTTTCTCAGAGCTCCTGTCACTGCAGCTCTCAGATCACTCCTCTTGAATTCCCCATTGAGTTCACTCACCTTGGTTCCTGTCCCCTGCTCCTGCTAGGCTTGTGTCTGACTCTTGTGTTTCAGTAGCTCTTCCTATCACTGGAAAGGGAGTTGGCGGATGACTCTGAGAAGGGACTTATTCAGAGCTTCTCATCTCCTTCAGAGAAATTTTTTTTTTGTATGAATGCCATGGCCAGCATTTTCAGCCTTTAGATTCAAGAGGGAAAGCATTGGGTAAGGAAGGAGAGACTCCCATTCTGATGCAAAGCCATTCAGAGCAGGTAACTACACAGTCAGGATCTGGCTTCTCAGAGATTGTGATGAAATATGTGGCTCAATTTCAGCTCAAAATGATTTCTTGCAACCAGTATCCTAGAGGTCTTCCTGTAGCTTACAGATCCCCTTACAGCCACTCTTCCCTACTGCAAGTAGTCAGTGAGTCACACAAGACAGTGGTATTCATTCATTAGCATCATCTAACACAGTCCCGGAAATAGCTCTAATTAAGTGTCATTACACAGAATCCTGGAGACATAAACTGTTTTAAGTCCTGCCCCCATAAATTTGCAATGCCACCTAATCAACCCAATTTCCTGTAGATTTCTGTATCTTGGGAAACACTCCAGAGGGTAATAGACTGTGAACTTCTGCTGAACTCTTTCATATTCAGATGTTCAGAATAGCTCTTTGCAAAGAATTCTGGTGTCTGGTATACCCTGGATGCAGCTGGGTGCTTCTTGGAGTGAAGCTGGGTTTGGAGTTACCTTGAATGCAGAGTATGGAGGTGGTCAGCTTGTCTTTTTTTGATATATTTAATTGTGTTGACAGTTTTATGACTGAGCAGGGACTGGAGTGTTAATAGTCATTAGCATAAGCATGCAGGAAGTGGTGATAAAGAAAATTTGGAGCCGGTGGGTACAGTGGTGAAGCTCCACTTCCTCAGCTGTGGTGCTAGGTTTGGTGCTGCTGTGTATACACCTGAGGTTTAGGCACAGCACAAAAAGAAAATGGATCAACAGGGCTTTTCCACATACAGCTCAGCTGAGACTAGACCTCAGTGTCCCCAGGGAAAGGGCTGCCCCTGATTAAAACACTGCAGAAAGGCAGGCTTGGATGTGCACCTAAGAACACTATTTCATACCCTGGAAATGTCCCCAATCTTGCAGGGTTTATTCTTGTCTGGAAAAACAGAGATGCTGTGCGAAGCCTTTAGAAAGGAGGACTCATCCCGGCTGGCATCGGGCCAGCATAGCTGCTTGTTACTCTGCCACAAGTCATGCTGACTGTGCCAGGAGACAGTGCCACGGTTTCTTCTCCAGTGACATCTTTTGGTGGGTTGCTGCCTGAAACACAGGAACAGAGCTAGCTGCGTGCTGGAGAGTTTCCTGCTCTGCTTGCTTTTTAGATATTTTGCCCTGCTTTTTGTTTCAGAAGTGCTTTTTAAAGCTTAGCTATTAAGAATTGAAAATATTTTGCCAACTCATAATGTTGCTCAAAGCAAAGGGGCAGTTTCTTCACTACATTCGTACCCTCATATCTTCTTATCTTCCATATGTTCTTTTAGGCAAGTGGAAGGTGGGAAAAAGAAATGCGTAACACCACCGCATTTGCAGTGTGGTGAGCTTGTAAGCTGATGACTGTCAAAACATAAAGAATTTCTTATGTCTTATTTTGCTTTCATGATTTTTAGTTATTATTTATTTGCCTTTTGGAGAAGCCTAAAATGGATTTCACTGTGACTTCCATGGGAATGCAAGCAATGAAAAGATGAAATTATTCTCAGTTCCCCATGTGATCCTTTGCAAATCTGGAGAGAGTATATGTTAGCTGACTGGCAGGATGGATAGAAATGCTTTAAGGGACCTTTAGTAGAGAGTACAGTGGCTGATGTTGTCAAAATGGGTGCTGTCCCAACAGAAGGAACATAGCAGCTTGAAATAGATTTATTCACATCTTCAGTTGCATCTCATGGAACGCATTTTCCTTGAAAAAAAGGCAGAATTAGCAACAGAAAGCAGTCTGAATTGCTCCAGCTGAAGCTACACTCATAGCTGATACTAGTCTGATGCTTAAACACAGGTCCTCATATTTCTTTCACAATAGTCTGCCTTTATTTTTAACTCTGGGTTCTTGCTACTGAAGCAGCAGCCTTTCCTACCTCTCCCACCTTAACCTTCTCATGCCCGTGAAATTACAGTCCATCTGTTGTAGGAAGCTCAGAATGAAAGGATGGTGGTAAACAGAAAACGGGAAGCATTCACATTATATCAGCACTGCTGTTCTACCTGCTTGGTGTACTAGGGGCAGAGTCTGATGGAAAAACCTGTATTTGCCAGGATGAGGTGTTGTGGTAATGGACAGGAGAAGAGGAGGACTGGGTCAAAGCCAGAGATTTGTATAGATGAAGGCTTGGCTTCACAGGAATAATCAGAATAAAAAGCTTGAGTCTTTTTCAAAGTCATAGCTTGAGATCAATTTGTTCTGCTTGTGATGCTTCAAGTCAGACCCATGCTGCCCAAAATGAGCATCCAAACTCTTCAAAGCACATTCCTGAGTGTGCTGAAGCTGTTAGGGCCCAAAGTTAAGGATAGAGAGACTTTGGCTATCTGGTAAGGTTTAATTCAGTTGCAGGAATGTGTGACTGGCTGGCTCCCCGGCTGGAAGAGGAAAGAGGAAAAGCACTTTTTTGGGGGTAGTATCCCCTACAATCCTGCCTATCTGCTGATATTCTCTGTCCACTATATCAATATTCTGTATTTTTCAATCTATATTTCCCTCCTCAAGTCAGAAATGACTAACTGAAGCTCTTCTTGGCCATGTCTGGCCTATATAAGTCAACTCCTCATTTTTGCTGTGGTCTCCAAAGCACATGCTGTCATTGAGACCACCATGATCAGAGTAATGAAATGAACATTTCTCAGTTGTACTAAGCTGTTGTGGATTTTTGTCAGGTTAGTGCAATTTCATTGCAATGGATTTGGTAGTTTCTGGTTGATTTAGTTATAATAGATTGTAGCATGATGGAATCCATAAGGAGTGAAAATAAATTAATAGAATTGACTTTGTTTTATTTATGGCAGTGGATAAAGATGGAAAACTGAATCTTAAAATTACTTTAATCAGTATAGGAAAGTGAACAAGCTACCTTTGTGCTACTCTGCTTTACAATTTGATTGCTCATTTTATTAAAATTGGATATAGTTATAACCACATCTGTTCATGAAGTTAACTGTATCAACACTAAACTCTGTGTTGAGGGATCTTAGCTGAAGTAGGCATAAAGACCCTCACATATATTTAACATATTCAGGCCCCAGTTTTGACTCTTGTGGGGCCAAGCCAAGCAAATCCACAGATGTGGTTTGTTTGTTTGTTTGTTTGTTTTTCCTAGTAGTACTGTACCATGTTGTCACTCCTGACTTCAGCAGTGCAAGAAACTTGATACCAGTAAGT
Source organism: Formicarius rufipectus (assembly GCA_013399695.1). Classification (NCBI taxonomy): domain Eukaryota; kingdom Metazoa; phylum Chordata; class Aves; order Passeriformes; family Formicariidae; genus Formicarius; species Formicarius rufipectus. The sequence goes on along the minus strand of VXAU01000947.1, from coordinate 34,922 downwards.
TCAGAGGGCAGATGTCAGAGCCTTACCCAGACAGGCCTTTTTGGTGTCTCCAGCTCTGTGGTTAGTTCTTGTGCTCCTGTGAAAAGACTTTAGAATAAAAAAGAAAAGCTTATTGTGATACCTTGGTCTTATGAGTGGGAAGGGAGGTTCCGTAGTTTTCCTCAGTGATCATATACTTTGCCTTTCCTGAAGGAAAGAGACAAAATGGTTCAGTATTTGAGATCCTGTCTTCTTCAAACAAAAGAACTAAAAACCATTCTGCCTTTGGCCACAAGGTGATTTTTTCCCATGGGCTGATTAATTTAAATCCTGCTGAACATTATTTGCTGTCAGAGTGAAACAAATGATGGGGACATAACAGGGCAGAATATCTTTAGGGGAAGGGCGGTCTGATTGCACCCAAAGCCTTTAAGCCAACTGGTTGCTGTGGAGAGGAGCATATTTCTGGGGATTTTGCTAAGGAAAATGCTACTGTGAAGGTCTGTATTTCTTGAAGTACAACAGTATGTATTACCCCCAGCCACCAGTACAGGCTGGTGGGTACCTGCTGGGAAGAAGCTCTGCAGAGAAGACCCTGGGGGTTCTGGTGAACAACAAGCTGTCTATGAGCCAGCAGTGTGCCCTGGAAGCCAAGAAGGTGAACGGTGTACAGGGGAGCATTAGGAAGAGCTTTGCCAGAGGGTCAAGTAAGGTGATCTCGCCTCTTTACTCAGTTCTTGTGAGGCAAGGCCACTTCTGGAGTGCCGTATCCAGTTCTGGGCTCCCCAGAACGAGAGAGACATGGAACTCCTGGAGCAGATCCAGCAGAGGGTTATGGAGATGATTAAGGGTCTGGAGTATCTCTCATAGCAGGAAAAGCTGAGGGAGCTGGGCCTCTTCAGCCTTGAGAAGAGATGACTGAGAGGGGACCTCATCAACGTCTTTCAGTATCTGCATGGAGGGTGTCAGAGGATGATCCAGGCTCTGCTTGGTGATGCTGAGCAACAGGACAAGAGGTAATGGACAGGAACTGATGCACAGGAAGTTCCACCTGAACATGAGGAAGAACTTCTTTACTGTGAGGGTGACTGAGCACAGGAACAGATTGCACAGAGAGGGTGTGAAGTCTCCCTCACAGGAGGGGACAGAGGAACAGGAATAGTCTGGATGCAGTCCTGTGCTATGTGGTCTAGTATGACCCTGCTTGAGGAGGGAGGTTGGATCAAATGACCCACTGTGGTCCCCTCTAATCTGACCAATTCTGTGATTCTGTGTATTGTCAGGTATAAAACCTTATCTAGTGTCTGTCATCTCTGTGGTGCATGATATACTTTATAACTGACTTGCTCATAAAGCTTCCTCACTATTTTAGCAGTACTATCTGAATAGACAGTGCTGGAGTTCTCAGTTTAAAGTCCCGATATCATTAACTACTTCAAACCTCATGGCTCTCCAGCCCTAAGAAATTTTTTTAGTTAGTCAAAATCATGTCCCCTATCCACATAGCAAGACTTTGCTGTGCTATTTAAAGAGAGGTCTCCATCCTCTGGCATGTATATGCCTAAGACATATCTATCTGTAAGTTAAAGCAAATGCTTCAGTGTACAGCCCTGTGTACAGCAGCCAAAGCTTTATATCCTCTTTTTTTTTTCTCCCCAGGGTAACTAAAGAAGAAGAAGAAGAAAAAAATTAAAGTAGAACTGAGGAGAAGAAAACAATAAAAGAATTTTGCAAATCCTTCTGATCTCGAATGCCAGGTGTGAAGCAACAAGAAAAATGCTGATTGATCAGGGATGCTGTATGTAAGGTGAAAGGCCAAGGCTTTGATAAGTAACCCCTATGAAATGTTAACTTCCTTCCTCCAAAAGCAGGAACAGCTAAAACTGCACTGACTTGTACTAAAGTGTAAGAAACTAGGCTGGAGAGAAGTGTTGTGTATATTCTTTTCTAAGAGTAAATATATTTATATCAGTGTAATTTCACTTTTATTTTCTGGAAATTATGAATGAAGCTTTTGTAGAAAACTTTCTCTATTTTCTCACATAGCATAATTCAGTTGGAAGGTACCTACAAGGATCATCCAGTCCAATGCCTGACCATGTCAGGGCTGACCAAAAGTTAAAGCATGGTATAAAAGGAATTGTCCAAATGTATCTTAAACGTTGACAAGCTCAGGACATCAACCACTTCTCTAGGAACCCTGGTCCAATGTTTGACCACTCTCATGGTAAAGAAATGCTTCCTTAATGCCCAGTCTTTATCTCCTATGATGTAACTTTGAGCCTGTCCTGTCACTGGATATGGCATCTGTTGTATTAAGAGATATGTTAGAGAATATTATTAGTGGGGTACTTCTTGCTCAGGACAAGCTTGGTAGAATAAGGCTGGTAGATGACACTATCCAAATGCTAAAGGTACAAGCCGGTCACCTAATCATTGGGACTGTGTTCTGCCATCTCAGTGGAGATACTTCTTGCTCAGCAAGAAGGTAGCTTTAGTCCGAACCCAGTAATGTGCTGGGAACAATAAGCCTGTTTTATCTGGGGTTTGTTTTACTCCAGCTAGGTGTCCCACCAGTGGCAGTTCCTGTCAATGAAATTTCATAATGCCTGGCTGTGAACATCGGTTGTTCTAGAAAATATATGTCTATAATGAGCCTTTCTGATGTGGTGCTTATCTTTTCTGATGGATGATTTCTCTCTACTTAATTCCTCACTTTCCTTCTGGATCTCCCTGGTCTTTGACCTGAAATCAGAAATCCCAGGGTGGTGTGTAATGGGTCTGGCCAAGAGCATCTGGAGATGTCCACCAAGGACAGAAGACTGGACCAAATGGTCTATCCTGGGTAAAAATGTCCATGAAAATTACTTGGTCGTAGGATTTTTGATTTTAGTGAAGTTATATTTAACTGGGGGGGAAAAGGACTATCAGGTCAAAGAAAAATGACAAAACTATGCAGTAAACACATTATGTGCCTATGCAAATGCATGTACACGGTTGCATGCATAAATCAGCAGCTCAAGGACAGTTTATGTTGTAGCCTTCATTCTAGATAAAACTCTATTTATTTATAATCTAATCAAGAGCAAGTCAAATTTGTTTTCCTTTGCTACACCAAATGCACTCGGGTCTGATAACCTATCAAATATATGCCTATGACATTAGAAAATGTCAGGGAATGAGAAATCTTTCTGCCTCCAAACATCTTGCAATAGAGTTCAGCTCTGGACTGAAGTCAGACACTGCACATTCCTGTCAGATAGCTCTGAGAGTCCTGGGGCCAGTCTCCCTTGGTTGCATCACCATGAAAATAAGAATTGTGTCTGAGGTGGAGCAAACCGCACTTTGGGTTGTCATTATTACCCTTGGGCAGCACCACCCTGCAAGTACACAGTTTTAGCTAACTAAGGCCTTTCTGAAATTGGCCTTTTGGTGCAATGTTAGTTCTTCCAGACACTGCAAAAGTTTTGTCTGTTTCTTCCAAGTCAGCTGATCTAAGGGGAACTGCTAATCCGGGTGGCAATGAAATTTGACCCCTTTTCAAGATGTTGATTCTTTTTCTCTTGCTGAAGATAAGAGTCTTATCTTTGTCAAGTTTGGAAGAAGCATGGGCTCCATGTACCAGACAGCAGAGGAATGTACCCTGAGCTGCTCAAGCCTTGTAAAATACTATAAGCTCATTGAAAATGGATTTTCTCTAACATGGGAAGAGATATGTAACAGCCTTGTTGTCAAACATTTTATAAACTTTACTGGTCAAAAGACTGTCTTGATTACAGCTCATAGAAAACACTTGAAAAAGAAGTGAGGTGCCAAGTTAGACAATTCAGAATTAAGAATACATTTCCCTCCTTTTTTATTTTTTTTAAAAGTTCTTTCATCTTGCCTTGTTTGAGATTTTCGATTATTTTGTTATTAATATTTTTTCCTTACAAAATGAAAAGTCTTTATTAGCTTTTAAATCTATCATATAGGATGTTAATTGTCATCAAGCCTGTTGATTGATCATGAACACTTTTGTATACTCTGGGGCCTGCTACCACTCCTGGATACTTTAGTTGTTTTGAAGCATATTTCTTTCATTTCCTGAAACTGTTCATAGGACATGAGGATCTGTTTCCAGAGTAAGTTATTTACCTTGCAGAACTGAATTGCACTTAGCTGTCAGACAGGCAGAACTAATATTTTTGAAGAAAAATGGATCTCCATCTCAGTTTGATTCTGATGCTTTTTGAAATTTCAATTAAAATATCAAAAAGTCTTCATTTGTTGTATTAACTGAAATTTGCTTTTCAATTTTATTTTGAAAACAAACAAGAAAAACAGAAGGAACATTTTAATTTGAAAGAGGAAAAATATATTTCTTAAAAAACAAAAGTCCTGCAGTAGTGCAAATGACTACTTGCAGTACTTAATAAAATCAGATTTCTAGATACTCTATTTAAAATATTTTTTTATGCTTTTTTATTTGTTTGGACTCCCCTAAAAAAGCGACAGTCAGATTCAGGAAGATGTTTCCAGTTATAGGTAACATGTTTTCCATCCAAAGGTATGAATGTATCCATGCTTTCTTTAGACTGGGCTTTTTGTCAGCCAATGACTGTGAGGAGAACAGGCTGAATTTTGGAATTTTGTATCTCAAGCCCACCAACATGAAAATTTATGCACTTTACTCAAAGCACTTTGTGTTTTCAATTAGATAACATTGTCTCAGGGCTCATACCTAGGGGTTCTACTTTACCCAAAACCACTTCTTTTCTGTTAGTGGGGACTGTAGGGTTGGGACTTAGGAATAAGATTTCATTGTACTGTTAAATACAAATTTCATACTGTTTTTCATATTGATTATTCCCTTCTGCAAGAAATAGTTTAGGTTTGGTAGAATTCTTGGCATTTTTAGTGCCAGAGGCAGTCACAATCTGGCCTTGCAGGACAGAATCAAGTAGAAAAGTATATGAAAACAAAGGGAAAAGATGTAAAGACAAGAATTAATTTTGCTTTTCAGGTTGACTTCTACAGTCCAGTTACAGTTATTGATAAACTCTTTGCAGCTTTGTCTTTGGAAGCAGATGAAACTGTCCTTGTATTTTCTCCATGTTTAGCTGAGTCTTTGTCTAGTAGGTAGAGAGTATGACAAAAAAAATATGAGTGTGAAGATAAAGGCCAAAAAGAAATGAAACATCTAATCATGTAACTGACCTAGTATGAACTTGTCATCATTATGAAGTCTGTGAGTTAAATTTTTCCAGATGTTCTCCCTACTACTTTTTACTCAACCATGTTACTCAATAGCTGGTTTTCTTCAACAGGAAGGACTTTCTTAGAGTCTGAAAGGGCATATTTTTTGAAACTCTGCAAAGTGAAATGAACAGTGGAAATAAATGGAGAAAGTGAGTCATAATGGGAAAAGAATAAACTTCTGAAGACAGGGAGGGTTAATTCTGTCCTCTGAAGTGTGCTCAAGGGAAAGCAGCTTTCAGGAGCATGGTGAGTTGGATAGTCATGTCAAGTAGCTGGGAGAATTTTACTTCATGCAGAGAAACTGTGGAAGGAAACAGAGAGCAAAAAGCCAGGTCTCGGGCATAGAAAGGACTTGGGACCGAAGACGACTGGGCAGTTGGCATCTCAGGGAGGCACTGAGTTGGACGGAAAACAAGCTGCAAGCAAGAACACACCTACAGGAGCATGGTGGGCACATAGGAGGAGTATATTTTTAGTTCCTGTTCTTGCCTTGACACTTTGAATTTTTTCCATCTAAAAAAATAAACCATCCAAGTTTATACTGAATCATTCTTGTCACAATTATGTGAGTTAGTAAGGCTTAATCAAAATGCAGTACCCAAACCTGAATATCTGCTATGAACTGCTCCCATTAAAAATTAAAATACCCTTTCCCCTAAACCTCATCTAAAATAGAACAAACTCTGGGGAAAAAACCCCAACATTTTCTGGCTGTGGCTTAAATAACAGAACATAGGAGAGCTGAAGTGTAAGACTTGATTCTTATTCCTTTCAGTTTCTCTCCATATACTTAGGTGAAGATCAGCCTTACTTTTTAAATTCTCAACTTTTCTCGCTTTGAATCACAGTTACCATGTTTTCTAAACATTCTGGGGTTTGCTTGAAATGATTCATTTGGTCTGAGATTGACTCAAAACAGCAGTGTAACTAAGCTTGACTTCTCTCCTGCAGCAGTCCAGGAGGACTGGGTGATGGGGCATGTCCGGATACTGTTAGTTGATTTGCATGTGAACAAGAGAGCTTCAGTTTATTACTCTACCATGTACTGTAAACAAAAGTTAAGTTATGGTCTCTGAGGTTATTTGGTTTGAGAAAGTTGTTAGCAGTAAACTGAGATCATAAATTGTTATGTACCTCTGCAGTGATCTTGCTAGATAAACTAACATCTGATTAGGAAATGTATGGCAATTCTTAATATTTTTCAGATGCTTTCAAAACTCTTCCTTATAAGTTTCTTGGGAAGCAGGCAGAGCTTGCCTTGAAATAGAAGAGAGGTTTCCAATTTACTTTGAGGGCTTTTCTGTGAGCTGCGAAGATGAAGGAGAATATTTGTCTCTTCCCTGTGGCAGCAGAGAATCTCAGCTTTGCTGCAACTGTCAATTATTATGCTTTTCCAGTCAATATTTTTCAAATGTGATATAATGGAGACAAGACAGGGTGATCAGAAATCAGGTGCAACTTGACGGATGGCATGAGAGATTTCCAAAAACATCTGAAGGATGTATGGGGGAAAAATTCTTTTCTTATCTCAGCTTCAAGAAAGAGAGTCATATGGGTTGCTTCTTAAAGAGATTCCAAACCAGGGGAGACTTATGCCACTGGAGATCCACTGAGCTGGAAGCAGTTACTTGGGACTTGCACTGTTGTGAATCTGGGCCAACATGCCCACAAATTTGCCCTGATCTCATGTCTATCTTGTGCTATTTATAGAGAGCTTGAAAAAAAAAATCCTCTTTGCTTGGTTGCTTATAGCAGAGCTTTCCAGCTGTGACAAATGGCTTTGGGAGCTCCCATTTTGGGGTGCCCATTCTGGGGCACCTAAGCAGGGCCTCAAATGCTCTGAGCACTCATCTTCTGAAGATCGAGCATTTTGTTTTAAGCCTCTGACTATGTAGGCACTTAGCTTTCTTTGAATTTCTTGGCTCCAGGGATTTGTAAGGCCACAGACCACTGATTTAGTTTGATTTTTACAGTACAGTGGGATTCTGTAATGAATTTTGTTTCTGATGTTTTCCACTTATGAACTGTAAGAAGTTCCTCATTTTAATGACCACTTTGCTCTCCTTGTCATACTCCCTCTCTGTGTACAACGGTGTAAATGAATATGAAACAAAAGGCACTCTACCCTTCTCTAAACACATACGACATGAGAAGGAAGCTGGAGTTGCAAGTGCTTCTTCCCTTCTTCCTCAGCATTTGAATTATGCTTGTTTGTGAATCTTCTGCATTCATGGCTTTACATTCCTGATTTCTCTGATGTGTGTCCTTCCTCCAGATCCCCTTCCCAAACTTTCTTTCCTGAATAAGCAATGCAATTGCTAGTCATGTACTGGCAGGCAAGATTTAAGCTTAGGCATTGTGGTTATATTTCTGTAAAACTGTTGCTCTCTTCTCTTTTTTTGCTATTCTGTGTTTGATTTCTTTTTCTGTATTGATTCAATTTTTTTCCTGATTCTGCCTCCTCTGGTCTTTATGTTAAGGGAAGAGCATATTTAAAATCTGTCCAAACCACAGAAGGCTTGGTTGTGTGTTGGCAGGTTTTTCTGAACTGAGGCTTCTCTAGAGAACACCTCATATATTTCCTGGTCTTAAAGTGTCAGCAGTTCATGACCTCATTTTTTAGCATGTGGGCAGTGAAACAAATATGTTAGGTGTTTTCTCCTGGTTTTGTAAGAGGGAAATTTCTTTGTCATGGGGAGTCTTTAAGAAGGCAAGTGGTTCTTATACTGGAGGCATAGCTTTCCTAATCGCAGATGGTCTGAGGTGGGCCTTATCAATTTGGGCAATAAAAACATAGATGGAGAAAAAAGGAAGACAGCAGGGTCAAATCTATAGTAATAGTCAATGGAGCATACTTGGTAAAATAGTTTTTTGCCTGTCGTTCCCCCATATGGCATTTAATCCTTAATATACAGCTGCCACATTAGATCAGCTTATGTACTGCAGGTCCCTAGTTCATGATGTGGTTTTGCAGCTGCTTGCACCTGCAAGATCCAACTCTGCCAAAAAGCGTGGTCCATTTTCTGCTCATTCCTTAAGCCCTGTGTTCCTGAATAGCCTCGTGGTGAAATGAATGGGTGGGTTTTTAGTTAGATCCAGCAATCTAATGGTGTAGCTACATTGAAACTCATGTGGTAGAGGGAAGTTAGGAATTAGCAGTTAGGGTGCTGAAGCTGCCAGCATGTTTTGATTGTTGTTCAAGCATGTATACCCAGGGCCCAAAGTCACTCCCTGGTGTTGCAGAGAGTAAAATGGAGTGCAGTATTTTCCCTTCAGTGTAGCCACAACAAAAGGTAGAGCTTGTAAACTTCTGGATGCTGTGTATAACACCTGTGGCTGTGTAAAGTTAACATAATGTGAAATGTGACTTTGGAAGACAGCTTTCCCAGCCCCCTGTATTTAGTTTTTTTGTTTGTCCAAAATTGCAATCTCTCAAGCTCCTATGTATCAGAATGATTGTCAGGTATCTTTTTGTAGGAAAAATGGTTAGATGTTTCTGTCACGGTCCGGAAGGGAAAGAAGGAACGGTCCACGCAGGGAAGGGTGTGAACAGGCGTGAACACTTTATTAAGGAGAGCATGGGATTCTTATAGGGTTCGGTCGGAGGGTTCTAGAACTTGCGTGGAGCTAGGAGCGGAACGCGACACAAAAGGAAAAGGGAAGGAGGGTTTGTAACTTATAAGGGAAAACTGGGAGTGGCTTAGCCTTACAGGGTGGAGCTGCACTGCTCCGCCGGCTAGCCAGTGGGGTTTTAGGGGTACAAGAACCAATCAGGGGGCTGTAACCAGGGTTCCCAGAACCAATCAGAACAGTTGGATATATGGAAGTAATAGAATGGTAATAATTACCTATCTAATACATCTTTTATCCTAACAATAACATTTAAACAGTATAAAAACTTGCAGAAACAGCAGCTCCATGGCAAAGGGTATACAACAGGTGTTTGTGGCAGCAGCAGACAGTTTCATCCATAGGTAAAAATTATTCTCTCAGCAGTCCCTGACATGTGTCTCTCCTGACATGTTTCCTAAACCTTGCTGAAGTTATCAAGGAACATTGTTGGTTTGCTTCTCTCAGCTCTGCACACCTGTAAAGCCCATGTTAAAGCAGCGAGATTCTCTACACCCAGTCTGTCTTCTACCCTATACCTGTCTATCTCTTTCAATTACCTGGATTCAGGCCTTTCCTATGTATTTCTCACCCATGTCTCCAAAAACTCTCCACATCACACAGGGTACCCAAACCCACTGCCCTCTATCTTTTATTATTATGCATGACTGTTCAACCTGGTGCTATAATGAGCTGCACAGAAAATATTTTTATGTGGTAGTGGTGTTGTTTTAGACTAATCTCAAATCACTGTATACAAAGAAGTAATGATTATTAGTGTCAGTGATTAGAAAAATCATTTACAGCAGAATGTGTCCAGCTGCACAGAGAAGTCTGTCTATATATGTTTGGTTTTATGGCTTTGAGCCAATTGAAGCTTTGATTGCTTGGGTTTCAAAAGATGCATGCCATTTTAGTTCTTGAAGAATAATAAATGGGCATGCTTCTCCCACAGCTTCTGTCTTAATTAGGCATTTTCATCCCTGGGTAATGAGGCATAATTCTTTATGAAGAGTGTATTATAGGGTTATAGAAATTATATGATGGTCACAAAGGTCTGTAGTCACTTAGGAGATAACATATGGAACAGTTCACTTTATTTCAGCTGAAGAAATGTTACCAATAGATTATTTTCTTTTGCAGCCATTTATTTTTCTGGGTGAAAAATTTATTTTTCTTTTATATTTCATTTATTTGAGGAGGGGCAGCATTTTGGAACACTTTCAGTTCCTCTATTGACTGCGTACTCTCCAAGACAGACTAAAAATACTACGCCTTTCCACAGAATTTGGTGTTCCCACTTCACTTCCTTTAGTAAAGTGTGCTTGTAACAGCCACATATTGTCCCACTAGCAAGCATGCAGATGCCACATTGGAGAGCACTCAAAAGCACACCATGAACAGCCTGGTCCCCATGCAGCTAGGAATCATAGAATGTTTTGGGTTTGGAAAGGAACCTTGAAGATTATCTTGTTCAACCCCTCTGCCATGGGCATGGACACCTTCCACTAGATGAGGTTGCTCCAAGCCCCGTACAACCTGGCCTTGAACACTTCCAGGGATAGGCCATCCACAACTTCCTTGGGCGACCTCTGTTAGTGCCTCACCACCCTCACAGAGAAGACATTTTTTCTTAATATGTAATCTAAATCTACTCTTTTTCAATTTGAACTCGTTCCCCCTTGTTCTGTCAGTCTTGTAATCTTGGGGGTGATTTCTCTAGCAGGCTTTGCTGTCTTTCATCTGGTGTCTAGCCTGTGTTGCAACCCTTGTGACAGCACTCAGAGACCAGCCTGAAGAGAAGTGTTGCAAGGCTGCCTAAGCAAGCACTGCTCTGAAATGGGGTGGGGGCGGAGGTGGGGCTGCCCCTGGGACTTTAACAGCATAATAAATGTGAAGGTGTAGGGCAGTGCTGTGCAGTCAGTCCAGCAAACCTGCTGTGTCTCTGTTCTCTTTCCCTGTGATCTGCAAGGGTATATTGCCAGCATCAAATCTTGAAGAAATACATACAAACACATTTTTGTTTTCTCTTCTGTTCTTAAAAGTGCAGTTGCGCATCAGTGGCTTTCAAGATGACAAGAATTTTAACAGCTTGCAAAGTGGTGAAGACTTTGAAAGACAAATTGAAGTTTTGCAATATGTCTTCTGATCACTGGAGTTTCTCAAGGACAGGTCCCAGACTGCTGAGCATCAAGGTAACAGTGACTGAACTACTGTGGTTTAATAGATGTGTTTGTCATGAAGAGATAGCTTGCTGCAGATAACAGGGCTTACCTAGAGGCATGAACCAGAGATTTGTCTGAATCATAAGCAAGGGTGTTGCTTGGCTAAATGGTTTTATTAGATAAGCAAACACACTTTTTGTGTAGTCTGGAATGGACATTATAGAGTAGATTGCACCAAAAGGTGAACGTTCAGGGTTTCACTTAGTTTTTATGTGTTATTTTCTTTAGAAACACTCCAACCTTCTCAGACTGATAGCTAACAGAGTGAATCTTTAAGTCCATATGAGCATGAATCAGTTAGATATTTAAAATCATGCATCCCTTGAATCATGTGATTAATCCTATTGAATCCATACAGAATCTGTTCTCAGTATATTGGAAACCATGATGGCTCTGAGATTAAATGAAGAGGTCGACATCTCTTTGTGAATGCATCAGGGTATCAGTTCTTGATTTACTGGGGCTGGGACCCCTCATTTCACCTCCCCAACTTTCTTCTGCTCTTTGTTAGAGAAGTTGCACTTGACCAGCTTTGCTGGTGTAACTTGGATAGGTGTGGCAGAGTACAGTGGTGAAATGGGAGTTTCTGTGTGAGTTCTGTAACACTGGCAGTGTTTCATCAGCATGCACTTTGCAATTAAACGGCACTTTTGCACGTGTATTTTGTTGAATGAACAGTGTAATAGAATTAACAACTGGAGGAGTGGTGTTTCAGAGGGTGGTAGGACAGAACTTGTAGACACTCAGACTGTGGGTGCTGCTTTACCTGGCATGGTGGTCTAGAGAGCTGATCAGTGTAATTTCTGTCCACTGAGGAGTAGGGTTTTGCATACCTATCCCACAATAAAAAATGAGTTCCCACTCATTTTTCAGGAGTTCTTGGAACTCCTGGCAACAGACCTATTGCTTGACAGGACAAGGGGGAGTGGATTCAAAATAACAGAGAGTAGGTTTAGATACTGGGAAAACATTCTTTACTGCAAAGGTAGAGAGGCGCTTGCACAAGTTGCCCAGAGAAGTTGTGGATGCCCCATCCCTGGAAGTATTCAAGGCCAGACTGGATGGAGCTCTGAGCAATCTGTGATGACAACAGGAATCCTGCTTGTGGATTATAAGGCCATCACAGTCACCAGTTTCCACAGCTGCACCATTTGAAGTGGAAGTAGTGCTCTGACATGAGAAGGAACTTCCTTGTTTGTTCCTCAGGCTGGGGAAGCTATCTGAGTTTGACAGTGACCTCACATTAAACCTGTGTCAGAGCTCTCAGGTGGGGAAGTGCTGTCTTCTCATACCTTTCAGGGCAGGTGCCAGCCTCTTTTGTTCCATTTTGAAATCTCACCACTGGGCTATAAAGTGTCTCTTGCTGTGACGAAACAAGCCATGATGGTTTGAACAATCTCTTCTCTGTGGGTTTTGTGCTTCAGATTGAAATGGGAGAGGAGAAAATGGAGCCAATTTCACTGCCAGTATTTCTAGATAAGTGGAACCTGTGAATGCACTAAGAAATGCTGTTGACAAATGTCACAGTGTCTGGGGGACAGGAGCCCAAGATTCACACTTGGATCCTTGATTTGTGGCTGGGATAGCCTGCAGCATCAGTTTGCTCATACTGTGCATTGTGGAACAGGAGTCCATGTATGTACACTCAAGTTCACTACTGTTTTAGAAGCTGTGTCAAGCCAATGAAGCAGGGCTGAAGAGTTCTGCTGGAATGCCAGCCTTGCTTGTCTCTTTTGTCTTTGATACCTCTCTTGCTTTATGGAGCTGGGTCGGTTATTTCTGCCATGTTCTGTAGGGCACAGCAGTTGAGCATTTTGATTCATAGAAAAGTGATTCAAAGAAACTTCAGTCTGTGGTTATCAGTCTGCTGCAGGAAAAGGCATCTTTCACTGGTGAAGACTTGTAGCCCATGGTTAGGATTTCTGGTTCAGCTTTTGTTGATGAGACATTCTCTTTCTTTACACATTCTGGGTTAATTCTGGTAGTCACCAGCAGTAGGCTGGATCTGATGCATTCTTACAGTGATGGATTAGCATTTGGAGTTTGGATTTAACATCCAGAATGACAGATGGATAGAGTAAGGTACGTATTTTGTCACTCATTCAAGGACTGCACAGTAACAGATCTATAAGGTCATATTTCATAATACTGAGGTATCCAATTTAGAAGTTTCATGCACATGGCCTACTCTGACGGGGTTACAGGACCAGCTACTCTAGCATCTACTTATCTGTGCTTGTAAAGCTAAAAGGTGTTTGCTTAAAGCCAACACCTCCAGTGCTGAAGACAGGGAGAATGAATACCTGCTAAGAGAGCAATGACATTTGAAATCATTGGGAGATATTTTAACCTCAGTCCCAGCAATTGTAAATACACTCAAGGTGGGTCAAAATGAATTGGACTCTCTTTCTCTTTCAAAGTATGTGACAGGATCTGTTGCAGGGCAACTGAGACCTACTGTGTATCCGAAGTGCTGGATCTGTTGGAGCATTTGTACCTGCATGGTGACTACCTGACTCACCACAAAGTGTGTGCCAATCAGCCCCAGAAATCTCTTTTTAACAGTTATTATATGACATCTTCTTCCTTGGCATTGACAGTGAGGAAACTTGTTTCCTTTTTAGACTTAATTATTTGAGTTCAATAACTACAGGAGTTGGTCCTGTCAGAATAGATGGAGAGTAAGAAGGCAGAGATCTGGTATAGTTTAGGAGCCTGTGGCTCTGGAGACCTCAGCTCAGATTTTTAAAGCCAACTTTACAATGAACCTTGTGATTCTGTTTGAATTCAAACTATGGAATACAAAAACTTGCCTGGGCCTTTTGCTTTAAGACAGTGACAAGCTTACACGCCACTTTTCCTGGGGACATAAAGTGGAAGTGAGTCTCTAATATACATATGGAGCACCACACCTGAAGAAAAAATAAGTAATTCTGAGAAGTTTTCATGGTTTTGCATCATAGTATGGAAGTTAAGTGTAGTTGTGAGGCAAGTGACCAAGTAGTGACTTATGACTGTGTTTGGTGTTCCAGACAGCATTAGAGCTAATGGATATTTGTGAGAAGTTTGTAGAAAGAGTGACATGCAAAATAATTAAAGTCATGGCCCCAAAGCCTGACAGAGTTTAACACTCCCAGATGTTCCTGGGATTCTTGGGGTTGTCTTGTGCAGGCCCAGGAGTTGGACTCAGTGATCCTTATGGGTCCTTCCAGCTCAGGAAGGAGATTCAATAATTTGTGATTTTATGCAGGGGCTAATATCAGTATTAGGTAATGGTCCAATTCTCCAATTATTCAGGCTTAACTGAACATTTAGTTGCCTTTTATTACTTTTTCTTATTGGGCTGTTTCAGGGAACATAACAAAATACAATGAAAACATATTTCCAACTTAGGCATAAACCAATTAAAGTATTAGACAGCATGAGGGAGAGGTGGTAATTATAGAAGAGTGCCTAATAGTTCTTCCCCCAAATCTGTATTCTGTCCAGTTAAACTCAGCCTATGTGGGGAAATACCATTGTGGGTGAATAGTCTGAGATGTAGGGACTCATGAGTCTGTATTTCCCTGTTCCATCCCATCTTTCAGTTCTAAAGAAGAGATAGAGTAGCTACAAGTGAGAGAGAGGGACAGAGAGCAGACCAGGGGCACCTCAGGACTCTGTAGGGATGTTTAGCATCACTGGTTTCAGGATAATCAAGCTTCTTTATAATTCAGGAATGGGCAGAGAGACTGTGGTTTGAAGCTGTTATCATTTAATGCTCTTCTGAGGCCAATGTCGTTAAATGGGGATGTAAAGAGTAGTATAAGCAATAAATAGCTGCCTTGTAACAGTATAGCTGGCTCAGTAAAAAGAGGATTGTGAGAGCTATAAAGATCACTAGAAATTAGATAAAAATATAGATAGAAATGAGAGGGAGGGAAGGTAATTTTTTTGAGCACTGGCTTTTGAAACTGTATGAGATTACTGTGAAAGGACTCTTCAAATGTATTTGAGGCAGGTGGAAAGTAACTGGGAAAATGGAATAAAAGGGATGCAGAGTTGGGTAAGGAAGTGAAAGTTTAATCATTAAGCTACTCCACTTTTCTCCCCTTGGAGGTAAAAGTGAAGAGGAGGTAAAATTGGGCCTGTTTCCATAGATATGGGGAAACTTAGTGAACTGCTACTGTGGGAGAGAGAAGGGTGCTCATTTTCTCAGGTGCTCAGTGACTTGTACTCAGTGCCTTATCTGTCTTGGTTCCCTCTCCTCCTTTCGTTTTTGTAATCAACAAATATTTATGGCATTATTGTGAACAGCCTTAAGAGGAGTTCAAGTTGTAGGACCTGTGAATTTTCTGCCATGGTACTTGTGTGGAGTTTCTGACTTTCCTTTGTCTTTGCCTTGGATGGTAAAGGAACTAATCTGGAGTTTCTCTCTAAGTGTGAATCTTCTTTGGTCTATCCCAAGACACTAACCCTGATTCATTCTTTATTCTTTCCCTTTCTTCTTCCTTTAGTGTTAACCAGAAGAAAATGGGCCACAATAAAAATATATACATACATATATATATACACACACATATATACATACATACATATATATATATATGTTTATAAAGAGTTGGCAAAGGAGGTCTTGACTGTTAGTGATGTCCTAATAGATTTCCAGCCTGTGGTGTCAGAGCTGTTACAAGAAAGCTAGTCCTTTGTTGCTGGTTATTTGATCTTGAGAGAGTGGATGTAGCACAGTCTTGGCAGCAGCTTTTTATTGTAGAAGAAATCTGGTGGCTTGTAGCTTCTCCTGTGCTTCTGATATGTCAGCTGTGCCATAGCTAGCCAGATGTGTGAGACAAGAAACATTTGACAGAGACTGTTGTGCTTCGTGGAATCATGGTCTATCTTAATTGTCATCTTCTGACTGGAGGGAAATAAAGTGGCCTGCCCTTGAACCTGAGACCCAGCTGTGTCTCAACCATAAATCACTGTCCGTTCTGGTTTCAGTACTTGGCATATTTGCACTCCTCCAGCAGCTCAAAGTTCAGCTTCACCTTGCAAAGATAAACTTGGGGATTTCTTTGGAGGAGAAAAACTGGGCATACTTTACTGGTTACCCTGAGATGTAAGAAGGAAAATCTGCCCATTCACTTTCCACTACAGCAGTTTATAGAAGACACACTTTGAAAAGCAAATTGTACTGCAGATTTTTTGAGATTTTGCAGGTCTTTATCATCCAGCTTGTAGATGGGAAGGGCTACTGCAGCAGAGAACTAGCAGGAACTAATTTAATTTGGTTTTTTACTTTCTTGTTGGGTTTGTGTTTGTTGTTTTCTTCTTAACTGCTACAGTGCTTTGTTTATTTCATATGTGAAGTGTTCAGTGTAGTGGAACCTGAACTTTTCAAGTTGCTTTGACAAAATACACAAAATCTAGCAACACCGCAGCAACAGCATGACCATCTCCATCCTCAAAGCTCTTCAAGAGTCTTGCAGTCTCTCTAGAGCACAGGAAGCTCTGCTAAAGGTGAAACTGCTCATATGTAGAAAAGAGAAATCAGATTGTAAACAGCATGGGGAGTGTGTGGAAGCATTGGAGATGTGTGGAAGAATCAGTTTAGATAAACAACAGAGATTTATCCGAGACTACATGGGGATGCTTCTGAGAAGGATGGGGAAAAAGGGACCTCATGGAAGCTCTGGGGGTTTTGTTTATTTCTTGCTTGTTGTTTTGTTGGGTTTTTTTGAAAGTGAATATCTCTCCCAACTGATCCCTGATTGAGCCAACTGGCCTTTTCTATAGCCTGTAAATCACTTTTCACATTAAAAAACAAAACTGAAAAGACAAGGCTGGTACCTTAGGGATATGGTAATACTTCCACTGCAAATGGAAGCAAGAATAATTGCTTCCAGAATGTTCAACAAACCAACCACTTAATTAAGAATAACAAATCAAGGAAGGGAGGGAAACTTTAGTATATCTATCCTCTGCTAGACCTGAACTTGCAGGCAGGTTATGGTTCAGGGACATTCTTCGGCATACTTGAACATGGTGTAGGGGCTCTAATAGTACAATGGTGGCTTCTGTTCAACAGACGTGATTTCTGTCTGTGATGTCTGGTGTATGGAAAGACAGGTGGGCTGTGGTGGGAGATGGCCATGCAGATTCCTGTCAAGTGCTTTATTGAGAGTGAGGCTTTAAAGCTCAGACTGATTGCTTTGGAGTTTAGCCCTCAGTAGTTAGACTCTTCTGGTAATTCCATTATTGTGGACTTTGCTTCCTAAAGGATTTTGCCAGGCGGTGGTTGTGGTTAGGATCACGATTCAGGTGATTGCCCCAACATGTGACAAGTGGTGGGACTTTCTTGAAGTGGAGTATAGATTCAAATCTGTGGCCTGCTGGGAGATGGGATCCATCCCTTAACACCAGGGCAAACCAGTTCCAGCACTCAGTCCCATGTGGACAGTGTGGATTGGGTTTTGTTAGACATCAAAACAGTAGTTACTGGGTCTGAACCATCTTGAGATGTGTATGTGTGTGCATGCATATGTATTTGTGTGTGTGGAGGGGGAAGGGATGGGTCGAACCTCATAATGGTGAGGTGGCATTGTATCTCTCATAGCAGGCCACTGGAGCCTACATTGGAAAGCCCAGAAGCAGCTGCCAGTCAAAAGCAGACTGGGAAAACTTCAACACACCACACCTCGTGGAACTCCTAATCCAGGCTTGGTGACTGGCAGGGACAAAGAGAACATTGCCCCTCACCCTGGCCTGGAGCCCCAGATTGGCCAGTGGCTCAGAGTTTCCACCTGAGGGGTGTGGCCACAAAGACCAGAGCCTATAAAACCAGCAGCTGAGGCTCTTTGCTTGTGGCTTTGGAAATGGAGTGTTAAAAGTCCTCGGCAGTCTTCTAATAGGGCAGAGGTCCCATTCAAAGCTCAGTCGGAGGCACCCAGGCCACCTCTGTGCTTTGCTGAGCTTTAAGTGTGTGGCAGCTTTCTGTAGTGAGAGGTGCAGTGAGATAAGGGGGCTGACCTCCCTGTCATTTTAATTTGGTTTGAACCTGGGGGATTTAGGTGCAAAAATGCCATTTATAACGGGGAAGGGAAGGGATTTTGGTCATGCTGACTAAACCATCCAATGGCATGGTAAGGTTTATGGTGGTTAAACCTCTGGAGAATAGCTGGATGTTTGACATTAATGAGGAAAAAATAGCAAGGCTAAAAGCATCCCAGGTGCACTAAATTCAATTACTTGGCAGTGAAACTTGATTTTTTAGTATAGTTTGCAGTGTATTAGTAATTGATTTGTGTGATACTTGTAACGGCAGAAGGGGTCTAAATGTTTGTCATGATGGTTACAAAGTGTTCAGTACTGGGAATGAAATTTCTCCTTGCTGTGATTTTTCATGTGATTTATGGCTGATGGAAAGTAGTTCTCCTGCTCCTTTCTGCAGCAAATAGATCTTGATTCTTCCTTTAAAAATCCCATTAAGAGAAATTGTTCTGTAAAGAAAACCAATAGGAAGCTAAATCATAGTGAGAGATGCTGCCTGTGGACACACCTGGGACATCTTCTGTGGTGCAGGCTGCTGAGGTTTTTGCACTGGTGCAGTTCTGTGCCCAGGAGGCAGCTGTGCTTGCCTTCCAGAAGTGGAAGTTTCTCAGGGCCCTAAAGGTTTGTCATACAAATTCCTTTAAGCCCTAAAATTCATCGGCAGGTCTGTTTCCAGCTTTGCTTATTCTTTTTCTTCCCCTGCATGTCGCCAGTGATCCTCTGTCTGAGGGAATCTCCTAACTCATTCTGTCATTTCTGCTGTGCATGTAGTCATTATTTTTTTATCAGAAGCTAGAGTTCCCAGATGGTTCCTCATCCAATGCCTACGCAGTCTAGGAAAGGCTTTCAAAATGAGGCCAAATGAGGGTGCATTTAGTCTGATATGTGCAAAGACCCAGCTGTGACACTGAATCTCTTGAGGACTTGTGTAAAATTCATTGTTTCCCATTTCCCATGGTTGCAAAATACTGATGAAGCCTGTAAGAGATCCCACAGTTAGTGTGGGACTCAGTTCTGCTAAATATTCTGGAAGAGGTATGGTTTCCTGTAGGCTGCTTGTTCTGTAATTACATCTTCCAGGATAATTTATATCCCTCAGGTATCTGAGACCCTTAGTGTCCAGTTGATCCATGCGTTCTTCTGGTTTTGTGTCTGACACCAACTAAACACACACTTACTTTTAGCAGCTTAGCTGTACAGTTGCACCAGAAGTTAAACACCTGTCAAAGGTGCTGCTGGATGCGAGCCAGCAGACTCAGAAGCAAGCCTTGAGCAAACAGTGAGGAGGCAGTCACAGGGTTATGATGTTGGTTAATTGCAAGATATAAGAAATCAACAAAGTGAATTTTTGGAAGAAATGAACACAGTGAGGTGGAAGGGTGATCCCACAGTAATAGCAGCATGTGCTCTGCTTGCAGTGAGGCTTGCCACCTCATTAGGAGCACAGTGTTTCCTAAGCATTAGAAAAAAAATTGGCATCATTAGTAAAAGAGATAGTATTTTGGCAATTGGGAGTGGGAGAGCTGTGGGAATAGTCACAGTGTGAGGCATGAAAGGTGGGTATCCCTTTTCCTCCCGTATTTGAGTCTCTGCATGTGTCTTTCTCTAGGTGCAGACAGCGAACTTGGTGCTGGAAGATGGGACAAAGATGAAGGGCTATTCTTTTGGCTATCCATCCTCCACAGCAGGGGAAGTCGTATTCAACACTGGTCTCTCTGGGTAATGTGGTGGTCTAGAACTAATGGTCCCCGCTTGATGAGGGTGCAAAAAGGAACATTTATTGAAACTACAACATACAATATATATGCTCAGCCAATGAATATTCATCCCAGGGTTTGACTTATGCTACATGTGGGAGGAAATATTACAACTAGGGGATAACATTGGGAGATATTATAACTAGGAGATAACACACTATTCACTATGCAGAGACATATGGTAATATTACAAGTTAGAAAACACAATGCAGTTTTCATCTAGGTTCAGGGTGTATCCGCAAAGTCGAAGCAGCTTCAATCATCTTGGAGACAGGAAGGCGACAGAGATTCGCAGTCTTTTATCTGTCAAGAGATGTCCATTCAAGGTTCTCCCGAGGTTTCCTCAACATCCCTGTTAACTCCGTTGCCAAGTGGTTTTGTATTCCAACAGGGTAAGGCAACAACAGATGAGATATAAGTATCAGTACTTCTCTGGAAGCTTGTTGCAGTGTCAAAGCTGCTTTTTTCAAGATCATTAGGGCCCTCATCCAAGCAAGTAGTCATATATAATGCTATATTGTAGTCCAGGGATACAGAGAGACACATAATTAAGGAAGAAGCTTCAGGCAGTTCTCTTGGATCGTAGCATTTATGGTGATAAGGACAGTTAAAGAGGATGATAGTGAGATATGCAAAAATGTGATCACTTCCCACTGAAATGCAGTCATTGCTGAGTCAGAGCAGAGGACCTGTTTGTTGTTCCTCCAGTGCCCAGATCAAATACAGAAATTTGAAGCATCTGCAGCCTTCTGGGTAATGAAGCTTGGCCTCCAAATGCAAAATTTTCAAATCCCAAGGTTTCCTTGTTGGTCACATCTATGACCCATCCCTTACGACATTTGTTGGCTCATACTGCAGATATGGATATATTAAACTCGTTGCCCTTTCCAGCTAAAGGGTAGGATCAGATTCATGCCTAACCTAGTATACTGGGTCTTTGTCATGGGTTTCTGTGGCTGGGTTTTGGTAAAAGAGGGGGCTACTAGGGTGGCTTCTGTTAGAAGCTGCTGGAAGCTTCCACTGCCTTATAGAGCCAATGATAGCCAGGTCCAGGAGGGACTTCCTACTTTCTGGCCAAGATCAGGCCAATTAGGAATCATAGTCACGCCTCTGAGATAACATATTTAAGAATTTAGGAGTGTGGCACAGTTGGAAAATTCCAACCAAGGTCAACCCACCTAGTATGGTTCTCTGTCCTCTTGAGTGCTAGAAGTCTGTGGCTGACAGGAAGACAGCCAAAAGTTGCCAATGCTTTTACTGAACTGCTTGAGCAGAGGAAATCTGCCCAAAGGAATGAGGCTTTTGGTAAAGATGGGGACATGGGAACACCTCCATGGGGAGATTAGACAGCTCTGAAGTTGATGGTTCTTTAGCTTTTTTCTGCAGTCATTTAGAGCTCTCTTTGCTTGGCTGCCTTGTGTTCTCCGAGTTCTTTACTTTGGAGAAACCAGTACTCACAGGATGAGTTTTTAAATTAGCTCCTTGGTGAGAATGTTAAATTGCTGCAGAGGGGAATCAGTTTGCAAAGTTTTGCATTAGGAGTCAATTATTTAAGTGTTTGAAAGCACTAATTACTGGCTGTGTTAACGTACCTGCCAACGAGCCACTGTTTAATATAGATCAGAATACTGGAGGGCACTGGAGTTCTCTTCTTAGTGATAGACTATGGGCAATAAATCTCGTCACATCACAAAAGTCAAGGAATACCTGATGAATTAATTTCTTCTCCACATGTTACTGATGCAGCAGAAGCTGTATTTGTTTTCTAGTGATTTGGAGAGGATGCCTGTGAAAGTGAGATCTCTTTGTGCTGGGAAACATATGAGCATGGAGGGAATATTCAAAATAAAAGGTTGTATCTTCCGAACCCTCTCCAGAACATGATTTTAATTGATTCAGAGAAAAGTAAGATAAAGATTTAGCAGCCGTGTTGCAGAACACAGAAGTGGCAGATGTTACCAGTCCAGGGATTGATGGCCCTTGAAAGAAAACCTGTAGCTCTGCCTCATGCTCCTGAGCACGGAGATCAAGACCTGTATGTCCAGAGGAACCCAGCTCCCTCTTCCCACTGACATGGGAAGAGGTTAAGTGCCTGTATGAAGGAGGTGCTCAGGGCTGGGGCATTTTCCAACCTTCCTGGGCATGTAACAGTTTGTCAGGATAGGGAGCAAGAGGTTAGTGCAGGGGTGATTTGGCATGGCTGTTCAGCCTCAGAACAGCCTTTCTGTGAAGTGGATATTTCTGGGTGCTGAGTAAGGTCAGTGTGGACTCTCTCCTGGGGTGATGAATATGTTGCTCTTCACTGCATCTGCTCATCTGGATTCCCACATCCTGATTCAAGCACAGAACTGGAAGGCAAAGCACTTCTTATGTGTAAAGCTCTCAGACTTGAAGCAGCTAAACCTGGCTGAAATTGTTGCCATAATACTCTGGAATAGAGGGCAGAGAATACTCTTTTGGGGTTTAAATGTTGAATGTTCATTAGAAAAGCGTGAGGATGAACTTTTCAGAAACATTTCCAAAAAAATAAAATAATAAATCTAGTGTTGTAACCATCTGTTCAGTATAGGAACAGAAAGGAAAAGAGGATATTTCCAATTAAGAAAGAAAATTACAGGCCATAAAACGTTGCCATATTTGAAATGGCTTGGTATATGCATTTGCCTTCAATAAGTATCTGTGTGTTTCCCATGATACTTTAGTAAGAGAATGGATTGACAGGAATTTACTGAAATCAGGCAGGCCTTTGGGCAGGCACAGCAAGGATTAGATCTTGCAGCATCTTTGGAGCTCATGTTTCCATCTGCTTCTCTGTGCTCCACACAAAACTTAAAGGGCATTTTGTCTCAGTGCCAAGCCCTGCCTCCAATCCCCACCCGGACCCAGTGGCTCTCTGTCCTTCTTTGCTGATTGCAACTGACATGAAATGGTTAATTACATTAGCTTTGTCAGTAACAAAGAGTCTTCTGGAAGCATGACAAATTGACTCAGAAGGAGAGAGCAGTGCCAAGCATGCGCATGCCATGTGCCTGGTACTCACCTCAGTTATGTCATCACACTGCACTTTCTGTGGTTGATTACCTGCAGTAGCAAGTATAGATTTGTACAGCAGGAGAGACTTACCTGAAAATATTTCATGGCCATTGTTCATTTGACCTGTTATTTCTCAGAGCTGACTGGTGTGCAGTGTTGTCTCTATCTACCAGCAAACATTCTGGGTTTTGTGAAGTTTCCCAATGTCTGACAATTAATCTTTCGGCAGTAAGTCTGGTGTTCCATAAAAATGTCTTCTGTGACTTGCTGATATCTCGTAGATGGCTGGAGTTGTCAATTATGTATTGTTTAAACAATGATGGCAATAACAAATTATATTATGTATAGGGCAGATTCATCCTGAAGTGTCCTTATGCATTTGGCTAGCTATATTTTTGTGGATAATGTCATCTGTTGCTTAATTACAGATACTTTTGGGTTGAAAGACAGCAATTGTTTAATGAATTGCTGCGAAGTATGGTACAGTACAAGAGAGAAAGTGAAGGTCTGTGTGTTAATTTGAAGCTGAAGAATAGGAGCATATAGATCACATTTACCCAGACCCTGTATTTGGGGTTAAAAGTGAGACTGGATCTTCTAGATCCAGAGCTGATACTTCGCAGAAGCCTAGGTTTGGTCCTGCGCTGAAGAAAAATATTCCAATATGCTTTCAGATCTGTCCTTGCTGGGGAGGACATTCAAGCCCCTGCCTGAATAAATTGCTTTCCCTAGGGGTTCTATCTGGGCTAAAGATAGGACATGCTCTGGGGCCTTGTGACCAGGGTGGAATGCTGAATCCCAAAGCACTGTCTTCAACTTGCCTTCTTTAGGGATACACAAACCAGCTTCTAAGTACTTAGGAGTCTTGTCAGATGAAATGTATGGTGTCCTGTGGGTGGGAACCTGGAGATTGCCTGTCGAGGCCAGGCCTCTGCTCTGAGAAACTGCTGAAGAGGGGAAGGGACCCGTCCGGGCAGACAGCTCTGTTGTCTGCTGGCTTTTCAGTTTGATCTTTCTACTGGCACTTAGAGGGGAAAGCTTTTACACTGCATGAAGGGAAGGGTGCAACTGTGACAAAGCACTGCCCATGTGGTGTGCCCAGGGAATGGCCGAGCCCAAGCTGTTATCTGAGAGTACAGTCATATGCCATGCAGGTCTGTGATTTCTCTGCCCTCTGTTTGTTTACCTCATGTTTAATCACAAGGACTCTAAGTTTGTTGATATCTCATGTGCTTTTCTTAAATGAAACATGAGAATCACAAAATCAACTGGGTTGGAAAAGACCTCAGACATTATCAAGTCCAGCCTTTGACCTAACACCATCTTGCCTACTAGACCATGGCACCAAGTGCCACATCCAGTCTCTTCTTAAATACCTGCAGGGATGGTGAATCCACTATCTCCCTGAGCAGCCCATTCCAGTGTCTGATAATATTTCTGTAAAGAATTTCATGCTAATGTCTAACTTTAGCTTCCCCTGGCACATCTTAAGACTGTGCCCTCTTGTCCTACTGCTGGTTGCCTGGGAGAAGAGACCAACCCTCACCTGGCTACAATCTCCTTTCAGGGAGTTGTAGAGAGTGACAAGCTCACTCCCCTGAGCCTCCTTTTGTCCAGGCTAAATAACCTCGGTTCCCTCAGAAGCTCCTCACAGGGCTTGTGCTCAAGTCCCTTCAGCAGCCTCATTGCACTTCTCTGGACCTGCTTCAGCACCTCAGTATCTTTCCTAAATTGAGGGGCCCAGAACTGGACACAACACTCAAGGTGCAGCCTAAGTGGTGCCAAGTACAGGGGAAGAATCACTTCCCCAGTCCTGCTGGCCACACTATTCCTGATGCAGGCCAGGATGCCATTTGCCTTCTTGGCACCTGGGCCCACGCTCCTCATGTTCAGTTTCCCATCAGTCAGAACCCCCAGGTCCCTTTCTACCTGGCTACTCTCCACCCACTCTGTCCCCTGCCTGTAGTGCTCCATGCAGTTGTTATGGCCAAAGTGCAGGACCTGGCGCTTGGTCTTGTTAAACATCCTATCATTGAAATCAGCCCATCTATGAAGCCTGTCCAGGTCCCTCTGCAGAGCCCTCCTACTCTCCAGCATATTGACACTCGCCCCCAACATGGTATCATCTGCAAAGTTGCTAATGGTAGATTCAATCCCCTCATCCAGATCATCAATAAAGATATTAAACAATCCAAAGCCTTTTGTTCTCAGTGGCAAATGTTTAACCAGAGATGAGAAAATCAGGACATGTTCACAGATATGTTTGATTTTATTCCGAGAATGCCTTCACATGAATATTATTTCTGTCTCTGTCATTTGGGGATTCAGACCTGTTTTGTTTTCACTGGGTCTTTTGTTTTCACTTCAACTCCAGACCAATATACTTTTTCCTGTTGTTTTTTCATCTAGATACACTGAAGCCTTGACAGATCCCAGCTACAAAGGACAGATTCTTACCCTGGCTAACCCCATAGTTGGGAATGGTGGAGTGCCTGACACAGCTACTTTGGATGAAATGGGCCTCAAGAGGTTTCTGGAGTCTGATGGGATCAAGGTAAAAGTGGGAGATGCAGAGCTTATCGAAGAGTGGTGCCAGCAGCCTGACTATATGTGCAAGGGTTTACTGGCTTCCTTATAGAAGCTAGAAGGAATCAACAATCCTCAGCCTTTCTTCTGGATATAGTCCTTTGGAGGAATGGTGGCAAAAGATACACCATCTTGGTTTCTGTGCCAGGACATGTGCCTTCTAAAAGCTCTGTATTTCCTATCAGTGATAGACATATTACAATTCTCGTGATCTGCTGTCCTGGATGGTTTTTTTCCACATTTCTCTCTACCTCATATATTTATGTGTATTTGCACAGGACTAGTAGCCAAGAGAGATCAAACACCAGAAGTTTCAGTGTACTGTGACTCTTCTCTATGTGCCTGTGCAACCACAAGGAAGGGGCAGGGGGTGACAGTTGTGTGCGGAAGGAACCAAAATTTACATGGTAGTGACAGGGAATGTTGGTTAGGAGCAGGACTGTGTCCAGGCACTGGTAGCAGTACTGAAAAATGAAATAAACCCATGTAGGTGCAGAACCAGTGAAATGCTTTATCTGTTCTGAGGTGAAATGACTATTTCATACAGTATCTAATGCCGCTAGAAAACAAAGCTGTCTTTTGAAATGAAATGTCACTTAAGAGTCAAAAGCTTTCTTGCTCAAAAAATGTATCAAAACATTTTGCCTTATATTTCCTTTTTTTTTCTAACAAGAAGTGTTTTCTCAGTTCTGTGCAATTTGCACCCTTGTGCAAAGACACATTCTTCTGTGAATTTCCTAAGTAAAAAGGCCCAGGTACAATCATGACAGAGTGTGAAGTGTGTCTGTGATAGGGTTTATGGTGAATAAGTAGTGAAAATTGAAGGTATAGGGTAAATACAAAGTGATCCTCCCTCCAGTGCAAAATTATGTTTCTTCTATCTGCAGGTTTCTGGTTTGTTGGTGCTGGACTACAGCAAAGAGTACAGCCACTGGCAGGCTGCTAGGAGCCTGGGAGAGTGGTTGCAAGAAGAACAGGTAAGCAGTCTAGAGGTGACTACAATATGAGAACTGACCTTTAAAGGAACATGACCTCTTCATTTTGTGTTTTTCGGGGCAGAAACTAGGTTTGAACAACTAAGCTATTTATGAGTGGGAATAGGGAGGAGAAGTGAACAACTGGAAGTGAGGCAGCCTTGGTAATACCTCTGTTAAGAGCCAGAGCTCCTTAAACAAGGCCAGACTGGATGGGGCTCTGGGTGTAGTGGAAGGTGTCCCTGCCTATGGCAGAAGGGTTGTAATGAGATGATCTTTAAGGTCTCTTCCAATCCAAATCATCCCATGATCCTGTGACATGTTCTTCTCAAGAAAGTGATCTGGCTGCACTCTTCCCCTCTCTTAGATGCTTGTTCTCTAACTTAGCCTTGTGTTTCCTTCAGGTGCCTGCACTGTATGGGATTGATACCAGAATGCTGTCCAAATTAATTCGTGACAAGGTATGATCTACTTCCCTTGATCCAGTTGCATTAAGCTTGCTAAGGCTGGATCCTTTTTCTAACAGTGCAGCAAACCTAGGGCAGCAATGGTACCACTGGGCTGCATGGACTTCAGATGCTGCTCAGATCCATGTGCTGTTCCAAAAGTTCCATGTCTTCTGTAATACTCGTCAATGTTCTGATCCCAGGGAGCCCCCTCTCCTTGGCTCTGCTCTTGGTTTCCTGTCCTACATAAGTTAGCCAGCACAAGCTGGTGCAAATGAAAGGCCACTGGAGTCCCGGGTTCAGGAGGATTCCCATGCACAAAATAAAAGACGCTAAAACACAGCTGAGGTAGCAAAGTGAATTTATTAGTAAGCAGAGCAAATATGTCCTGTTACTTGTGATAGAAAATCATACATACTGACCCTTGGAATCTTAAGCCACTGAGCAGGAGAAGGAGATGGAGCATGATACTCACTGGGAGGGGTAGGTAGGCAGTGCACCTTCAGGCCGTCCCCTAAATCAAACGATGCCCATCTGATCCTCTTCACCTCCCCAGCCCAGGTTCACGCCTTATATTTCCTCTCTCTGGAGTAGAATCTTGCCAGCTGCAGCATCAGCTTCTGTGTGGCCATCGCAGGAGCTGAGGCTGCAAGACATCAAGGTGCTGACTCCAGGCTAACAATGGCTCTATTGTTCCTTTGTCAAAAGCTAAGTTCTCAGCAGTTCAGTGTTACACAATTGTTTCTTTCTCCAAGGCTGAGTTTTCCACAGTGCAACTATGCAGTATTTTCTCATACCAAATGGATGAGCACAACCATGGACCAAATATGACAGGACTCTAAACAGGACTCTGGTCCTTAACACATCTGGTGTCAGACACAACATAACTACATGTTAACTCAGTAATAGTCAGAGAGAGAAACAGCTCTGTGAGATATTATGGATTTTAGTCCATAGACAGTGCCACTTTTGGTCAATGGAAATTCTCCTTCTTCTTTGAGACAAAGGAATGCCTACATTCCTAACTTGGGCTGGTTTTCTTCAGCTGAATCTTGCTCTTATTTTTAATAGTAATTACTTTTCTTTGGTTTCCAAGAACTGACAATTGAAGGACATGAGCAGGATTATGTTACAGAATGGAGGTTAATGTGAAAGTACACTTCACACTTGCTGAAACAGTGATCAGTCAGTCTGATTTAAATAAGCCTTGGAGGCTCTTCTTTTCTAATGGCTTATTGGAAGCTGCTTTTTTCTTTAGGCAATTGATTTGCAGCCTAAAGTCCAACCTCATACCCCCTTTCATTCCACAGAGCAAACCAGGAATGACCCAGCTTGAGTAGAGGAATATTTCTAGAAATTAATTCGTGTGGCCAAATTTGACATTTGACCTGCTCTTACAGGTAGCATACGCATGCAGTTTAATTCAGTGGAAAATGGCAATACTTTCTTAAGACATAATAGATCAGTATTTCTTTTATCCAAAGTAAATGCACTTTCAATATTTATTATGTAATGGTAGTGTATGTGTATGGTAGTAATGCCTATTATACTATGACTCTGAATGATGTTGTTATATGGCTTTTAAAATAGTGCATAGTCGTCCAGTCTTCTCAGGTTAAAAGAAAACCACTTAGTATTTCAGTCCTTGTGTGTTTGTAAATTGGGGATAAGAACAGGGCTTCATTATGGTAAATGTAGAAATGAACGATGACTTGTTAAACTGGACTAAAGATAAATGCAGGGCACCATTTGGCTGAATAATCTGGGAGCAAAATAGGACCAGGTTCTTGCCAGAAAGTAAGGGCTAATTTAGAGCTTTTTCAATAGTGTTAATGAGACTTGCTGCATGGTGGCACTCAGCAACATGGCTATCAAGCACCATGGCTTTCAAGTGCTACTCAGCACTGTGGTTTCCAAGAATTTGGCTTGTTGAAGACAACAGCATTTTCAGCTCTGCTCCACATGGAACTTGGAGCAGCTTTTGATGTAAGGTGCTACTCAAGGAGACATAGGATATCAGCCACTGTTAAGAGTAAAACTCTCTCCTTAAAACTTACCCTTAGCAGTGTTCATGGCTCTTTCTTGCCCTAGGAAAATGGCAAGGATACTTCAGGTGTGGCAAACCAGAGAACTATCTCACAGGAGAATCACTAAACCCAATGAGTAATACCAGTGTGCATGTTAGTGTGATATCCACAGGGTGAGTTGAGTTTAACATATTTGATCATCAAAGTGGCTTGTGATACAAGTTACCATACAACAGTGACTTTCTCTGTTTCATTTTCCCCTTCCATCCTTGTAAAGTTTTGTACTGCACACCCTGTCCTCATACATAGGGATTAAACCTAGATTAATCCCACTTACTCTAAGAGTGGGGCAAAGCCAAAGCAAGGATTGGTTTTCCACTGAGAACTTTAATGGAGAAGGATATGCCACTAGCAGAGCATGAATGTCATAGCTTCTGCTAGGTGGTAACAGCAGTTAAGAGTAGAGCTTGCTGAAGGTGATTTTCATTTTTAACAGAAGACAGTTGCCTCCTACATAGCTTTGCCTTACGTCAGCTCTGCTGCCTTGTAGCTGTTGACATCAGGTAGCTGAAAAGCTCAGAGTGGGTTTGTGGGTTTCCAAAATGAAAAAGCTTCAAACAACTTAACAGATTACTCCCAGATCTACACAACAGTTATTTGGGGATCTGAAGGCAACTCAATTTCATGTCACTACACAGCTTGCCAGACTACCTGTTAACAAATTTTACTGCTGATAATGCCTCTCCCCTGAAGGAAGAGTTATAAACAGACTTTTGATACCAAGAGAAGTCATAAACTTCTGAAGATGCTAAAAATGTTTATAAGCTGCCAAGCAACTATCTTTAAACAGCTGTTCCAGTTGCTATGCCTGTCAGCATGGTGTCCCAGTGTTCACAGTTTCTACTTTGCTCATTCTTTGTTTTTTTTCTGTTGTATTTCCACAGGGCACAGTACTTGGGAAGATTGAATTTGAAGGCCAACCCGTGGAGTTTGCAGACCCCAATAAGCAAAACTTAATTGCAGAAGTTTCAACAAAGGTGAGAAATTCTTTTTTAGCGTCAAGTATTGTTACAGTTGGATAATCATAGAGAAGTGAACTCTGTGGATTGTGGAAAGAACTTTAGGTTTGAATATTCCCTGAAACAAAATTAAAACTAAAAGTTATATGTTGATACCAATACCCAATGTTTTTATTTTATTAATTGTAAAAGAGGCAGAGACAAAGGAAAGGAAAAAAAGAAATTGGGAAAAGCTAAGGTTACTTTAAAAGCATAGGACAGTTTTACCACCACGTTCTACCTTTCTGCTGAGATGGAGTGGCATAGGTGAAGCAGTTTTTGCCGGTTGGTTTTTTTTTTTTCCTCTTTTCTCTGCTGCTGGTGATGGTTATCTTCTGGCCTGGGGGTTCTGCCAGTTTGTTAGAATGCAGTGTGTGGAATGCTGCCACAAGGTTTGGTCTCTGTCGGTCATGTTTTAGCTGTGTTCCAGTCAGGCAGCCGCTTGGCAGTGCAAAGTCATGATTCCAGTGACTTCGGCTGTAAGGAATATGGTACGGATGCAGGAACATGATTTTTTCAGAGCTCATGCGTGTAGCACGGCTAGTTTCTGTTCTCTCCAGACTTGGCAGCGCTTCAGCCTCCCAATCGTAGGTTTCACAGATGGTGGTGAGGAGAGGTGGCAGTGGGGGGGAAAGCTCCAGTCTCTTAAGGCAGACTTGCAGAGTGGGTGCCTCTCTTCCTCTCCTCTTCCCTCCTGCTTTTGCAAAATTTTTCTTCACTTTGTATAGGGTTTTGTTGCAGAATGCAGAAAATTGGATATTCTGTGAATATTCTGTGAACAATTCATTGTGCAGTTCCCAGGAGAAGCAGGCCTGTGTTTACAGATTTCAAGAGAGCAGTTCGCAGCCTTGGAGTGAGAACTTATCTATAAGAAGAACATCTACAGTTACTCCCCAAATTCCTTCAGAGAGCCATCATGGGATGAGTTCTTCAGGAGGAGTTAATTAACATTAAAACCTATGAACTGCGGACTTTAGGTGGCCTGAGAATGAACAGTTCTAAGCTGACCAATCATTTGATATAATGATGTAACTGAAAAGCATAGATTATAAATACAGTGTGTGATATGTTAATAAAGCTTTTTCCTTTCGGATGGACTCACGGCATGGAGTGGGTGTGTGTGTGTGAGCCTTAAGGGGCCCGTGCTGCCCTGAATTGGCTCTGGGTGAACTCTCATGTGAGCTCTTATATTTCTATATAGATATATATTTTTTATTTTATTTTACTTTAGGGTTTAAGACCTTTTTATGGTTCATTTTGCACGTAACCTTCAGGTGTCCAAAGAGATAAAAAAACCAGACATAATAATAGCATTTTTTTAAGCGTTTTTCTTATTATCAGTTTTCTACAGGGCAGTACACTCCAGGTAGTAACTGGTCCCCATTTACTCTGGGAATCAGCCATTTTTTCTAAACTAACAATCTGGGGATGTTTTCTAAACCATGCACCTTTCTAGACCTTTGACAGACTGTCATCTCAGCATCATCCCTGTAGAATTTCTGTGGCTCTTTAGGTGCAGTGTTGAAGATAAAAAATGAGCTGTGTTGAGCTGGATGTGCTCTGAACCATACTCTGATCAGAGGATTGTGTGTTAGACAACAGGACTGAGAAGTGCTGGAGATACAGTTAAAGCTGGTATATGGTGGACATAAGAAGAACTAATACAAGGAATGGCCGCTTTTCTTAAATAAATGTCAGGAAACGTGTGGCATAATTTTGTTGGGGTGATTCCAGAACATATTTTTAGATTTCAATAGGAGACCAAGTTAGGAAACTCCTGGATCTAATATTACTGCTATTAGCTGCTTTTCCCGTAGATCTGTATAGGTCAGCAGTTAGCTGGGCATGCAAACCATATTTGACCACAAGCTGAGAATAATATTACAAATCATGAGAATGTAGTAAAACAGGCCCATACTAAAAATAGTAACTATTGTACTATTCAAGGGCTAAGGTCTTAAACTGTGGCCCCTTTGGAGATTTAATTGGGGATAAAGAATGCCCTGGATGCTTAATCCCACTGACTGAAGTGAGAACTGAGTGTATGAATCCCTTTTGCAAATTCCATGCTTACTATGGTGTTTGCAGCTCCTTCAAGACCAGTGAGGCTCTGGAATTGCTCTGCAAATAGTTGCTTGTGTAATATTCTTTACATAGGCTGGTGTGTTAGTGGTATGGGTAAAAAGCAGTCCTAAACAGACTGGTCAACAAGCAAGTGGGAATTTGAAGCAGTCTGTATCCAGGCTTGGATTTACAGTAGTAACTGGTTACCTGGAGTGCTAGTGGAAAACATAGGCCACCTTGCAAATCTCACCTTTGGGGATCTCACCAATTCATCCCAAGGCCTCCACTGTATTTTGAGTCACGGCCTTGTTTCTACAAAGAAGGATGGCAGTGAGGTTGTGATCTAGAATTGCAAGATGTAGGTGGAGCCACTTGGAGCAGCATCTCAGAAATAGGTAGGGTTGATGATGCTAAACTCTGCAATTACTAAGATAGAATTTATGGAAAGAGGCTGAAAACAGCTTCTAAAAGGAAGATATAATAAGATTAATGGTGCTTTGGTGATCTCATTATGTTTATAACTTCATTTTATAGCCTTGAAAAACAACACCACAAATAAGGCTGTAAATGAAGTAAGCTGTTTAATGTTGATAATTACTGAACATTTAGACTGTTACCAAACAGTGATGTTCATGTAAATCAGGATGAAGTAAGATCAGGAATCTAATGTATACATTAATGTATACATTAGGAGTGATTGATTTTTTTTTTAAAAATTATTCTTGCACCCTCACCTTCTTTAAATGCTAGTGATACACTCTGTGCTTGCTAATACTGCAGTTTTTACATATGTGTATATATGTATTTTTAATATATGGTTTATTGTAGCAGTCGGCACGGTCCCCGCTTGTGGGGGGTCAAGACAGGAACATTTATTCAATTACAAGATACAATATAAAGGTACAGCAGATTAATATTCATCTCAGGGGCTAGTTTTATGCTAAATATGGGAGGAGATATTACAACTAAGAGATTACAGTATGGTTGCTATGGAGGTCACTCAGGAATGCAAGGCCAGAAGAAACAAAGGCACTCTATACATAAAAGTTCATCTTGACCCAGGAGGAGTGTAGGTGTAGGCAGCTTTGGAGATATCTGAAGCAACAGGTGTCAGCAATCTGGGTCAAGCTTATCAGGCTTGCTGTACTCCCAATAGGTTTTCCTATGGTTTCTTTGACTTCCCAGTCATCTCTCTTGCAGCCAAGATATATCTGAATCCCACAGTTTATTTTAGAACAATTTGGTTGCAAAGGAAACAGGTATGTAGCCATTTTGGTTGTCATTATCTATAGTAACATGGCAATATGAAGACATAAAGGTATTGCAAAGAAAGCAGGTATTTAGACATTTCGGCTGTAATATAGCCNTTTCCTATGGTTTCTTTGACTTCCCAGTCATCTCTCTTGCAGCCAAGATATATCTGAATCCCACAGTTTATTTTAGAACAATTTGGTTGCAAAGGAAACAGGTATGTAGCCATTTTGGTTGTCATTATCTATAGTAACATGGCAATATGAAGACATAAAGGTATTGCAAAGAAAGCAGGTATTTAGACATTTCGGCTGTAATATAGCCACCCAAGAAAATGTGTAAGGGAAGAGAGAGAGGATAAAAGTTTTATAGTCACCACTGTAAGGTCTCTGGCATACTTGGGTTGTTGTGAGCACTGGTGCCTTGGTCCATTGGGGAGTGATGGGGGAGAGAAGCCCATGAAACATATCCTGAGAAACCCTCCTGGCATCTCCTTGTGTGTTTGTGTGGGGTTCTTTTTGCAGAGGCGTGATGTTTTTGCAGAGGCTGGAGGTGCTGGTTTTTGCAAAGTCATTCTAGACTTTGAGAGAGTGTGTGCTTTGAGGGCACCCCTGCTAAGGGACCTTCTCTTAGGCAGTGATGGGTATGTCGTTCATGGGAGATAAACACCCAGAGAGTGCCACTAGTCTCCTTGAGAAACATGTCACTGTCATAAAGAAGCATTGCACATCCAAGACTTCAGCCCTAGGGCCTCACAAATCTAATAGTTTGTGAGCTATGGTCTTGTCCCCTCAGCCTTATCTTCAGTCTCCTGGCAGTGACTTCTTTGGACAGCTGTCCTTAAAAAGGCCATCCTCTTGCATCCTAAAAATCTTTACATCTCAATCTTTGAAAAGATAAATGTTCAAACAAGAAGTTAGCACAAGCTTTGTGCTGCCTGCAGTCTTGTAACAAGTAAAATATTTCAGCAACCTTCAGAAAGCAGCTGACAATAAATAACCTCACATCAGTGCTACAGCTGTCTGATGGTGTGTCTGCATAGTGCAGTATCAAGGTACATACAACATACAGTGGTTTGACGTCACTCTTTTCTATGCTGGCTGTGACCCATAGACAACTTGGTATACAAAGCACCATGGTCAAGGTTTGGGACCAGTGACAGTTTATGTTGTAGAATGGGTAAAGGAACAGTAGCTGGGAGAGGAGGAGAAGTACTGAGATAAAACTGTCAGGTCCACATGAACACAGACCATGCTCAGTGATGTGCTTGGTCTGGCCTGTACTGCCATGATGCACTGAAGGTTGCTTACAGGGTATCTCCAGCTATGCTATGCTTTGTTCTTACTGGGTCTGGAGGGTTGGGCTGGTGTTTATTGTGGTGGATCTGTAGCTGGTGCAAAGCAACCTTGCTCTACTGGCAATCAGCTTGATGACTGAACTTCAGCTGAAAATTGGGTATCAAATGTGTTTCTCATGGGCTGCAATAATTTGTGAGAACTGACTTTCTGCTCCAGTGCTAATGAGGGGAAACAGAGGAAAAAACCTTATAATTAGCTATGGAAAGAAGCGATTGGTTAGAAATTGCATTGCTGCTTTAATCAACAGTATATAAAAGAGCAGTATTGTCGGGGTGCAGGGAGACT